>CM066923.1:10432886-10843878 GCA_033964015.1 Scolanthus callimorphus | reverse complement strand
GAGCAGGAATCCACTTCACTAAAGGAGTTAATCTAACTAAGGACCCACCTGGGATTTACAGTAAAAAAATAAAAATAGGGATTGTATTACCGAACCAGAAGGGGCGGGGGTTGCAAATATGTGGACACTTTAGCCGTATTCCAATAGAGGACGGAAAACTCGTAATGACGGGTTTTTCGTCTGACGAGTTTTCCGTCTGATATGAATTCAGACGATTTCCCGCCAAAAATCCGTCTCGTCCCGGTTTCATACTAAAATTTCCCGTCAAAAATCCGTCTCGTCCCGGTTTCACATAAGACGAGTTTTCCGTCTTTAGTGTGAATACGGCTATTGACTGTGTGATTCCAGAAATATGCATAAACTGTGAGGTTCAGGTAAAGTTTTCCTGATCCTTGCAAATTTCAAACCAGGCAATTTATCATGAAGATTTGAAAAAACACATCCTAGGTAGATTTCGCTTGTTTCCGGTTTTACCACCGTATGCATTGCTACGCGACCTCAAAATTCACTTTGCGATTGGCGATTCTCAGCAAAGGAATTGTAATGTCAATTTTCTTCAGCCAGAAAGTTAATAATTCCAGGCCAGAAAGCCAAAGGATAGCTTACAATAATTTTAGTTGATTTTGCAATCAATGTCGACCCACTGAAGTAGCCGAATCAAACGTTTTGGTTTTGATTGACGGCTAAAAATCGCGAATTTGCGGCCGCGTAGCAATCGGCATACAGTGGTAATTGTGTGTTTGATACTTGATGATGATGAGGGCTCAGTAGAACAACTTTTTGTCTCACAGTGCGCGATTTGTCGAGCCGATATAACGCAAGCTTCATTAAATGTCGTTCCGATATGTGACGACACATCATTTTGGGAGGGCGATCCGATTGTCTTTTGGACAAATCAAATAAGCTGTGGAACGAGCAAAGAAATGGAATAACATTTATATGCTTACTTTAGTACTCGTTCAAACTCTGCGCGATCTCTGGCTGCCTGGACTGCCAGGAAGTGTTCCTTGTTCTTGACCTGGTTTTCACGTGCAGACCTCAGCATTTCCTCAGTAACTTTCCTACAAAAACAAAACACACACGTCAAGATCACTTAATCATCATCCCCGCCGCGTGTGCCCACCTGCACTGCAAGCGTTCGGGTGGAGTTCCAGATATCTAACAACAGGGGAGTTGGCTTTCCGTTAGCCTGTCTGTGAGTTTCTGGCTTTCTAGGGGAAGGGGGAGGGGGGAGCGCACGTAGCGCGCATAGCAAATAGGACGTTTCCCCTCAGGCTCGTACCGGACGTTATTTTTTGCGTCTTTTGCGGTGATTTCGCCATCGATCTCTATGAAAACTGTTTTTGCAGCCGTAGGGACTGGGAACGAGTACTAGACATGGCGCGCAATGAATCGTGGGACATGCACTATCCCATAAATCTCAGCGCGCCCTGTTTAAACTATCCCACAAACCATTGCGCACCCTGGTACGAGACTGCGTTTCCGAACACTTACTTCTTTTCTGCTTCTTCTTTCTCCTTCCTCCTCCACTCTCGCTCTGCCTCTTCCTGATTGCGCTTTGCTCTCAATGCATCTTTTTCTGCTAGCACATCCTTAGCTCTTTCCTGCTGAGCCCTAAGTCGAGCAATCTCTTTTTCCTTTTCAATCTTAGCCTTCTCTACTTCCATTTGGTAAGCTTCCTCCCTTTCCGCTTTCTGCTTCAAGTACTCCATCACTTTAACTTCTTCCGTCTTCTCTTGTTGGGACTTGATGTCTTTTTGGCGCTGGATTTCTTCATTTGCCTTGGCGACGTCGCTCATCAGTTTCTTTTGAATCTCTTTTTTCTTGATGAGAGTTTCCATGTCCTCAACTTGTAGTTTGTCAAGGTATTGAAGCATGGCCTAAAGGACACAAGACTGATTTTAGATCATTTCAATGGCATATTGTCAGCCATCTAACTGCTCAATAAATTAGGAATATCAGAAATTCCGGGGTGGGTCTACAGATAAGGATACTGGAATTTGAGTCTGCACTGGTTGTCCCACCTGAGATAGCTGGATTGCCATAAAATGAGATTGGATCTGAACTTTCTCATCGTGTGGAATCCCAACAGGTTCCCGGCTGGACAAGAACCAGGGATTCCACAATAAGTTAGGGCTTCTGGTATATCGCGAGGTCGTGGACCCGCAAAATTTGGGTAAATCTGCGAGATATACCAAAGAACGCGAAATCCCGCGAAATCCGTAAGAGATTGCTATCAATCTTAAAGAATGTGTCCTCCCAAAATTTCAACAGACAGAATGCGCGATTGAATATACTAAAAAATGCTTTTTCACGTGTTGGAGTCAAAATTTGGAATGATATCCCCCTGAACATCAGGCATCTTACCAAAACAAGATCCAAAGAAAATTAAGGGAATTTTGTAGGTATTTTAATGTCTGAAAATCGGTATATCGATGCACATGAAATATCTTTATTGATTTGAAAGAATACATAGGTTATGCTCACTTTCTCATTTCTTCTTTTTCCTCCATTGTAGTAGATTTAGTTTTATCATTAAAACGTTAATTAAATTTAAAATCTATCACGCGACCATTTTCTCCGAAATCTCCTTGTAAAATTCACACGCAATCGGCCGTTTTTTTTTCCACAAGAATTCGACACGCGGAAATCTGCCGTTTTTCCCCCCACGAATTTGAACCTAAAAAATCCCGTGAAATCGGTTGTTTTTTTTACCGCGAAATCGGTAACCTGAGGATCAGACCCTCCCTCCTTTCCCTTGAAATTAAATTATGCCTTATACTGAGGCTACGAAATCGGCCGTTTTCCGCGAAAAAAATTGGCTGTTTTTTTTCTCTCGCGAATTTGAACCTAAAAATTCCGCGAAATTGGTCTTTATTTTTGGCGACCTGCCAGAAGCCCTGATGTGATTCTGCATCTTAAAGGCCCGTTCACACGGCGCGATCTTAGTTGCGATTTGAGGTGCGATTTTTGCGGCGATCGTCGGCGTCATATCGCGCGGTGTGAACGGCCGGCGATTTTGCTCTGCGATATTTGTCAGTTTGTTAGCGATCACAAGAAATCGCACCCGCATCCTAAAAGTTGAATTTGAATATGTTCAAAATGCCTGCGACGTCGCGGCAACATCGTAAGTGAAATTGCCATAAGATTGTTGGCCGTTCACACCGCGCGTTATGACATCGCCACAGAAATTCGTCATTCCTAAATGGAGGAATGCTCACCATGAATAATTTAACGATATTTTTGACATATTACTTCAAATTGACCTAAAAACATTCAAATATCTGAACTAGCAAGACTACTAGTCAGGATAAGGGTAATACATCGTTTTAGTATATTTTTATAGTATATGCCTCGTTCTATTAAAGATTAATACTATTAAGGTACGTAATCAATAAAACGAGCTGTCCGAACCAGCGAATTCACTGGTAGCGTAGTGGTTAGGTTAGGGTATAGAGACTGGAAAGTTACAGGTTCGAACCCTGATGATTTTCATAATTCTTTTTTCACTTCTGTAGGTGAGCGCTTGTTTAGAAAAAAATCTAGTGCCAGTGAGCATTCCTCGATTTAGGCGTGTGTCAGAAATTGAGGACAACCCCTAAAAAGACCCCCTTCCCGCAATTTCCAACCTCATAAAGGACCCCCCTCCCCTGGAATTTCCATTTTTTCTGGCAAAATATCCCTGGAAAATCTATTTTAGGAAAGTCACCTTTTTCAGATACTCAGATTGTACAAGATAGTACTTACAGCAGTTTCTTGGTCTTTGCGTTCTTCCTCCAACATAGACGATTGTTGGTTATCAATAATCTGTTGACGAAGAACTTGTGCACCTTCCAGCCGCTCAAATTGCCGAATCTTTTCCCGCTCCTCATACTCTTTCAGAGCCTTAAGTCTCTCAACCTCCATCATTTCATCAAGTCGTTTTTCCTCTCCAAGCTGCTCTTTCTTGATATCAACCTTTTCAATCAGCTGGGCATCTCTAATGGCATGACACTTTGCATTCAAAATGAGCTAGAATGAGAAAAAAAGTGATTAGCTGTGAATACTAAGATGTTGACTGCTAGCAACCCCTCACTTTGGTGCGTCCCCCAGGGAAGGGCAAATAGCCCGGGGAGGGGACTCTAAGGTTAAAATGCTAGGGGTGACCGTCGGGAAACTCGAATTTTGGGGACCGTTCATTTTTTATCAGGGAGGGGGGGCTGGTGGAAATGAGGGGAGACCCTGTATTTTTTTGGGTGGCCCCCCCTTTCATGTCCGTATTATTTTAGGTGGCCCCCCAAAATCCAATGTATGTTTTTCTTGTGCCCCCCCCCTCTTATAAATGCTTGCCCTGTAAGATAGACTCTTGCCTAAGTGATGCAGTCTCATTCTTCTTAACGTTTTTCTTACTTCTGTAAAAAACTGAGGAACCGATCCCCCCTCAGAACTATTAAACGTTTTCGTGACACCCACCTCAGGTCCACTATTTGACCTAGTAGAAGACATTTTACATAAAGAGGGGGTCATATAATTCTTTCTTTGCGCGCAAAGCGCGCCCAACTTTTGATAACCACATTTCATCAAGCCTCAAAAAATGGTAGACTTTTTTTTGTGTATAGTAAACAAAGCCTGTCAGGAGCCCAGGAAATGCGCTAATTATATAGGTTAGATGAAAGCTCCTAGTGAAGGCTCATGAGCCTTTAGGTAATATTTTTCATGCGCTCCGCAAATGAAGAAATTATTCATGTGCTTGAAGCGCGGCCCAAATGACTAAACGTTGAACTCACGCTTACCTAAGGGCCTATCAGGCCTACGCGGGCCTATCAGTTCATATTATATGTTAAATTCTGCATGCGTGCGAAGCGCGCCGAATTTTATTAAGTATTGAGTGAAATTAGAAACATATAAGCGAGTTGAAACATGTAACAAACATTGCATGCTGTAAAAATACAAACTTTTCGTTTCCTCCCTGTTATGTGCTTGTATTTTTTGGGTGACCCCCCTTTAGTGACGTATTTTTTTGGGTGACCCCCCCCCCCCTTTGAGGCCGTATTTTTTTGCGTGACCCCCCCCCCCCCCCTCATTTCCACCAGCCCCCCTCCCTGATAAAAAATGAACGGTCCCTTGACCCTAAAAAATACCTGGTCGGAAAAAAATTCCACCCTAAAAAATACCCCAGAGTCTGAAAAAAATACCAAAATTTTTGACAGATTAAATTTTATTCTGGCCGTTTATTTAATATACATCCAATGTATCCTCTCGACTTTCAAATACACTACCATATTTGCTTGAGAACCCCCTAAAAATAACTATTATTCTTACCATACCGTCTTTTATTTTCGAACCCCTAAAAAATACCAGATCGCTGATTTCAACCCCTAAAAAATACGACGGTCACCCCTAGCATTCAAATATAGGGAGTCCAACACCACCCCCCCCCCCCCCCCCCCGGGACAAATAGCCCCCGAACGCTTCACACTTCATTGTATATTTAATTTATACAATGCAGTTTACATAGATGAGGTTCTTTACAAGCGTAAATAACCAGCTGAGTTTAAAGGTATAACTGTTATGCTATGCCTGTTAGTGGTTTAAAAATGTTAATGATTGTCAATGTTATTTCTTTACTGATTTACCGATGTAGAGTAGAATTCTTAGATATATCATTGCTAAGTTATTCTTCTTCTTCTGTGGAGTACTGTCTTTTTCTAACGTCCCTAAAGTTCTGGTTAAGTGTAGCAGTTTGAGAGACAGAAATGACAAAAATCAAAAGAAATGACAAATCACTTCAACACACACAGGGAATTTATGCAGAAACTCATCCATAGGAAAATTTCACCAGCACCAGCTGGGAATTGAATTTGGTGTACAGATGTGAAAAAGTACCTCACATGATGTACCCATGCTTCCCTTTCATTACCTCATTCAGTTTCTTGATTTCATCCTCTTGTTCTTCCATCTGTTCATTTGCCTTTTCCAGGAGATGCTGGCTTCTCTGTTTTGCTTCCTATGTACGTAGTGAAACATGGGTTTAAATATTGGACTAAGATCTTGATCAACTCCAGTCACTAATGGATAACCCTAACAGGGCTTCTGGCAGGTAGTGAAAAAAGAGAGCCAAATTTTGCAGGATTCCTAGGGTTAAATTCGTGTAACAAATGGTCGATTTTGCAAGAATGTTTAGGGGCAAATGGTCACTAAATAGACTTTGATGTGAGAATTAAATGTGTTATGGAAAAACTTTTTCATTAGAAATGACATTCATTATGGGACAGCTCTGTATGCTGTGCTGCCTTTCTAAATTCGCAAGTTATAATAGAGCAGATTTCACATGACTGTCGTGAAAGCAATTGCAATTGAGCAATCACTAGCCAATCAGAAACAAGAGTAATTACAACTTACTGCTGAATGGTTTCCAGCCCAGCCAATCAGGAGCCGAACCAATTCCTTGCTTGTAATTAGTTCGCAATTTGATTGGTTGACAGAAATAAGCAGCCAATGAGAAAGCAAACTAATTGCAAACACGACGGTCATGTGAAATCCGCTCTAACCCTGGTTTTGAGGTAGTGATGAATAGCCCAAAATGTTGATCACAGAAATAAGTCTAAAATATATGTTGTGTCATAATATGCATTCATTAAGATTTGTAAATAAGTTTTGGTAAATTTTGTAGGAATTTGTGGTTTTTACCTAAGTTTTAGGTCCAGAAGCCGTGCCAAAACACTGGATTTGTGACAGAGGGATTTCAAAGTACGTGTCACAAAAATATATTAAAATATTCCAAATTCTGCCACATACATGTTATAGTAGTCACCTATTCAGGGTGATGGTATGGTAACAAAATAGGGTTTTTGGATTGTGCCATCAGGGCCCAACACTGCGAGACCACTTTTCAACACCCTTCTGTGGAGGGGGTATGGATATTTTCTGGACACACATTTTAGAGCTTGTTGCCAAATGGCACCCAATCTTTCTGAGTTCAGCTGAGATCCACGTTTATATATGTGGCAACTAAATTTTGCTTTCTGCTGACTGAAATGTTTGAATTAGTCGCCAATGGCACCAACACAAAAAAAAATTGTGTTGGCCATGGTAAACAGTCTTTCTTCGGTCTTTCCCTGGAATTACCATCCTTACCAGTTCCAAGTCACTCAGTTTCTCGTTCTCTTTTCTTGTCAAGTCCATCATTTGCATGAAGTTTTTTCTCTCTTCTGAGGCATTCTGTTCTGCCTCTTTTCGCATTTTCATTTCATAAAATTGAGCTTCTTTCTCTGCCTTGGTAAGCACTCGAGATGCTGCCTGGAATATAATAAAATGAATTATGGATTGATTTAGTCAGCCTCACCACATAAAATACACAACCTCAAGTGAGCTCCATGGGTGAGTTCATATCCCCAGCATCAGCTATATGGGGGTCAAACGAACCACAGAATAACTGTTTCTAGTTCTGACTTGATATTTGGCTGTTACGAAAATAATGTAAAAGATAATTGACTTAATTGCCTGTATTAAAATCCTCACAAAACTATTTGAATTCCCAAATACAAATACTGTGTATTCCCAAATACTGTGTATATTTGTACTGATTTGTCCTTGATTTCAGGGAAAATTTGCCTCAAAGACGCTGTGAATTCTTGCTAGCCAGTAGCCATCTTGGATGTTCAAATAGAGGCACTACACTTCAACCAATCATATCAATCATTATATAATTGGATTTGAATCGAAACTTTTAACCAATCATAGAAGACTGTCTTTCTGTGGTTTGAAGACCTTCGTACTGATTTTTTTTGGCGAGAGGGGTCAAACGTAGGCTACTCTTATACAGCCGCTTGCGTTTGACCATTTTACCCAAACAGATCGCACGTTAAGTTTGAACGTTTGAAAGTTGCGTTTCTAGGATGAAACAAGACATTTCTATGGTGAACCAAAGAGTTCTGTCCTCTCTGATTGGTTAGTGAAACATACACATGGCGGTTGCCCTTGGAAACATCTGACCTTTTGTCTCACAACGCAATTTTCAAATGTTCAAACGTAACTCTTAGGGGTAAAACAGTCAACTGAATTGGCTGTAGTGCCTTTATTGACTATTCTGTCTAGTTTTTGATGCAATATTTAGCTATTCTTACAGTTCACATGCTCAACAATTAAAATCGATTATATCCCAACAACAAGTAGTAATCTCTCTGGCATGAGCTGGTTCCATGATATGAGGTGCCCTATTTATGGACAGACATGTACCTTGATGCGTGCAAACTCGCCATGGTCCAAAACTACCGACCTTCCAGAAGGATCTTCACAAGGAACCCTGAAAAATATGCATCATATACGGTTGGTCCAGAGTTACGGCGTTGGGTCTCTCACCGCTGTGATCCGGGTTCGACTCCTGGCCGGGACAGAGGAAATTTTCTTTCTGTTCGGGTCTCGGTCGAAACTGGTTCATATTGTGAGTTGAACTTTGTTCTACTGTGTTTCACGCCTTTCGGATGAGACAATAAACCGAGGTCTCGTCTCGCCTTTCTACCCTACCCAGTTCCAGGGGGGACGTTAAAGAACCACTGGGGACGTAATAAACCCTCTGGCAGTGACCACCCTCAGTGTCTGTGCTGATGACCGCTTGGCTGCCAGTGGCGCCGTTGAGACCCAGCGTAATTCTTGCTTACGAGCTGCTAGTCTGGGGAGTCGGTCGCACATACGTTACGTTAGATCACCTTATTCCCTTTACCTGCATTATCTAGTTAACAATCTCTAACATACAATAGCTTTTAGTTTTTTTTTAGTTGTATAACAAACTATTAACATACTTTAATCTTCTGATGAGGTCTTTGGTAATGACTTGTATGGTTTCAGGTTCCTGTGACTTGCGTGATGTTCCTGAGAAAAGGTGTCAATTGATAAGATGAAACAGTTGTCCACAGGGGGACCCTGCTCTCATATAGGGGAGATGGGGACATAATTTTATACCATTGGGGGTGGGGAGGTGGGGGGAATATAAAAATGTTGATGGGAGAAATGAAATTCACATCGATATCAAAGATGGAAATTGTTGCTGATCATTTGACAATCAAATTGTGATGACTCAGTCATAAATCAGAGATCAAGATTTGTGGATGATTATGGCTGCATCTATAGAGTATGTGAGAGTGAATGATAGTCCACTGCCATCAACTCATCCAGAGCTGTCAGAACAAGCCCAGAGCTACGGTGGCTACTTCATATTTAATCGCTGGCTAATTTTTGCCGAATGTGAGACACAAAAAAAGATAATATAGAAATTCCTCTTAAAAGTCTACCAGCTCTGATTGGCTTGGTGAGGAAACTAGCTTCGTTGCTTTGAAGCTACGAAATTTGCATGTCGGCCATCAGTTTTTCTTCAACCAGTTACTTTTTTTGAGCAGCCGCCTACTTCAAAACATTCAGACAGCTCTGCTAATCATTGTTTCATTCCTGCTTGATGTCCAGTTTATAATCAAGGTGTTCAGTCTTGTATATTCTTTTCTCAGTGACAAATGAGAATATGTCATTTTTCAAATTTGTCTGACCCAAATAAACTATATATCGTCCAGCTCTGCATATTTATTTCCACATTGCATGCATCCAACAACATTGTAAATATTGGAGTGTAGGTTTTGGTCGAGGGTCGAGTGTTGAGGGTAAGACGTCGAGGGTCGAGGGTAAAATGTCGAGGGTCAAGGGTAAAATGTCGAGGGTCGAATTTTTTTCTGCAAATAAATGAAATAATTTTTTCCCGTGATACATGTTGAAATATTTTTTAAAGAATGCAAATTTTGGTTTTCCTGACTGATACGTGGATAGTCTACTCCGACACAGTTGTGCTGAGAATTTTCCCACCTTTTTCAACCTTTGCGGAGCGGGATAAAACAAAATGTTTTCCGAAAACTCCAGGCGTAAATTTCGGGCAATCTTTTTCAAAATCAAATTTCCTAAATTTGTGGCAGATTTGTTGTGCTTTTTTGCCAGGAGTTCTCAGAAAGGTTTCCTCGACAGAGCGTACCGAGTGTGTAAGCACGCGGATCTTGCTCAAACAGGAGAACACAAATGAGAACAACAATAAAATCTTTTGGTCTGAGATAATATCAAACCAAAGGAAGTCCACTCTACGTTCATCGAACTGGTGTTTTTTGAAGATTTTGAACACGGCGTTCTTCAACTGGCAATGAACTGGAGTGTGGTAGTCCCATTGCGATATGCTGCCAGCGCAGAAAAAGCAATCGCCGACATGATTTTATACCCAGCACTTACTAGTTTTGCTTCCATGCTACTCATTATACTACAGCTAACTTTAGGAGACTCAGGGATAGGTAGCACAATAAAACGAAGCGAAATGAAGTTAGGTAGAATATCATTTGCGATCTTTCACGAAGGATTCTAGGGAAGTGAGCGCTAGAAATAGGTTGTGAAAATGCCGCGGAAATCTTGGTTTTCCCGAAGATTTAATAAAAGCAAAACATTAAAATCTTTTCTTGCCCAAAATACTCAGACTCGGCATTAGTTTGCTTCGAATTTTGCTGTTTAACTTTAGAGATTTCAACGGTTAAACAGAAGATTTTGCTTCCCTTCACGTGCAGTCTAATTAGCGAAGCAAAAGGTTTGATTGACAAATGTCTGCGATAAGAAAACTTGTAGCGGCAAGTCTGAAGAAACATCTGCAAGAACCAACATGCGGGCATGTGAGCGAATAAAGTGGGGAAAACCAAGAATTTGCATTTAAAAAAGAAATCGACCCTGAGAAAAAGGGAAAAAAAATTGGACCCTCGACATTTTACCCTCGACCCTCGACATTTTACCCTCGACCAAAACCTACACTCAAATATTGTAGATAGTACACTAGCACTATATTTTTTAATATTTGTTACATTATTCTTCTATATTTCTATATTTTTCATTCTTTTTTTGTGTCCCCAAATTAGTATGGGTTTTCTACCCGAGCTAGGTGGTTTGACACAGAAATAAAGTTTCTATCTATCTATCTATCCAAGTTCAATATCTAACATAAGGCTACAATTACTAGGTATTATCGCAGATGATCATCAGATTTACATGGGACTGGTTTGTGCAAAGTAAATGTGCTTACTTGCGTCTGGAGCAGATCTTGAACGCCGTGTAAGAACAAGTTCCTCTTCGTCTCTTTGTTTCCTGGGTCTGGTTTTCTGTGGTGAGCCAAATAAGCTTTCGTCCTTTATAAAAAGAGAAAAGAATCGTCTCAGATGAAGATCACAGCATGGTATCGGAGATGGAGCGAACGATACCAATGCAATTGACACACAATACATACAGAAACTGTTTTTATGGAAGCAGAGAAAAACTGTCGATACTTACCACTGTTGAAGTTTTATTCAATGTTCGATACTGTCTAGTCCAAGATCGCCTAGAACCGGCCGATCCGGCAGAGTCCACCGAAACAACTGTGCTGTTTGGCTGGACAGAAGCAAGAAAACAACGCTTAGCAAATCGCGAATTTAGCGCTAAATATTTCATCCTGAGAAACAGAATCAGCCTCCAAGTAAAACTCATAACTTATTAAATCTATTTGCTTCGACTATGATACTCACCATGCTATAATTTCCTATATATTTGGAATTTTCGATGTCCGTTCTCTCTCAGCAGCAACTCAACTTTCAATATGGCGATCTCCTGGTGAACTGCAAACTTTACATGCCCTGTTGCCTGGCAACGGACAAAGAAATAACTACAGGGCAAAAAATTACTAAGTAGGGGAAGGGTGCAATGCAGCAAGTACTTTTAAAATTGTTTTCATATCCTTGCAAATAAATTGTTTAGTTTTCTTTTTGAAAGAGTTTACTGATTTCACGCAAATATACATTTTTGCTTGAAAACGCTTTTACTTTGTACCGCAAATATACAAGAGCTTATGACACCATTTTCAGCCCTACCCCTTCCTACCTGGTAGAATACACATTTACCCGTGGAAGACTGGAGCCGAAAGACGAGGAAATTCAAAATGGCAGCCAACACGTGCAGAATGTTCTTAAGTTCTAGAAGTGTTTACGGTATTTGCGGCAAAAAGGGAGTCTTTCTTCCTTCAGATATGTTGGGATTGGGAATTTGAAGTATAGTACAGCTGCGAAACCTTATATTTTCCACCCCAAAACCAAAACACTGGAGTCTGAAGTGCAAGCGTTGTATCTAACGAAATCAATTCTCATGGAAGGTTTGCCAACGTTTGTCACTGAAAGCAATTTCGATACATCATCAAGAGACGAACTGTTGTCGAGATTTCGCCAATGTGTAATACAGACAAGGATTTTTAATTACGAAGGAGAGAGATCAACCAAGATAACTTGTGCTATGCCTCTAATGCAAAACATGATGAAAGTTGTTTGGAGCCTTGCAGATCGGTAGGAGCATAGGCTTTAGGACTTGTATTAGAAACGTTTACTGAAAAGCACCAGATTCGTTTGCTGTGTTTTGCTTTTGCTTTACTCATAAAGCAATGGAGCAGAGAATAGTGAACACAATATGGGGAATTGAAAAAGAAAACACCCAAAACACTAATCAAATGGCTTATCACTCTACATTTACTAACTCAAGTCCTAGCGCCCTTGTAGAGTGATGAGAGATATATGGAGGTGGGGCACAATGGGGAGGTTGGGGTGTATGTGGGTGCTCCCATATTTTTGGTTGGGTTATTTATGTCTTTCAGGGTTTAAAACCTTGGTCTGTGCTACACAGGGACACCAACCCTTGAACTTACAATTGTGAGGAACGTGAGATGTTTGGGTGAAATACAAAGCTTATATGAGAAAATTTAAGAAAGAAAGCCAAGAAAAAAAACAGTTATAAATCTTGAGACTCATGGTAAAACCAAAAAGTTGAATCCCTGTCTTTATTTTTAAGGGGTGCCCCTTTGTGCCAGGGAAGACCCTTTAAAATAAGGGTAGCCTAAAATAAGAGTGGTCATCTTTCCCACTGCATCTAATATTTCATTTCTCGAGTTGTTATACTTTGATACACTGATAAGAGCGATAAAAGAGATTCACATCAACTTTTTTGATGGTCACATGACCAAGGGTTTCAATAGAAGGCAGCTACTGGTGGTGAACCGCCGTCTACTTCACTGCTGACAACTGGCAACTTCATTATTACTTTGATATTAAAACAAAAGAATACAATTATATAACAATTATCTTGCCCTCAAAACACTGGAAAACTCAATCGAAATTTCAAAATTTCATACCGTACCCCAAGAAGCTTCCAAACCCAGCCGCCTACATCAAAAACTTAGCCTGCTACTTCAAAACTTATCGAAACCCCTGCATGACCTGTGCAAAACCTAATGTCAGGTTGTAAGTCTTTAGCAGGGTTCAAGATAGACAGCACTTTTTCCGACTTTGCTGGTCATTTTTAGGTCAAAACTAAGATAACAACTCATGATTTTAAAAAATTGTGTGTGAAAATGGCCCAAAACGATCAAATTGTGCTGTAATTTTGCAGAAAGTACAGAAATTGCTCTATGATGCATATATTGATTACCGCATCTTGCCAAATGCTGTGGAATATTATCTGCATCACTGTTTTTTGTGCTAGTGCCCATATAGCAGATTTTGAAAAATTATTTTGAACCCTGTTTAGCATTTTATTAACTTGCATCCATTTAATATAATTGCTTATATATCTTTAGCTTCCCTGGTCTTCTTGAGATGTCCCTATCTTATAAGCCTCATGTATCAGCAATATGGCCAAGAGGAGATGAACAAGTTCAGGTATCTGGTAACCTTGGCTTTCTCCTGTCCTCCAAACGGGCATTAAAACCCTTTGCAGCTGATGAGGAAATATGTGCAACAGAAGGAAAACCTCTAGGGAATGTGGACATTATTGCACCAGTGTTTAATCTGTATCAGTTGGAGACAAAGGGTGAAATAGACACAGGGTTTTATGCTGGAGCGCCGTATCCTCATGCTCATACCCTTATGCTTGTGAACACTGAGAAGGACTGGTCAATGCGGGACATTTCTGCTCAAGGTAAGCTGGACATAATGGTGTTTTAGATGTCAGTTTTCTGACCACTGTCACTAGTCACTGCCAAGAGAAATACCTGTTGCCCAGCCATCCTTTGAAGACTATTGTAGTTACAGTCAGATATTCAGTGACTGAAATATTGTAAAGGAGCATGAGACAAATTAAAAATATATTTCATATAATGTGCATATCACCCCAGAGAAGATGGACTATAAGTTGTGCTTGAACAAATAAGAATGATGGAAATTCTGTCTCGATTCCCTTTTTGATTCATGAGATAAAAGATTTATGCGTTTTTAAAAAGATTTTTAGACAGAACTCTCTAACTTGTCAGTAAATGTTCCTCAACCTCCTTCCCAGGGTCTTCTGGGTAATTTTCAAGATGGCGGGTCACTCGGAAGAAGACCCTGGCAAAGTCTGGGGCCTTTCCACAGGGAGACCGCCTAAGAAAAACAGTTAAAATTCGATATGGCAGGCAGACAGCCGGGAAGAGAGGGCAGAAATCTGAGCTAAATTAATAACTTGTCTAAATGATTTTTACTATCAGGGTTGATGTTCACATTTGGTCGACTTGTGGCAGAGGCAATTTGTAACCATGGCAACAAAATGGGAGAGCCTTTGAAAGAACCTTTAGCTGCACAGTGCATAATGAGTAATGGAATACGACTCTCCTATCTCTGCTACCAACTGAACACTTTAGACTTGCAATCAGACAGTGGTGTAAAAAACATGGCCTGGCTATTACCGGGAGTACAGATGTACGAGAAAGCCAAACTGGAAGAAATATCATCACAAAGGGACTTGGATCCAGTTACATATGAGGCAAGGGTGGAAGGATTCAATAGCAATAGTTTTGAGATGTTCACAAACATGATGCTGAATGGAACACAGGAGGTGTAGTAGGTATTGTAGAATGGTGAAGTTATGGGCTACTCCAAACAATTGAAGTTTTGTCAGTTAGGGACAACCCAGGTACCAATCTAAAAAACTGTGTACAGTGCTTTGTAGACCAGAACTAGACACACTGCATGCTACCAGAAAGGTCTGGAGAGGGGTGCACGTCAATAAAAATGTATGGGGATGGAGGTTGGGAAAAATTACTTGCAACCCTAAGGGATAGCTAGTAGGGTGTTGTCCTTAGCAAATTTCCACCTAAGAGATGGGACATTAGGTTTGGGCAAATAATTATTTTAACCCTAAGAGGTAGCAAATACGGTAGGCTACCATTAGCATGAGACACCCCAAGGAATAGGAGAGGACTTTGGATATCTGACACCCCTAAAAGATCACTTCAGTGAATTTTTATACCCTAAAGGATCTAATAGGACAATCATCTATATATATTTTTAGTGGTAGTCCTTAATCCCCTGCCCTTCCTGAATGGGTATGTTTAACCCCAGAAAATAAGAGACTATAGGTTTGGTTTTACTTTGCATTAAATAAGACAAATAGGAATGTGTAACAAATGCAAGTCTGATTTGCTTTTGACAGTCATCTGCAGTCAGCCCATCCTCGGAGACCCAGGGAATTTTTCCTCTAACGTTTCCACTCACGAGCAGAGGAAAAATTCCCTGGGTCTCCGAGGATGCAGTCAGCCCTAGTCTCCTACGCAGTCTGAGTTTTGTGGGAAGCTTTGTGCAACAGACATAAAACACGCGAAGGAGGCTACAGTCAGCCCTAACTTGAAATAAAAAACAGATTTAATTTCAGTGCAATTTTATTTGTACACATCAAGCTTAAGCTAAGCTACTGACTTGCCGGCCTGTTCCTTGCGCCCAGTCCGCAAACGTCGAAATTCAGTTGAAACTCTTCTGTCGACCCTTTCCTTTATCAAAGGATGCCTCTTCATTAGACTTTACAATAGAAAACTTTCTTTTGTTTTGGATTGGTGCGGCGCGACTATGGCACGACGTTAACCGTAGGCCTTAGAAACTAAAATAGTTGGTATCGTTGTTTGTTAGCAAGGTCAAAATTGACTTTAGTCCAATGGCTTTATAAACATGATAGACTTGTGCTCAATGATAACATTTCATGGGTGAATTTTACACATGGAGCAACTAACACGTTATGTCTCATTTCTCATTAGGGCAAGTATTAATGGGACAAATCTTCCACCAATAATCACGACTGAGGTGTATTCAAAATACAGGCCACTTGTTACTTAAATAGTACTAATAAGTTTGTTTCCCTTGATCCCGTCTTTGAAATATTAGCACACGTAAATAGCTAAATATATTTCAGAAAACCGAAAACCCTCAGGGCTCGAGAAGTCAAGTTTCAGACAATGACAACAAATATTTGTTTAAAAGCTGAGCTTAGAGATGCCTGGCTATAAAACCCTTAAGAGACCTGAGAGATCGACACAGACATCTGTCGGCTTATTTTTTTCATTTTCAGTTCTCAAACTCAGTAATAATTCATCAAGCTTAAACAAAGGAAATCATAAGCGCGAAGGAGGGTGAGGTACGCGGTCTTAATTTGCATAGATTTTTCCTTTTTCTCGCTTGAGAACCTGTATCTAAGACTTGACATTGTTTTCATCAGGATTTCCACTCCGTTGCCTCGGTGTTTTGAAATCCCTATGTCTATGAAAATGCTGTCGCGTTTTTAATATATTTCCTGCAATACTGAAAACATTTTAATATAAAGTTTAAACTACAGTTAAAACTTGCATGCTTGTTGCGACCTGTCTCGGAGTCATGGAGAGCCATTCAATAACAAATTCGCCAGATCACGGATCTACAAGAATAATGTTCGAAACTGATGGACTAAAAAACGGGCTAAGTGCTATTTAAAAGTTTTGTACAATTTTGCCATCATATCCACGTTAATCGATGGTATTATTTTCTCTCTTTAAGTTGATGTCCTCCGTTTCCCGTTGAAGAATCTTCATTTTCTTTGATCCAAGGTTGGCTACGATCTCCCGTCGTTCTCGGGTATCTATCAACCATGGAGTCATAAACGTTTTCCACCAACATAAAGGGGTCTTTTTCCTCGAATTCAGTAAAAGTTTTGTCGGTGAATGTAATGGCAACTCGCTCTTTGCCGGCAGTTTCAGCATGAGTTTGAAAGCTGCTACAGCAGCATTCGCCTCGATTGACTTGTATTCGTCTAGCGCAGGGAATGCGTCTGAATATTTATCAATCTTTGTAAGATCTTCGTAAGCTTGAATAAGAATGTCCGACGGGTTTTTGTCTGTAAGGGTCTGCTCCGCGAAATACAATTCCGCTTTTCGCTTTCCCTGTGCTTTAGCGAGCTCTTCCATTTTCGTCTTGAACGTCGCAACTGCTGAGTCGGCCTCCAGGCTTTTGTATTGATAAGGACTTGGAATTTTAGAGATCGGTCTCTGAAAACAGATTCTATAAGCTGTCAGGATTGTGAATGGAAAAAACAACATTATGGCGAGTAGAGAAAAGGCAACAACTTGCGACGTGTCATCTGCCTTTTGATAGTCTTCGAGAATTTCAGTTTTTGTGCCGCGGTCGTGTTGAAGAGCCTCGCAGTTTTATTTCCCAAGACAGCACACGTGAAATATTCTTTTTTTAAGAAAGCCCAGACGATCCAGAGACATGTTGCAATGAGACTGTAGAATATGACTTCTACGAGTTTCTTTGAGCAGCCCCACCTTGGAAAGAAACAAGGGCAAGTGCGTTTCTTGACGTCTCTGCGCTGTGGCTCCTCTTGATAACAACATCCAGTTACCATTTTCCAGAATCCTTCGTTTAGAAATAGCGAGATCAAGAAGAGCAGAAACCCGGGAAGAAATATAAACATCGCTCCGTAGGCCTTGTAGCCTACACTTGGACATTTGAAAAGGTCTTGGTTAGAAACGATGGCTTGCATGCCAAACACGATCAGGACCATCGCGACATTTCGTACTGTGCCGCCTTGGCTTTTGAGTACTGATTTGAAATTGGTTACGAGGGCAGCCAAAGAGAGAGACATCTTGAAACTCGAAGGTTGTTTATTGAAGTGTTGAAGTCAGACAAAACAACTTCCTTATAATAGCGTCTTATAAACTTATGCAAATTTAGTTCAGAAGGACCTTCAGAAGGTCGTCGACCTTTTTTGTAAAAAAAAAAAAAAAAAAATCAGTCTATCGTCTCGCTGGAATTACCTGAGAAAGATTCTCGAGAATATTGATCCCAGGATTGGAAAGGTTCGGAAAAACACAGGGATGGTATATCATGGATGTCATTATGGGAAAAGTGTATTTCCGAAGACAATACAATATTAAGGAATTTAAAATCATTCCCCTATATTGGCAAAATGCAGCAACTTTTGCGCAACTTTAGGAGAAAGTGACTTTCGAGCAACTTTAATAACAATTTTTCGAGCGACTTTTAGGGAGCTTTGTGGTAACTTGTAGCCGCCGGTGCGCTTACAATGGTCTACGTCTGCGAAGAGTACTCTGGTGGTAAGATAACCTCTAGTAGGTACTCGTTGTCTTCTCGCTCATCCTTCTTCTTTAGAAATTGGGGGTGCGACAATTTAGTGTTGTGACAACCTGGAAAGTTGACCCCATGTGATGCCACACCCTGCCCCTTAGAACCAAAGTGGGTGGTATCATGGATTTGCCAAAACACTGGCAGGCAGTCACAGTTTAGGGGTAGCGATTAACTGTTGTGCCGAATTGTAATGCGAGATTTTTAAATATTGCTCTTCATACATTGCGAGAAAGCCCCCTAACAATCCGAGATTTCAAGAATCCCTAAGACTAATTTCGCTCGATTCAGCATTTTTCGAACGCCCCAATAGACCAGTGAGCAGTTTATTCCGCCATTTGATAGGAGCGATTTCGCAGAACATTTTCGCCATTAGTGGAAAGAGCATCCCGAATTTAGTAGGTTTGCCAGTTTATAGCACCATAGGATGAAAACTAGTGAAGATATGATCCCGAAAAGTTCAAAGATTTTACATTGGTTGTATGGTGAGATGCAAACCGTTTGCACCTCATCATACAAACCTCTGTAAAATTTCCGACTTTGCAAAAAGCCATATCTTCGCTAGTTTCCATGCTATGGCGCTACAAATTGGCATGTCTACTTCTACATTTGAGGGGCTCTTTCCGGGCTCTTTCCAGTGAATGTGACATCTTTTGCTAATTCATGACCACTCCTATCAAATGGCGGAATAAACCGCCAACTGGTCTATTCTACTTTTCTCTTTTTCATACCAGAAGAGTGTCTAAAGTAGTCAAAAGATCCAACCGAAGGCGTGAGCGTAAACTGAAGGGCAGGCGTGTTTGCTTTTTGTCAGCAGATACTTGTAACTTTATTTTCAGGCAAGATAATTATATACATGAACTATATACAATGTAAAATATATTGACTATTATACACTCTTTGTCACTGAGTACAAGTACTGTAGTACAAGTACTGTAGTGGAAATAAGGAATTAACCTTGTCTGTAAGCTGAGGGACACAGGGCATAGCCAGGAATTTGGGTTGGTGGAGGGCACAGGCTGCTGCCCCCCCCCTTTCTTAGGAGATTTTCCCATACATTTACTGTATTTGGTGGCGGAAATTTGAAAATTTTCATCCCACGTTTACACTACCCCCCCCCCCCCCCCCCCCCAACCAACCAAAATTCCTGGCTATGCCCATCAGCACTTCAGCTTACACACAAGGTTAATTCCTTATCTCCACTCTGTTGTACTTAGTGCTACGCAGTCACAGTGCTACACAGCCTGAACATCTACATAGAAGTACTGTAGTGCATCCATGAGCTTGGCCTGTAGATTTGCAAAATCCTGTGTATATATTGGGAGGCTGTGCCTGCACTTTTCATACCTACCAACACCGAAAGCCCCAAAATTGGAAGATTGTGTGGTTCCAGAAAATGATATGCAATACACACCATCACTGGCGTTTTGTGAGTAATAAAGACTATCTGTATCTGAAAAGTGACCCCACCCCCACCTCTCTGGAATTTCCATATTTTTATGGAAGAAATTGGTAAATTGTCTCCCCCCACCCCTCTGGGATGGATATTTTCTGGAAGCACACATTGTGTTTCAAATACAAACAACAGTATGAGAAATCGCAAGAAATTTACCAGGGAGATCTACATACAGTCCGGTGTTGTCTGGACTCTGGCTCTCAGTCAATCAGAATGCTGATAGTGAGTACACTGCATAATAAAGGAATCAAAGTCATTTTACAGCTTGTACTTTCAAGATTTTATAATCCATCGTCTCTAACTGGACAAACTAACTGGACAAACTAACTGGACAAACTAACTGGACAAACTGCATAACATTACAATCCAGTTTGAGTTGCCTGTGGGCAGAGATTACTTTTTATCTCCCTGCTATTTCTTTTACTTGTGTTTTTCAACTTCGTAATTAAGAGCTGCAGAAAAGAAATATCTGCAATGCTCTAAGCTCATAGCTTAGATATCCAATTTGAAGTGTTCTACAACTTCTACAAAAGTGATTCTGTAAAAGGTCAGCAAACCTCGTCTACAACCCCGTCTGCAAACTTCGGAAACAGTTTGGCAACAATAGTCGGGTGGCGAACGAAAGGGCTTCCTATTTTAAAGCTTTACATTAATCTATGCCCTTCTACCTTCTACTCTCTCTGTTTATACAAACTTTACAATCCAGTAGAGCTACGAAAACAAAGATGCGAAAAACAGATGCGACTTGAATTGATCTACAAACATTTTCCAAACTGATTGACATGAAACAGTTTAGCGTTTCATGTACATCTAACATCAGGTAACATACAGTTTGATTTACAAGTTTGCCGTCATCTCGACATCCACATGTTTCTTCCCGCTTTTCACGTGCCCTCCGTTTCCCGACAAAGAATCTTCATTTTCTTTGATCCAAGGTTGGCTACGATCTCCCGTCGTCCTCGGGTATCTATCAACCATGGAGTCATAAACGTTTTCCACCAACATAAAGGGGTCTTTTTCCTCGAATTCAGTAAAAGTTTTGTCGGTGAATGTAATGGCAACTCGCTCTTTGCCTGCAGTTTCAGCATGAGTTTTGAAAGCTGCTACAGCAGCATTCGCCTCGATTGACTTGTATTCGTCTAGCGCAGGGAATGCGTCTGAATATTTATCAATCTTTGTAAGATCTTCGTAAGCTTGAATAAGAATGTCCGACGGGTTTTTGTCTGTAAGGGTCTGCTCCGCGAAATACATTTCCGCTTTTCGCTGTCCCTGTGCTTTGGCGAGCTCTTCCATTTTCGTCTTGAACGTCGCAACTGCTGAGTCGGCCTCCAGGCTTTTGTATTGATAAGGACTTGGAATTTTAGAGATCGGTCGCTGGAAACAACATCGGTAAGCTGTCAGGATTGTAAAGGGAAGAAACAACATAACGCCGAGTAGAACGAAGGCGATAACCTGGGAGGTGTCGTTTGCTTTCTGATAATCTTCGAGAATTTTCAATTTCTGTTCTGCGGTCGTGTTCAAAAGTCTGGCTGCTTGATTCCCCAAGACAGCACACGTATAATAATCCCTTTTCAAGAAAGCCCAGAACACCCAGAGACATGTTGCTATGAGACTGTAGAATATGACTTCCAATAGTTTCTTTGAGCAGCCCCACCTTGGAAAGAAACACGGGCAAGTGCGTTTCTTGACGTCTCTGCGCTGTGGTTCCTCTTGATAACAACATCCAGTCACAATTTTCCAGAATCCTTCGTTTAGAAAGAGCGAGATCAAGAAGAGCAGAAGACCGGGAAGAAATATAAACATCGCTCCGTAGGCTCTGTAGTCTACACTTGGACATTTGAACAGGTCTTCGCCTGAAACGATGGCTTGCATGCCAAACACGATCAGAACCATCACAACATTTCGTACTGTGCCGCCTTGGCTTTTGAGCACTGATTTGAAATTGGTTACGAGGGCAGCCAAAGAGAGAGACATCTTGAAAACTGGGAGTTCACTAGTTGAACTACAATAATGGCGAACCCAGACGACAACAACTTTCCGTATGATTTTTATGCAAATGGTTAGAAATTAATCATGCAAGTCAGCGGTCGTCACGCTATGTTCCACAGGTATCCCGTTGCACAGTCATAATAAAACTAACTGTTTGATTACATTCTTGTTGGCTCTCGATTATTGGGATTTCCACAGGGGAGCCTTTTTTTGCCCCGGAACAGGGGGATTTGCGAAATCGCGCCGTATTCGCAAATCACCAAAATGTCCTTACACGCTTTTTACCAGATTTGTAATCCCACGGCCTTCTGGCTTCTGCCCAGTTTTCACGCAATACGAAGCCAAAAAATATTCAGAAAACATCCAGGTTTCTTTATCTGAACGTTCGCTGTTTCTCGCTTAGTATCTCACTCCCAACCTTTCTTTATAAATGAGTTCGATTTATATTAAGGTTACTGAGAACCTTCGCGGCACGTCCTCGGAAAAACAATCATACACGGCGTACCAAATTATATATAGAGGATATTACCATGGCCGCGCGGAGATACGAAGCGCTCACTCGTGAGATAAATTTTTAACACGAGAAGGTAAAATTCGTATCTCCAAGCGGTCATGTAATGTTCTGTTTATTATATAAACATCAATGAAATACCAAATTCAAATTTTATTTGAGTTAAGCTTAAAAATCGAGCATTCAGCAAAGGCAAGTGTGATATTTTCACATGTGAAAATAACATGATATTTTCACGTGTGAAGATATCAAGTTTTCGCGCGGGAGATCACCTGGTATTTCATTGGTGTTTATATAATAACAACCTATATATCATTGGAAAGCTTGTAGAATGGACTAGCGGGCTATGGCACAAAGAAATCACTTATTGATACCTATAATTTTTTAAAAGCATTGATTTAAATATTTCGGTGTGCCAATTTACGAGCTAACGCTGTCGTACTGCTGGACCATGACTCCCAATTAACGTATTGTTTTTTAAAAAATCCTTAAAGGTGTTTCTCAAAAACCGTGTCTGCGTTTTTTTGTTGTTAATTTTGTTTAGTTAAAAAGTTACGATTTTTAGAGCGTGGAAATTCTATAAAATTTGACCTTTGAAATTTAAAAGTTCCATAACTTTTGAACAAAGCAAAATTGAAAAAAAACGCCGACACGGTTTTTTGAGAAACACCTTGAGGAATAAAACAATGTGTTACTTGGGAGTCAAGGTCCAGCAGTTCAACAGCGTTATCTCTTGAAATTGTCACACCCGAATTTTAAATAAAACCTTAAAAAAATTAAATTTATGAAAAAATTATGTATTTTTGGCATAGCCCGCTAGTCCATTCTATAAGCTTTCCAACGATATATAGGTTGACATGTTTTGGTTAAACTAAGGACGTGTATGATTGTTTTTTCGAGCACGTGCGCGACGGTTCTCAGTAACCTTAAAATGTTTAATTTAATTCGCTTCCTTCCCATGTCAGAACGTCCACGTCCACTTGAGACTTGTAAAGAGGGCTGCTGATCTAGAAATTCATCTTAACCATCTGGCCATAATAAAAAAGTTATATTCGCCATGTAGCGCTTAAACAAAGCACTCTTAAAGAGTATAAAAAATACTCAACTAGACGCAATGGCCTTATATTAGACTGCCTTGCAACGTTGATATAAAGTACATACATTTTCCTATAAGGAAAACTGGGATTTTAAAAAGCAAATAAAAATCCCGTTCCTTCAAACTTGACGTCTCAATCAATCTTATGTTAAGTATTTTCTGTAAAAGTTAAGGTGAAAAATGCCATTTAGGCTCTGAAGTTTGGTTGGCTAAAGGGAACCACAAAAGTGACGTTAGCTGATTACCTTTTGAAATTCAATCAATGGGTTAGGTGTTCGAATGTTGCCTCTGTCATTTTAATTTACGCTTTATGGCATTCGGTTCTTGGGGGAAAAGGTCTTTGTGGCATTCGGTTCTTAGGGGGAAAACGTCCATGTAAAGGGATTTCAAAAGCGCCATGCTATTTTTCCCAAAGAACACAACAATTGCTACTATCACTGCACTTGTTTTTTGTTATCAGGTAGCAATTTTCAAGACCCAAGGACCCGACGTGAAAAAAACAAATGACCAGTACTTTTCGTGTTTGACTGGCTTTTCCTTAACCCGTCTTCAAAACTGGGAGAGAAAGATGTGCTTAATGATTTACGATGCTTACATGAATGCGTTTCTACCAAAGGTTGCGTAGCAGTGAATTATGTGCATGTGACAGCAAGCAAAGCTTTATGCGAGTTGTACAGCTATATCAAATTGGATTTTAGGATTTTGTTGCGGAAAAAGAAAGGAGTGATTCACGCTAGGATGCAGGTTGGTGATTTGAACCGTTTTCTTATTGTAAACGAATAGGCTATTTTAAAATTATGTAAAAAGCATACCTAGAAATGATCAGATTATTGAAGAGATGGCATATGTAAGACATTCAACGGGCACTGCTTTAATCTTTATACCTAGTGGTCCCAGTTTCGTATGGGTACTCGCTTTTTCGGGAAATGAGAGAACTGATCGTGAAGATTAGATGTCTAGATAAGTTGGGTCATTATTCACAAGATGAAAGATAAAATTAACATGAATCTACCTGGTCACATATTTGGATTGATGTTGACATATGTTTCCGTGGTATTACAAAGAACGCTTTGCGTCTGGCGGCACTAATTTAACAAAACATTAACAAAGCATTTTATGTCGCAATCTTAATTTCTAATAATCAGTGGACCCACACAACGTCCTAGGGTATTCACACTTTCAGGAATAAAATTCTAATTCTAGACCATTTTATTTTGGTGGGTTTATGTCAAAAGTAAAAATACAAACTTCCACAGGGAAGGGAAACTAGGGACTACAGAAAGTTATTATTTTAAATATTCTTAAAAGAACGAAGAAAAGGGGGGACGAAGGTGATGGAGTAAGAGGAAGTGGAGAAGAGGAAAGAGTTAAGGAAGGAGGAGGTGGAGAAGAAGAACGAGGTAAGGAAGGAGGTGGAGAAGAAGAAGGAGGTAAGGAAGGAGGATGTGGAGGAGGATGTGGAGGAGTTAAGGAAGCAGGATGTGGAGAAGAAGGAGGTAAGGAAGGAGGATGTGACAGGAGGAGGTGGAGAAGAAGAGGAAGGAGGTAGGGAAGGAGGAGGTGGAGAAGAAGGAGGTAAGAAGGAGGATGTGGAGGAGGAGGTGGAGAAGAAGAGGAAGGAGGTGGAGGAGGAGGTGGAGAAGAAGGAAGTAAGGAAGGAGGATGTGAAGGAGGATGTGGAGAAGAAGGAGGAGGAGGTAAGGAAGGAGGAGGTGGAGAAGGAAGAAGGAGGCGGAGAAGGAAGATGAGGGTAGTAAAAAAGGGAGGAGGTGGAGAAGGCGACAAAGAAGATGGAGGTGGAGAAGGAAGGCTGGTAGGAGTAAAAAGAGGAGATGGAGAATGAGGTGGAGCTTCATGTGAAGACCTACTCCGGGTATCGCCCAACATCGCCCAAGATCACAACATGAAATATAGAAAAAAATCCCAAGATCGCCTAAGATTACTGCGATCTTTGGACCCAGAGTAGGCCTATGCGATAAGTTCATAAAGACGAGGAAAGTGGGGGGACGGAGAAGATGGAAGAGGAGTAGGTTGAAAAAGAGGTGATGTGAAATCCCTAGGTTCTATCGCCTAAAATGTATCCCCCCTCCCCCTTTTTCAATGTTGTTTTCTTGGCTGTGGTCCTTCAAACGAATTTATGCTGAAAGGACCAACATTTATTGGGGGGGGGGGGGGGGGGGAAATGTCTGCTTAAAGCTCTTGTACGGCAACGAGAGTGAATTCACAATAGGTGCTAAATTTTGTCAACACATTTTGTCCAAGATTGCAGGTAAAAACAAGTAATAATGTGCTTGGTATTATTGTGCACTCCCCTCGATCGGCTAAACAAACTAAACATGTCGAGCAATAAGTAGTATAGGGTTTCTTTTGCAATAGAGCCGATCTCATGACTGCGGTAAACCAAACGCAAAGTAAATACACCAATTCTGAACAAAACGTATAGGAGTAAACGCAAAGTAAGTGCGAATTACTCACGACACTCATATGAAATCCGCTGTAATAATACGTAGTAAACGCAAGACTGTTTTACTGTCATCTGCAATTGTTCTTTACTATTTGCTCTTCTGTTTTTGGTAATTGTGGTGTGAAGAACGCGTGTCATCCCAGTCCATGTCTACATGGCGGGTCTTGTTTGAGGAGAGTCGACGGAATGAGCTTCAAGTGCGACTGCAATGGAACTGGATACAGTGGAGGCATCTGCCATCAAAGTAAGACAGAGCAGATTTTCATCTGACAGTGTTACGTACGGTACGGAGCGCACCGTAACTTGACCATGCCCTTACTGCCTCCAAGCACTTTGATTCGTTGATCAGTTAACGCAAGCTGTGATTGGCTTAAGAAATCTTTGTGACGGAACGGGAAAAGGCAGGCCAGGGCGGAGCTGGACCGTATGATAGGGATGAAATAGCGAGGGAGAGCTACTGCCAGATAAATTCTTGACATCTTGCACGACAAACAACCGAAGGCCAGGCCCGGTTATAGCCGAAAAGAAAAGAAGTTTAAAGGCTAACAATATAA
This sequence comes from Scolanthus callimorphus, assembly GCA_033964015.1. NCBI lineage: Eukaryota > Metazoa > Cnidaria > Anthozoa > Actiniaria > Edwardsiidae > Scolanthus > Scolanthus callimorphus. Next base: position 10,817,386 of record CM066923.1, on the reverse strand, counting down.
CTTTTTACAAATTAGAGGCCCCAAATTTAAATACTAAAAACGTGTACTCATGAAAAACCTGAAATGGCAAAAAGTTCTGGAATTTACCATGGACTAATTCTAAAATGTTCTGAGGTTCAGTAGGTTTAGGCCAGTTGGTGAGGGTTTCAAGTAACTCCTTGGTTTTTATTTAATCTGAAGAAGTCATGCAAAGATCACTGACTCTCATTGGTGGGCTTTTCCCCAAAACGCTTTCCTTTATTTATCTCACCAGAATGTGCTGTATTTGACTTCGAGGATGGTATGAATGACTGGACCCAAACTGGAACTGCTTTCAACAATCAGCCAACATATGGTGACAATGCACTCGTCAGGAGAGGGCCTACAATGGCTTCCAATCACCATGGCGACTGGTGGATTGGTACTTATGAACACCGTCCAAGTCCGTCTCATCCAGCGGGTCAGTTTCAAGGGACGCACCAATGGGAACTCTGACATCACCAGTCTTTACCATCGAAGGATCGAGGCTGACGTTTCTGATTGCCTCCGGTGGTGGTCTCGAAAAGCACGCGCGGAGCTTTTGATTGGTGGAAACGTCGTTGCTGTGGCGACTGGCAATTCGAAAGACGAAACAATGACACAGAAAAGCTGGGACGTGAGTAAGTACAGAGGAGAAGCAGCTCAGCTAAGATTGGTTGATAATGGAACGTCAAATTGGGAGCATTTGAATTTTGATTACTTTCGAGATGAATGTTAGCAGCGAGCCACTGCATCATGAAATGTATGCACTTGTATACCGCAATTAGCGCAAATGTTCAAATGCGGTTTACAGATGTCTGATCCCTAAATGTGGACTGTAATTTAAACAATGCAGTTTACGATCATGAGTGGTTGTTACATATATCATTCTGTAGTGAGTACTGTGCTTGTTTAAAGGGGCACACGCTTATTTTTTGTACAACCTGTCAAAAAATAAGTCTAATTGTAATCACGAAAAATACATTTAAGTTTACCGGGAATAACCAAAATAACAGTCCAGTTTTGTTAATGACCTTTTAACTGTTTAAATCAATGTAAATCTATAGTGTTTTATCTATTATCAAGAGGATGGAACTGGATTGCGATTTGAATTATTTGCTTGTCAGGCAAGCGTGCGAGTGCCCCTTTAACGACCCTCGCGTTCTGGTTAAGGTCTCTGTAAACCCGTGAGGGGTGTCTTCGGAAAAAAAAATTGTCGCCGCGTCGCTATTTATGCCTAAAATTACTATCTCACGCTTGCAAGCAGGCTAGGGAACACAAGCACTTGAATACGGAATATTTCTCATGTTGTTGCAAATACTTTATTTGTAAAAAAATATTTGAATTCATTATTAAAAATATTTTACAATTTACAATATTTCTGTTACTTTACAGAACAAATTCTATTCTTTTATAGAAAATGTACAAAAGTCTTGTTGCAAACATCGCTCATTTAAATTTGTTTTGAGAATGCTGATTTATGTCGTGATATCCCAGCCTAAGAAAGCCCGTTCACTTTAACAAATGTCTTCTAATTTTCCGTGGTATGTCCTCTTATATACCACAGAATAACGTCATAAAGTGGTCATACGGGCGTAGCCGAGTGGGTCCACAGTACATTTGTTTTACGCCACAACAATAAGGCAAAAATCTCGGGATCGTTTCCTCGCGGGGGAAGCTCTGGTGACAGCCACTGACGCATGCGCGAGATTTGATACAGAGCCGTTGAGAGAAAGATCTTTCTGCGCATGCACCAACGTTCAAAACCAGCCAATCAGCAAAGGGTCCTCAAATGGATGTCACCAGAGCTTCCCCTGCGAGCAGACGAGCCGGGGAGCTCTGGGTACGAGAATGGACAAAAATAAAAACAGAAACAGCGCACGCGCACGCGCATCTAAACGGTGTTTCATTGGTTCTTTGAGCACGCGCGCACGATGGCTGAGATCCAATCAGAATTCGAGAAAACGCGCACGTTGTGGTATATTAAAAATCAATAACCGACATAGCCTCAAAGGGTCAGTGGTAATAATAGGGAGTTTGCATCGTGGCATGTTGAATTTTGACCACAATAACATGAAAATAGCATATTTGAAAAGAGCTTGCAGAAAATAGAAACAGCCCAAAGTTACCACCACAACATGAAACTAGGAAAACAACCAACTTCAACCAACTTCCGACGCTCATATCTTCTGATGTATTTATCAAAACCACCTCAAATTTTAGGATTTCGTATATTTCGGCGAGCTTTTTTCAAATGTGGTATTTTTATTTTACTGGGATTAAATGTCAAAATGTCACGCAACACCTGTAAACTTCCCATGAACGACCCTGTGTCCGATGGGCGTGACATGTAGTTTTGTCCATAACAATCTATGATAATGACGTAGCAGTAAAAGTAGTGAGATCGATCCATCATTTGGTCTAAAGCTACAATCAAATGCAAAACGTTGGCACACTTGCCTCCCCTCCGCCTTCGCCGCCCTTTCAATGTTGCTAGATGAGCTGGATAAGCAGCCTAATTTTCCAGCCAACATTGAAAGAGGCAGGAATGGAACGGAATCATGATTGTAGTTTAAGTGATATGTACAGTCAAAACAACAAACAATATAGCATGGTCACACCTACCAGACGCACGGATTTTAAGGGTTAGTTTAGTGAGCGTCAGCAATTCACAAGCAATAAACAAAACTCCCAGAAACTATGACCGAGACAAAAATGGTTCGCGAACACGAAAACTTCACCCTTGGCACATTTTCCTTGGCTGAATATCAGCGCCACGGAAATACGAAATACTGTCGATATTTTGGCTCATATTATACAAGAGGAACCTCATGTGGTCTACCTTTCACACAGTGAAATGCTACAGCAACCCTATATTGCGGGGAGGGGGGACTCCCATATAATAAAGACGGGGGTGCTGGACAGGAGAAATTAAATTCACCCCTTCTAACAGATATGAATTCGGGTGTGGCTCTTATAAATGTTTCCCTAAGGCCTGGTTTCCATATAGTCTAATTTGTCGTATCTGTCGCATCAGTCGACCGTGAAACAATGGAAATTGGAATTATTCTTTTGTTTCATGGTTGACTGATACGACAGATAAGACTATATTATGGAAAACTAGGCTTAGGAGATAGCAAAGACATGGCTTCGCTTCGTAATGGCAAAGACATAGCTACGCTTCGTAATTTTGTCACGATCAAACTCGGTGTAAATGCTGATCAGGTTTGTACTTCCCATTCAAGCAATCCAAGCCTCGGAAGAAGAATTTCAGGCTTAGAATTATAACCCCCTCCTCGTCAAATTGGTAGCACAAGTGACGATAACAACTAAAAGATAGGTCGAACACCGCGACATTTTATATGGAAGTCCCCCCGGGCCCTATAGTATAGTTATTGTCAGATTATGAAAAAACCTGTATTCAGTTGATGTCTGGGTCGATGACCATGGACTAGTCCGGGATTCCCTTTAATGCCGTAAGGATTGACGTCACTAGCTGAAAAGGAAAAGGAATCACCTTTGATAATCAGAAAAACAACAACATTAACAACAAAAAGACTCAAATATTTCTATACCAGAGACAGCGATTCAGCGATTCAGTTCAACGGTCAATCTTTCGGGTTAATTGTTCAGTGCGTTGTGGAAAAACAACGAAATCACTGAGTGGGTGAAATGGCGACGAGTCGTCAGTGAGTAAGTTAAAGGAGCCGACTTAGCATGTCCATAATGCATTGCTTTGTTTTTGTTTACATGATTCATTGCATCAGAAAATCTAAATCAATGCAAAGGACGAGCTTTTCTCGCGTTTGTACTGTGAAATACGCTAAAAATGTGGCTTTTTTAACTAATCGCTGAATTTTGGAGGTAACGAAAACGGCGGCGAAGCAGTGCATGCGGTCAGGGTGCGTCGGTTACTTTTACAAAAAGACAATGTCAGAATTACGCTCCACTGAGTTTTAACAGCAGCCTAGAATCAAAAGCCCTGAGCTAAAATCTCATCAGTTGTATCAGAACTTAGACAGGGCTTCAACTTGCAGCTTTTGTTTTAAGGGCAACGGAGCGCTATTCGAATTGATGGACTATTGGATGGGCTGGTGAGTCATTTGTTGAGTCGGATGCACTCTGTTAGAAAGACACACAGAAAGGCATACAGGGACAGACAGACAGACACAGAGAGAGACAGGACAGATAGACCGATCGGCCCATAGGCACGAATTGTACAATTCAAATCAAACAAATTTGTCTACCTATGCCGCAATATTTAGTATGTTACCAACCTGGACGCGCTCACGTGTTGGTACACGAGTATTTTCGAGGTCATCTACAGATATCTCCCTCAGAAAGTTCATCTCATCATAACCATTCTCGAGTAGCACGTCTAGATATTGCGCGTAACCGACTCTCTTCAACAACTCCTCGACGCTCTTGGGCTTGAAACGCTGCCGTTCAAACAAATCTTTCGTCACCACAAAATAGCTGTATTCACACTAGAGACGGAAACTCGTCTGAGACGAGTTTCTCGTCAGAAAAAGTTCCTGTCTTATGTCAATTCTACTCACTTCTAAACACTTGCTTGTTATCTGTCTAAACTTTCTTAAAAAAATGTTTTCGCGTGATCACAGAAGAACAGGGAACCATATTAAAGGCGAGAAACTCGTCTCAGACGAGTTTTCCGTCTCTAGTGTGTACAAAGCTATTAAGTTGCGTGGCTTATGAGACTGTAAACTTAAGCCGTATTCACACTAGAGGACGGAAAACTCGTCATGACCGGTTTCTTCGTCTGACGAGTTTTCCGTCTGATATGAATTCAGATGATTTCCCGTCAAAAATCCGTCTTGTCCCGGTTTCACACTAAGATTTCCCGTCAAAAATCCGTCTCGTCCCGATTTCACACTAAGACGAGCTATCCGTCCGGACGAAAAACTCGTCTCGTTTCAGACGAGTTTTCCGTCTCTAGCGTGAATAGCCGTATTCACAATAGTGACGGAAAACTCGTCTGAGACGAGTTTCTCGTCAGAAAAAGTTCCTGCTTTATGTCAATTCTGCTCAGAAACACTTGCTTGTTATCTGTTTAAACTTTCTTCTTCAAAAAAGTTGTTTTCACGTGATCACAGAAGAACAGGGAACCATATTCAAAGCGAGAAACCCCGGGGGGGGGGGGGACTCCCCATATTTTCAGACGGGGGTGCTCGTCCTATCCCTTAGGGTATAAAATTGACAGACGTGCTATCTCTTAGGGGTGTTTAAAATCAGCCCTATCTCTTAGGGGAGTCTCAGGCCAATCCTTGCCCAGAAATATATTGGTACGGATGCCAGAACCGATATTTACAAAGGAAACTTGGATGAAAACCTTTAAAGACCTAAAATTTGCTTTTATTTGTTTTGACCTGCTAAATTAGCTATCTTTTAGGGGTAAATTCGGTGTTCGCCACGCCAAATTTGCTTTCTTTTAGGGGTATATTTGCTGTTGGCCACACCCATTTTGCTATCCTTAGGGTCAAAATCAATATTCCCGACGAGCACCCCCGTCTAAAATATTGGGAGTCCCCCCCCGGGCGAGAAACTCGTCTCTAGTGTGAATACAGCTATTCACACTAGTGACGGAAAACTCGTCTGAGACGAGTTTCTCGTCAGAAAAAGTTCCTGCTTTATGTCAATTCTGCTCAGAAACACTTGCTTGTTATCTGTCTAAACTTTCTCCTTCAAAAAAATTGTTTTCACGTGATCACAGAAGAACAGGGAACCATATTGAAGGCGAGAAACTCGCCTCAGACGGGAAACTCGTCTCTAGTGTGAATACAGCTAATACGGCTATTGTAGTACGAACGAAGAAAAAAAGGTAAAGGTAGTTCATTTTGCCCCATTTCTCCGTCAGAGCTCCTGATTAAGGGAATTCAATTATATAAGCAAGCAACTCGGAGCGGAGAAAAGTCGATACGGTTGGTTGGTCTGGGTTTAACGCCAGTAACTTTCGCACAGCACACAGGTACACTAGCACACTGCGACACAGAGCAGCACTTTCACAAAACTGTGAAGTATGCACTTTATTTTCATATTTACTCTAATAGACCAAATCGGATAACGGTGTTTACATCTTGTTGCCACCCAATTCAGATCATGTGATGATTCCTGAGGTGGATACTTTTGCTAGTTCTGCACATACATTCGTGCACTGGGTTGAGTGAGGAAAAATGGACAATAGTCCTTTTCACAGTTCCTCGGTTTATTGAGATTTAAATTCTAGCCTGCAGTCGAGGCTACAGTTGACCAAACAATACATTGGTCAACAGCAGACTCGACTTCAGGCTAGGATAATGGTAAAATACCTTACCTTTGCTGGTAATGGTGGTGGACGAGTCGCGGCTTTTGCTTGGCTTTTCTAAATCAGAAGAAAGACAACAGAGAAGTCAATTTCAATCAATAGCAACCTGTTATTTCATACGAAATCAAAACATCGTGTTTCATGGCATCTTCTCCGTGTCCCGTTTTCAAATGATAAATGTTTCAAACCAGAGCCTCCATCTACTCCACTAGGTCTAGCCACACGTACAGGAATGAAAGAGCATATTTTTAGGTTGTGTGTTTTTTAATGTAAATAGGAGATTGGTACTTTCAGAGTGAGTATACACCTAATTCAATGAAGTTGCTTTTGCCTTTGGCCGTTGAAGCGCGAAGAACAATACAATTCTTTGCTTGAGTGACACCAAACAATGGGATTCAAAGACACCAATTCCCAAAGCAACCTTTCAAAACGTGAACAAGTTGTTGTGATGAGGGCCGGTGACACTCAGTCATGGACTCGTGGCTCCAGTGTGGTCCGATCTCAATCCGATGAACTTCGGCAAACTACGAACTACCGCCCGATACGTTGGCGGAAGTCGACAGATCTACGAAAATGGACGCCATCTTGGCGGGAGAAAACGGCCAAACTGATCTTAAAGTCAAACTTCTGAACCAGAATTCCTCACCAACCGATAAAACTAAGGTATTTGTATTAGCTTAGGTGGATATACGAATTCGATCGCACTGAAATGTGACGTTTTCCGCCGTATTTCGTTAATAACCTTCTCGACTTCGAGACCTAAGCTACCACAGGGATACCAAGGCTTGCCGACTAGCCAAGGCTTCAAATTTTAAAACAACATTTGAACGTCCTCTGAACGAGTTTGCTCACAGAGCTCTTTGATTTGAATTAGGTATGTTGGGTTCAACGTGTGCAGTGAATGGTTACGCTGATTTCAGCTATCTTTCTTTTGACAAGAATTCTCACGGGATTCAAAATCTACGATCTAAAAATAGAGTCATTTACTCCTGTTATGTGCTTCGGACGCCCTCCAATAGGCGATGGAGGCTCCAGTTGATGGGCTCCCTGTGCTTCGGACGCCCTCCAATAGGCGATGGAGGCTCCTGTTGATGGGCTCCCTGTGCTTCGGACGCCCACCAATAGGTGATGGAGGCTCCAGTTGATGGGCTCCCTGTGCTTCGGAGGCCCACCAATAGGCGATGGAGGCTCCAGTTGATGGGCTCCCTGTGTTTCGGACGCCTTTCAACAGGCGATGGAGGCTCTTATTCAAACATAACATCAGTACTGACCTCCCCAGCTGATGAATTCGAAGATTTTTCCGCAGTCGATGTTTTAGTTGAAGTAATTGCAGTTGTTGTATGCGGTTGCTTGGTCGCGGTAACAGCAGGTGTTGCTTGCGGTAGTCTGGTCGAAGTGACCGCGGTAGGCTGCGATGTTCTGGCCGCACCTGGAAGCGGTGCGGGTTGACGGTCTTTTATAGCGGAAGAAGTCGCCAACACAGGTGTTCTGAAATGAAACCATTGTTGATTACTTGCGTTTGGTCGCTTCGGAAATTAAGTATGTTGCATGCAAGTAAATGTAAATGTCGTAGGCTGAATGCACAACGGCGCAGCTGGGGCATAGTCATCCGAAAGGCGTGAAGGCGTGAAACACAATAGGACAATATGAACCAGTGTCGGCTACAACTACAACACAAAGAAAATGTCCTCTGCCCCGGCCTGAAGTCGAACCCGGACCACAGCGCGGAGAGAAGGCCACCCAAACAAAATCTTCAACGAATTTTACAAACATTGACCATTTTACAAGATTTTTGATACGTTTTGGTGTAGAAATTTATTCCAAACTTTTCTTATATATATTTATGTATTTCAAGTAAATAATCGTGCGCTTTTTGATGAAAAGGGAAGATTTGCATGGCATCTATTGTTCAAAAACTTGATCATCATTGATCATTGTAGTAGTCACACTCTAGCGACAAACTTTCTTAAACGTACCTCTCAGATGGAAGAATATCGGAGCTTTTCCTTCTCTCTGTAAATAGACGCATAAAACACATGGATGAAGCGAACGAGCGAAACAGCCGACAGGGTAAACAAACGCGAAACTAACGAGCGAATAAATGGAATGGATGATAGAATGAGAGGTTTGAAAGGGCATTGGGACTTCGGTTATCACTCACTTTTACTAGCACAAGTCGTAATGCCCTTGGTTGAGTGCGTTAGATGGATCTATACACCACTTTCACAATGGCCGCCGCTCATTTACATGAGGCATTCAAACGTTTATGCAATTTGAAATTTTGGCATGAGAATTATTAAAAGTTATAGCGCCTGATGACTTTCAAAGCATTTGTGGAGTTGAGTTGAAAACAGCAATTCTTGGAAGAGATATAAACATCTGAAGTTCTCAAAATACACCAAAACGAGGACAGAAAGGCTTCAGCAAAAAAACCATACAAAACTCTGTATTTGTGAGGTCCTAATCATTCCGTCAAAATTTAACGAAATTATACTAAATTTTCTGAAACTGTGTATTTTGATGACTTGACTTGAGCAGCAAGTTTTTGACCGGAAAAACTAAATTGTGAAAGTGGTGTACAGATGGGTGCCTAGGTGGATGAATGGATTCATACACATATCAATAGACCAAATCGGCTATTAACGGCGTTTACATCTTGTTGCCACCCAAAAAATCATCTTTTCTGTACGTGGTTTATTCACACTACCTGCAGAGCACTTGACGATAGATTTGCGTTTGGTAGAACGAGGCGATCTGGCCTCTAATTTGTTGGAGTTCACTAAAAAGAAACCACATACAATAAAGAATGCCGCGAAAAGCAACATGGTTTCCTAGCGTAACGGCCATAGCGTAACGTAACAGGAGGTTACATCGGTAAATATAAGGCTGGGGCCAAACCAGAATAAGGGTAAGGGGGTGTTCCGCCTCGACCTCAAAGCGCTGCCCTATCCCAGACCTACATTTGCAAGATATGGCACCCTAGCCCAGACCCGACCATTTGAAAAACATATACAGCCCACATTGTTAGCCGAATTTGCGCTACTACGCGCGACTTGATCGACCAATTTGTGCATGTATGCAATTTGTGACACTCTCCGTATAAAGCATACTAACTCAGTTTTATTGACCTTAAACTTAATACCCCACCCCACACTATCGGGCGACACATACCCGTATACCTCCCGGGTTTTTCGCCATGAAAAAACAACGCTCCATTTCCAGCGAGCAGGCTAGTTTGTAACATTGATTCAATTGCATAGGACTCACCGTCGTCATCACCCTCTACTTTTATCAACACTAAAGGATAAATTAATAAGGATAAATATATAATAATATGCAAAAAAATGTCATAACAAAAATGGAGCAAATAAAATATTGTTAATTAAATTGCACATTTGAGATGGAATAAAAAGGAAATATGTATATGAAACGGTTCGTTGAATCGCTCATAGGCATATTCAAGCGTACATCTTGTGATTCTGCCACCAGAGTGGACTTCCAATCGAAGAAGCTAATCATAGCCTGTAAGCATCCGGTACACGCGAGCTTAACTAACCCTAAAGGTTAAGCTCGCGTGTATCGGATGTTCGCAGGCTAGCTAATCACGGAGATTTACCGTAGTCCAACAATGAAAATTTTGCAAGTTTAGCATCTATCTTATATTTAACAATTATTCCTCGAGCCCGAATGGGCTCTGAGTCAATAGCCCATGAGGCCGAAGGCCGAATGGGCTATTGACTCAGAGGCCATGAGGGCGAGAGGAATAATTGTTTTAGTCAAATCACACTAGTAGGTCAATTTGTATTGCCAAAAAATGTTTTTGTTCTGGTCATTTGCCATTTTCTGGCTTTCAAATCCGACACTTTTCGCTACTAGTAGGCTATAACTTATAGCCTACTAGTAGCTCAACCAATCCGAATGCAGCATTGACAATAGACCACTACTGTGATTTGACTAAATCAAAATACTTAGCATCTCTCAGGGAAACATTCTCTTACCCAGAGCTCCCCGGCTCGTCTCCTCGCAGGGGAGGCTCTGGGGACATCCATTTGAGGACCTTTGCTGATTGGCTGGTTTTGAACGTTGGTGCATGCGCAGAAAGATCTTTCTCTCAACGGCTCTGTATTAAATCTCGCGCATGCGTCAGTGGCTGTCACCAGAGCCTCCCCCGCGAGAAGACGAGCCGGGGAGCTCTGGGTAAGAGAATGTCAGGGAAACGTTTGTGATTTTCCCGCCCTTTTGGCGCGCGCGCGTGCAACACAGAGCTCCGAACTTTAACATTACGGAGTCTTCTCCGTTTGATAATTTAAAACTTTTTCGGATATAATTTAATTTGAATCGTTCAACATAAATGTTCCTGTAGCCAGCAAACTGAACGAAGTTGGGAACAAAGGTGCCATGTGTTATTAGTTACTCGACATGGTGTTAACTTTCATGAGTCGATTATGGAGCAGATTTCGTATGACTGTGAAAATTGCCGCGAGAAAGTTGTGCCGCGCCGCGACTATTTTTAGCAATTTCATTGGCTCTCGTTCTAAGGACCGTACTGTTCTGCCGCGACTTTGTAATTTGATTGGCCGCCCTTGATTTTCCGCGATTTTCCGCGATCGCGGCATGTACTTACGTACCGCGACAATGCAATAATTAGTTGTCCGATGCGAGGCGAAGAAGACGAGGTTTATAATAATAATAATGAGCTTTATTAACGTCGCAATCTTCTAGCGGTGCACGAGTGCACTACTAATCGGGGAGACATCGGGTGCGTTGGTATAGGGACTTCTGTGACACAGAGGTTGGGCAACTTCCGACGGTCCTCGTGGTTCTTTAACGTCCCTCTTGTTCCGGTTAAGTGTATGTGAGAGACGGGAACTACGGTTTAACATCCTTATCCGACAAGAAGCGATTAACACAAAAGGACAGATTCCGTGCCGCGACCGTACCGTTCAGTGACGTGGCACTTTTCACAGTCATACGAGATCCGCTCTGATACTACTTTGATTCGTCAAGAGGAGGTCGAATTTCTGATGATCATATCAACGGTGACATTCACGGTATAAACACGAACAACTATTTACCTCTGCTTTTGTTGGCGTCTTTATTGACGGAAGTGTCGCGTAATTTGACACGCATTTGACCTCTAAACAAAAACAGAATTGATTTGCTTCAACAATACTCAACTGACTGTAAGTTCGATAACATATCTAAAGTCATCAGTTGTCAACCAAACATTCTGTGTGTTCTCCACTAGAAGATGGGAAAGTGACGACTAATGCTGGAAACTTTTCCAGCACACTTTAATGGCGACTAAAAGATGGTTCGGTGAAGACATCATATTTAGTCGCCAAATGTCGACATACAGGATTCTAAGCTTTCTATCTCGGCACAACAAAGTTGCCAGAATATTGGTTTGGCGACCCGTTTCGCATCACTTAGTCTCCAGCCAGATGTAAAGACAAAAGTACATTTCAAGCACCGAGCTACTCACGATATATTGCCAGTTTCCTCTCCACAATGAGTAAGTTTGGCTTCAAAATCCTGCGGCGTATCGGCGATCATAGACTTTAGAGAGATGCAACACTCGCCTGGGGAGAGAGAATCCAAAGCTTAAGTGGCAACCTGAAATTAAGGGTCCCACCCTAAGGTGATACGCGATCTGCTGGTGGAAAATTATCGCTTTTTTCCAGATGAATTCTTGGTACAAGTTGACAAAAAGCTCACTGTCACTTCATTTAAGTATTTTACATGTAATATCATGACAACATAACTGAATGAATTTATCATTCGATGTCAGACGAAGAAACGCGTACAAAGAGATTTTCTTTGTGACGAGATTTATATCCCGTTCCAGACGACCAAGGAGGAGAGTAATATATTTTGTATCCATATTTGACGACGGATAAATGAAAAGTGCTCACCGTATGATTCGTCGCTCTCGACAGACTTGATTGCCAGTAACAAGTGCTGATCCTCGAGATACTTCCGGTCTGGAATGATTGGGTAGAGCTGTCAATCAAATTAAAACCGACAACATTACATACATGCGGTATACAAGGTCAAAAATCAAGAGGAGATATGATCATATGAGTCCAGCACGGACTCTTGAGGTAAACCCCCTTCCTCTGCATCAAACTTACAAGAGGTAATACTTGAGTTCCCCAAGCTGGTGAACCATAATTTTCTTGTTAGTTCCATCATCGTTTGCCTTGACAACCCAGTCTCGAACCGAGTTATGCTGACTCTTCACCACCTCTGAAACACAAATATATGAGCATGCATGTCACGCGCCATTATTTTATAGCACCGTTGCATTGATTGACTCCCTGTACTGCTTATGCAAACATGGAAAGAACGACGGCAACTGAAATGGGCGTATAGAAAGTCTACCAAGCCATCCCTTTGTCAGGTACTCTGGTATACCAGGTAAGATGAAAGTAGCCTGGATTTTCAGGGTTGGTGCTACAACAAAGTCAGGAGTCCGTCAACAGGAGCCTCCCTCGCCTATTGCTGGACGTCAGAAGCACCGGAGTATAAATAAAATAATAATTATTTAATTGTAGATTTTGAATTTCCAGCGAAAATCTGAAAATAGTTTCTTCTACTCTTGTACATATGGCTAAACCAAGTGAAGTAGATAAAGGCATCTGCTGATGGGCTCTTGACGAGGGATTTTATTAAAATTCAGAGTGAAACGTATGCCAACAATTGAGTGGTCATGAAGGTCTGGCTGCCCGAATGTTTCTCATATGGTATTTAGGAGCTGCTCAGTCTTTCGAGTATCTAAAGAACGGTGTCTACAGTAGAATTGTAGTTGTAGTCTTTCGACTTGGCATGAGTATTCCAAAAGAATACTTAATTAGTAATTCGACGAGAATACTTAATCATGAGCATTCAACAAGAATACTTACTTTCTAAACAGCTGGAGTGAAACTCGATCACGAACTGTGGTTTGCTATTGGTTTTGATCTGGGAATGGAAAGGAGACAAAGAAATACGCGATGATTGTCTATTCCATAACTTGGTAAAGCGAAATACTCATCATATACCAAATCGGCTAACGATGTTTACATCTTGTTGCCACCTAATTCAGATGATATTATGATTCGTTTGGGTGGTTGTCCAATTTTACTTAAGGCCGGTTTACACTTGCGATTTTTGCTGCATTTGTCGTGGCGATTTTTCTCGCGCAGAGTTGCAATTCTCTAGTGTAAACGAGATGCAAATCCGGTGCGATTTCTGTGCTCTCTTTTCTTCAAATCGCATGAAGTTGCAAAGAGTTTCGAGCATGTTTGAAATCTCCGCGACATCACGCGACAAAAATTGCGGCAGATCGCGCCGAGTTGCGCCTAGTTTACATTAGTGATTTGTCTGACAGGCGACAAAAATTGCAAGTGTAAACGGACCTTTACTCAGCCGAGTGCACGAGTGTATGCAGAACTAACAGAACTAACAAAAGTATTCACACAAAGGAATCATCTCATGATCTGAATTGGGTGGCAACAAGATGTTGACACCGTTAGCCGATTTCGTCTATTGTTAAGTGCACCTTGACCAAAGAATGGACCAAAATTCCACGAGATTTAAACGGATAGAGTTTTCACTATTTTCACCGTTACCTCAATAGCATAGAGTTTTATGGCTACAAAACTATATGTCGCGGACACAGGGTACAAGAAAGTGGTTTGAAGTCGCTGTCTATGCCTTTCCGTGTCCTTACTCTTTCTAAGGACACTTTTGCACGACAAAAGAACTAAAGAATTTCTGTAGTCACTACTGAGTTTGTCATCTTACCAATGCTTTGATCGAATTAAAGTTGATGACACAGTCTTCCTTTGAGGTTCCATGTCCAGATTTGTCTGAAAACAATAATAATAAAGAAGTGGAACATAGAAACTGAGGACGTGCTCATTGGGCTGGGCCCAAACAACAACAAACAAATGCAACAAATGTTTTATTATTTTACAGTAAGGATAAGGTTAACAAATAACATCGGGTGAACATCGGTTGCGGGTGAAGTTCACACATAGAAAGAAAAAAATATCATGAAAGCAGCGGCCATGAAAGTGTACTAACGTAATACCTGGCGAAGCAGCATACTGTGTTGTTATCCCGACATCAAACGTACTGAATACAGGCCAGTGATCACTAGTTCGAATATTATTAGTACAACCTGGAAATAGAATAATGATGCGACGTGAATATTGACGATCAGATTTAAGGCCATGTCACACGATGGCAATTTTTCTTGCAATTCGCAACGCAATTTTGTTGCGTTGCGAATTGCAGTGAATATTGCGCGTCTGACATACCGTGACATTCCGCGGCAACTTGCAACGTTTTTTAATTCGTCATCGTTGCGTTGAGTTGCAAGAAAAATTGCCGCGTGTGACATGGCCTTTACTCTCGCGCGCACTCCCAATACGTTCAATGTTATATACCCCGTTCACACGAACGAGACCGGTACAAAACCGGACCGGTACAATTCTGGTACGGTACCGCCTGTTCATACGGTACCGGTATTCTGGCACGTTTCGCAACAGTGTTCACATGGGAACGTGCAGGACCTAGCCGTGCCAAATTCGGTCCGGTACCGCAGGTCTCGTGTGAACGTGCGACGGTACCGTACCAGAATTGTACTGGTCCGGTTTTGTGCAGGTCTCGTATGAACGGGGTCATAGTCACCGTTATGTGACTACTTTGACCAAACTTTCATCAACATTCAAGCTCACTGCCCGAGGGTTTATACACGCCCCAAGTGGTTCTTTAACGTCCCCCCTGAATTTTAGTATAGGGTAGTAGGCGAGACGGGACCACGTCAGACATGGAACACAGTAGAACAAAGTTCAACTCAATATGAACCAATTTCGACCACGACCAGGACAGAAATAAAATGTCCTCTGCCCCAGCCGGGGGTCGAACCCGGACGACAGCGATGGAAGGACAAAGCTGACTAGATCCTTCATAAAGGTATACTATAGTGTCCTTTTGTATATCTTCTATAAGACATGGGAGAAATTTATACGGAAGGCACTATTCGCTTTTGTCACACGGCAGCCATTTTGGATTTTTTCTTACAGAAATGACTATGCGTGGGTGAGCTTACACGCTTAGCCTCGCTTTCATGCCAGCATCGCTGTATTAGAAAATCCAAGATGGCTGCCGTGTGACAAAGGCGAATAGTGTACCATATATGAAGGATCTACCCAATGCTGTAGCGCTGAGCCAACCGTGCTTCTGTGAGGTGTGCCATTTGACACTTCTATTAGTAATATGCGCACGCACATAAAGAGGATGAAACCAGCGGTTGAATGCGCGCGCAGCCCTCACAGAAGCACGGTTGGCTCAGCGCTACAGCATTGGGTAGATCCTTCATATATGGTACACTATAGTACCTAGATAATTGAGAGTTAGTTGGTAGAGTTGGAGTCAGAACGAAGATACGTATCGAACTTGTGGTCATTATTGGCCGAGAGCCAATCAGAATTCGACAAACGCGCGTGTTGTGGTATAAATGCATATGGCTGGTGAGCGATACCGTATGAGGT
Organism: Scolanthus callimorphus; assembly: GCA_033964015.1. Classification (NCBI taxonomy): domain Eukaryota; kingdom Metazoa; phylum Cnidaria; class Anthozoa; order Actiniaria; family Edwardsiidae; genus Scolanthus; species Scolanthus callimorphus. Next base: position 10,801,525 of record CM066923.1, on the reverse strand, counting down.
GCTGACGATCTTCATCTCGGGAAAGGAGTGCCAGAGAACCCGGTCACACCACGACGGCACGTTGACTAAGATCTGTAAAAACAGAAAAGCCACATTACCCCCTGTTTTGTAACATTAATTAATACGTAAAATACCATCGGTTGCATCTACTCGTCTTCACGCACGACAAAAACATTCAAATTGACACTTTGGCGCCGCTCGTGAGTGGAAAAGTTAAAACGTTTACTAGTTGCTTTATCTATTCCTGGCCGGAAAAAAAACTTTAAACTACTGGAATATTAGCTTTGTTAATGATTATTGTTCAAACAGAATTATGCGGACTTGAATATTTTAGCAAAAACTTTAAACGTTTTCCCCTCAAAATAATGAAGTTTCACTGTCAAAATTGATGCTTTACACGGAGACAGAAATAAATTTTCCTTTGTTTTCGGAGCATGACGTAAGTTATGCGTTGGTATGCATGTTATTTCATACTTTCTTTTCACTTTGTTGACATATGTCAACAACTTTGCATATTTAAGAGAGCCATCGAAGAGAGTTTATTCCAGGTTTCCCGGCACGTTACGCTTATGCTAAATGTTTTAGTACAATAATCATTCCAGAGCTTGTTTATCCTGAAACAAGCTGCCAAATGTTTAACAACATTGTTGACTTTGATTCTGTTTGTTCTACTCTTGCGAGAATGAAATGGAAAATATTTTTGATTCGGACGAACTGGTGTAGACGGGTAGCTACAACCGAGAATAAGTCATCCGTACCCCTGATCTCTTTGCTTTCTCCCACACGTAGTCTGAGTACCCTCGCCTGTGGCGGTAGGTCGGTAGAAACGTCAGCATATCTTCCTCTGAAGACACAAATACATAAGAATTCTCATGTGGGTCTGTATACGTATACACCTATTTCAGAAAAGGTTGCACCGTCACAACTGTCGTTGTATCCCGCGGTACGTCATGGGAGAAACAAAGAAGAACGAAATTCTCGTGTTATCCAGTGCAAAATTACTTGCGCGCGATGTATTGTACAGTCATTTGACATAAACAGGGCGATAATTATGGCTATTTATCCTAAAAATCAGCATCCATGAGCCTGTTTTGGTATACCTATTTGCTCCCGTGACGCACCACGGGCTACAGGAGACAGTTGTGACGGCGCAATCTTTTCTGAAATAGGTGTACACTAGACCGAGCTTCCCCAGTTACGCGACCGCTTGTACGCAATCATTTGTCATCAGAAACATGTATTCCAGGGTCATTAAACCCCGTTCACACTATTAGTGCCAATGCGTAACAACTCGGAGCAAATTACCGAATGCCTGCCACCAAAGACTAATGAGAAAGACAAAGTGAGAACAAGGCCGTAGCTAGAAATTTTTGTCTGGGGGCAAGCCTTGGCAAGCCTGCCTTTGCTCTAATATCTGCAAATGGCTAGACCTTCGCGTCTTCTCGGATAAGGACGTTAAACCGTAGGTCCCGTCTCTCACATGCACTACACTAACCTGAACCAGAGGGACGTTAAAGAACCACGGGGACGTCGGAAGTTGCCCATCCTCAGTGTAGGACTTACATGCTAACCCACTTACACTGACAAGGGAGCCTCGTCATTGGAGCCTCGCTCTGTGAGGATTTCCCGGCCCTCGGGCAAAAGTTATTAAAAAAAAAAAAAATCCTTTGTTTTTGCTGGGGGGCAAACAGGTTTTCCCCACATGTTGACACTAAAAAGTTTGATTCGCTAGGGGGGGGGGGGGGGGGGGACTGTCCCCTCTGACCCTCCGCTAGCTACGGCCCTGGAGAACACAAAAAGCGACTTGAAATGAAAACGGATACTAAAAAAATCTTGGTTTTCATGCTCTTTCCCACCAAGGTCGCATGGCAGTTGCTCGAGTAAGGACGAAACAGCTGTACATAGTTGCCGAACTGCACGGGTAATAGACTGTGCTAGCGTTCCGTCTTGGCCTGACTGATGCCGATGTGTGTAATGTTAGTTTTCTTACTCACTTGCAGTTGAGGTTGAGTGCATACAGATGACAGACATTTGAAAAGGATGTATGCTTTTTATGAGTCTCACCCTGTCAATAACGCACTGCTTTACAGCCATTTTCGATGTCAGAGACTCGACAAAAAGACAAAAGTGTTCAGGTTAGAGTATATAATACTGTACAAGCGCAAGAAAACTCATAGTAGCAGAGCTGCATTTCAATAACGACCCGGTGACCGATGGGCGCGAGGAATTGTTTCGTAGCCCATAAAACGTTATGCTAATGAGGTAACGGTAAAAATAGTGAACTCAATCCGTTAAAATCTCGTGGAATTTCGATCCATCCTTTGGTCTAAACCTGATTTATGTGATGCGAAGTCATAGAACAACAAAATAATGGTGTCATTTTAGAAGTTTCTTACCGCATTAGACAAACACAACAAACCAATCATAACATTGTCACACCCATCGGACACAAGTCAGAGTCTTTAAGTCAGAGTTTCTAATGCAACATGAATCATGTGAACAAAAACAGTGGGCAGGATGAGACACGGATCTTTTAAGTGCTAGCTGCTACTCACTGAAATCGACGAACACGTTGCCTTTGACGATCTGTGATTTTAACTGATCAGCGTCACGTAGTTTGTATAAGGTTCTGTCCCTGATGTGTTTTAAAACTTTCTAAAGAAAGCAAAATAAATGCAACTTAGCATGCTGAAAAAGACATATTCTTGACAAAGACAAACAGACAGACGAGGACAGACATATATTGTATAGCTGATACTAACGTCAACTTCCATGTCGATTCGGTAGTTCAGGTCTCCAAACCAGAACACGTGATGAAACTGGTTTGTCAGGTCAAACACGTTTTTCTGGCCGAGGTTAAGCCCTTTCAGAATGCTGTGGTAATTTTGATTTCTCCTGAAAAATATAAAAAAGATATCGAAAATATCAATTGAGAATGACATGAATTCTACCAACATTTGCCTCTTACACATACCTGAGTCTCGCCAACAGAAATGGGACCTTATGCGGTACTTTATCAAATTTCTGTTTTGAAGAGTTTCAGGCAGCTAATTTATCTATCTGGGGAAAGGTCAAATCCCCGGGGGGGGGGGGGGGGGGGGGGACTCCAATATTTTTTTGTCGGGGATGATCGTCGGAAATTTTCAGTTTCACCCCTAAAAGATACCAAACATGGCGGGCCATGGCGTGACTCAAAAAATTATTACCCTAAAAGATGAGGTCTTATGTACCAAGTAGGCGCGAAGGACACAGGTAACAAGTGAAAGATACCCATCAAGAAATTTCCGTGTTTGTTTCTAAGTTATCGTCTTCTCGAATCTAATAATCTCTCTTTCTTACACGGTTTTTGGAAGCACCATCATAAAAAAAAATTGGACACAGTTTCGGCCCTAAAAGATACCAATCTCCCTAAAATGTATTGAAGATCACACGATCACCCCTAAAAGAGACCAGACCATCGTGATTTTAACCCCTAAAAACATGTTTAATAAGTACTCAGAACTCAATAACTTTAACGAGCCATGTTCCCTGATCTGAGCTATAGCGATGCCCTAGGGGCGACTGGTCTCGTGTCTCTCAATGATAGAAGGCAACTACTAAGTGAGCGACTCTTTAATGAAATACATCAATATAGTAGCCATAAGTTGCACAATCTCTTACCGACGCGTAACAAGTGCAGCCGTTTGAGGCGCAACCGCACTTTTAACTTGCCCCTGTGCAAAACGGCACGGTTTCAAACCAGTTTTATCATCCACAATGCAGCTAAGATGTAAATATTTTGAAATTTTATTGTAATTAACTAGTTTTTAAACTTTTTATTATCATTATTGTATACAGTATTTGTATAGTTTATGTATTCTTGTAAATTTTCCGGTATTCAACTTTCCGGCTGCCAAGGAACTTTTAATAAAGCTATCTTTCTATCTTAAACCTCAGTTGCAATTCATGCAGATACCACTGCAGTAGATATTATCTGAGGGACTCCCCATAAACATAGAAGGGGGTGCTCGTCCTATCCCAGGGTGAAAATACACTCATGCGCTATCACTAAGGGGTATCTAAGGGGTATCAGGATTTTAAAACCTCAAATGCTATCTCTTAGGGGGTATCATGTTTAGAACAATTTTGGTTTGAAATTGTAGCAAAATTGTTTTAGTATAAAATTCATCTTTTAGGGATACAAAATGTTTTTGCCACACCCATTTGCTATCCTCTTAGGGTTAAAATCAATTTTCCCAACGAGCACCCTGTCTATTTTTAGTGGAAGTCCGGGGGAGAACCATTATTTTATCGGTGAGCATAGATTTGGACCAATCAGAGCATGCGTTATATCGTAGCTATATCACAAATAGGAATAGAAGCATATGAACATGCTGGATTGTAAACATTGTAAAATATTTGAGCAAATTTAGTCAAAATACGGCACGATCAAAATACGTGAATGCCGTTGCGTGACATAAATCGATCTTGCGTGAAGATTCCGTCGGCAGAGTTATCATCGACATATTGAAAGTCCATCAGTAGAAGTTGCACAGAGGTTAGCATTTTGATGCCGTCATGTGAAAACTCTGGCGCTAAAATGTCACGGCACACTTACAAATCGCTGCAAATCAAAGTAGAACTTCTAATTTGGCTTTTCTCTTTCGTGAATAAAGCACACGACGCCGACGGACTAAGTACAGAAATCTGATAAGTCAAAAAGGATAGCATGCTGTAAATAACTGCTCGTGACTGACATGGTGTCCGGGGAGCTGCAAATCAAATTTCAAGTACCAATCGGTACCCTCGTGACGTCATGCCTTGCACTTTCACTTTCGACTGATGCTTTCGTTTGTAACATTCCGTGTGTCGCAACAACAGCTACAATAGCTAGTTCAGATAACTGCGCTTAGCGACAAAAAGAAAAAGAAAAAAAAAAGCTGTCATCCGGCTACTGCTTTGCAAAGTGGCTAACAGGCTAAAGCAGCAGAAAAACGTTCGTGCATCGTCGTGCCAGAGGTGAACTGTGCATGGCAACGTTACACAAGATTACAAAAGACAAATCGCAAAGAAACACTAGCGATTCATGACGACATACGATCACATACTTTGAGATACGCTTCAAGAGTTAAAGCAGTAACTGAGCATTTAAAGTAGCAGCAGAACAAAGTGTAAAGCATGTCTTTAGCGTCATTTGGTAGCGTTATAACCGAACATAAAAATTGTACACCCAAGCACGACTTCATCAACACCGATGCAGAGCGCTACGCAAAAATCACCATTATTTCGATAGTTGCTTTGCTCTGCCTGTGTTTTAATTCCCTAGTGGTCTATCTTGTGTACCGTAATATAAATCTCAGAAAGGGGATCTATATCTTGTTCGCCAACTTGGCTTGCTCTGATATGTTCATCGTCTTTCCTCGAGCAGCGAAAATCCTCGGTGATCTTACAACGAGGAATCCGGAATGGAAACTGGACGGAGCGACGGGGAATGCTACATGCAAGCTTTACTCTTGGGTTTTCGCAGCGGCGCCACTGGTATCACTTATGACTTTAGCGTGTATTTCTTACGAGCGTTACAGAGCGATGGCAAGACCTACATCTATCTACACGCCAATCACAAGACATGGATTGTTCCTGGCTATTGGGCTATCATGGTTGACCCCCGGGTTAATAAGCCTGTATTTCCCGTGCACAGTAAGCATACAAGACGACACTAACATCTGTGGTTTTACCAAGCATCCTACAACATTACTTCTTTATCTGATTTTCCTAACGCTTTGCATCGTGACAATTTTCGTAATATTTTTATGCCTTAATATCAAAGTTTTACTAGCACTTCATAAATCCACCCGTGGCTCGACTCTATCCTCTATCAACTCCCTTAGCAGACAAGCCCGAACGCATTCTGCTACTAAATTAATCCTAGCAGTCATTATTCTCATCGTCCTTTTTCTAATCCCACGCTTTGTCGTGTATATCCTCCAAGGTTTGACCATCAGTTCAAAGATCAATATTTTCCCATGCACAAACCTTAATAATTTCTACTTTGCTCTCGACGTTCTTTTCTGCCTAGGCTGTACCCTTAGTCCTGTTGTGTATATTGTGTTTTTGAGGGACATTAGCGGCGCTTTGCGAAGCTGTTTTGTAAGGTCAAGAGATGAAGAGAGACTAAGGCTGCTGCGCTCAGAGGAGCAATAATAGGTGCGGTTTAAAAATGCGGCCATCCATTACGTTGTGAATCTTGTGGTGAATTCAGGCGTTCTATTTGCAAAGTGAGGTATGATCGAGAGCGACGGACGCTGAAATTTAGGCTAGCGGTAATGGTATAAATGGAAAACAGATTCTGTGTTTCCAAAAAATATCCATACCCCCTACGGAAGGGATTGGAAATTCCAGAGGGGTGGGGGGGGGGGGGGGTCAATTTACCTGATATTTTCCATACAAATACTGTATTTTTCTTCGAAAATTCCAGAGGGGTGGGGGGGGGGGGGTCATTTCTCAACACCCTTCCGTGGGGGGGGGGGGGGGGGGGGTAGGTATGGATATTTTTTTGGAAACACACATTATGGTTAAATGTGTGGATTTCAACTTACCGCCGAAAGTAAACCAGACTTGAGTTTAGTCAGTGTTTCTATTGTACGAGAACAAAGCCTTTGTCTTTCAGCCAATGAAATTGCGAACTAAATCAAAACGCGCCATTGCTCACGTCACGACTAAAAGCAAGTCTGACATACTTCGCTTTCGAGTTATGGAAGGGATAGGGAAGAGGCTATCTCCTCAACCCTATTTCTATGGACAATTTAGTCAAATCACACTAGTGGTCTATTATCAATGCTGCGTTCTGATTGGTTGAGCTACTAGTAGGCTATAAGTTATAGCCTACTAGTAGCGAAAAGTGTCGGATTTGAAAGCCAGAAAATGGCAAATGACCAGAACAAGACACTTTTTTTGCAATACAAATTGACCTACTAGTGTGATTTGACTAAAACAATTATTCCTCTCGCCCTCATGGCGAGTCAATAGCTATTGACTCAGAGCCCATTCGGGCTCGAGGAATAATTGTTAAATATATTAGAAGACTATATATTAGAATATTACTACGTTTTGATCCCCGAGCCCGCTCCTTGGAGCCCTGATCTGGACCATATTTCGGGTTTTGATCCCTGAGCCCATATGCCACGTCAGTCTGCTAAGAGAACTGCTTATCCCATGTTATCCCATCGTCCATCGTAGAGTTTACGAAATTGGAGCAACTGAGCGAGTAGCATTTGCGCCCCATCATCCTCGCGCGCCAGGGGTCCTCCCCTCCCTTCTCCTCAGCTCCCCCTTTTCCTCTTTCCCCTGGGGGGAGGTGAGGTGAGGGGAGGACCCTGAGACGCGAGGATGTGAAAGCCATTACAAAATTTGTACATGAGTGCTTCCTCCTTCGGAATAGCCTGCTTGCAGGCGGTACTGGGTGTTTTTATCGCGGAAAACCCGGTCCGTTCGATGATCGGGCGCCATCTTGGAATTTTGAGGCGCGCGGTCCCGAAAAACACCCAGTACCGCCTGCAAGCAGGCCACCTCCGGAAAGACACTATATATGCTATATAATTACATAGTAATAATTACATCTCTTTTTTTTTAAATAACTTTTATTTGGAACTACCTATCCATGTACTTTTGTATACGATGCCAAATAAAAATATCTGTCTGTCTGTCTGGGACGTCCCATCACGATATCCCGTTTCTATGTCTCGCATATTTACGAGTTTAACAGTAGCCTGATTCGGCTGCGAGCTGACAAAAGTCATACCTCATGATTCTTGATGCGCGTGCAGCAAGATGACAGTTGATGAAGCACAATGAAGTCGCGCCAAACAGAAACGAGATCCCGACAGCGCCTTTGTTACCTGAAATGAATTAAATAAAAAGGCATCAACTAAATTTTTCTTCGCCTCTTCTTTCTCTGTCTTTCTCTAGAGAGCTCTGGGATCCGACCGGGAAAGAAACGGTTTCTATTTTCCCGATCGCATCGCATCGCAGTCAATCGCCGATGTCGCTGCGTCGCCGACAGTTAACGGTATGCGTTTTCATAAGACTGGGATTGACGGGGATGGTCGGGAAACCATGGATCCCCGATCGTTCCCGACGGTTCTCGACATATGAAAAACAGTCTTAAAGAAGTAACAATCAGCGTCAAAACAGTGCCTATTTATAAAAAAACAGTTAATCAACTGATTTACGTAAAAGTGCGGTTTTCATATGACTGTCGTGAGTAATTATAAATTACTCGGTAATTGCGATTGCTTCGGCTTGTGATTGCTCGAGTGCACGATCTTTGATCCAGCCAATCAGATCGCGTGGGAAAACAATTACATAATTACTTGTCGCTACTTAGGCTCGCGAGAGATGGTGTATTTCCTCGCTCTCTGATTGGCTTGTTGTTGAATTACTATCTCATTTGATTGGATAGTGAATTACTCATGATTTGCTTCATGTGAAAACCGCTCTATACACATCTCCAAGCCATACAAGTAACTTGTAACAACAAGGTAGTTCTATTTTTAGTCGTCTAGCCGTCAAACGTCAACAACAGCGTCAACAACAACAACAGCAAGAGCAACAACAACAAAAACAGCGTCAACAACAACAACAACAACAGCAGCAGCAACAGCAACACAAGCAAACAGACAGACGCACAGAAGACAAGGAAAATGTTACTAAAAATAGACACTTTTTTGACGCAGATGGGAACAACACTAATCCGAGGTTGCGACTCTTAGTGATGGACTCTTGGTCATACCTAGCGCGTTAGCCAGACCAGTCTTGACGCTCGACTGCTGCACGTGACTGATCACGTGTTCGTGGTCGGGTTGCACCAGGATCAACAGACGGATCTCCCACAACGTACACACCGCCACCTGTGGAAGTTTAACTTGTTTTACTGCGAGATTCATGATCCTGCGAACTCCCACTGGACATTTCCGAATGCCAAACTGCGTCGTGGCTTCCGTCTATCAAACCTTTTTAAGACAAGCACATGGATTTGCTCCAAGTCCCGTTTGCATTTTAAGGCGGAAAATTGGTTTTGAAGCCTAGCTAGTCCGTATTAGCTTTAAAAATCACCCAGTAGAATCGTCCATTCACTCGTTTGATTGACGGAGGCCAAACCACGGTTTGTTAGTTGGCGTAGAGTTCGCAGAATTATGAAAATCGCAGAAAGGCCATAAAGGAGAACATTGGGGATTCCAAATCTCCATAAAAGGGCATTTTAGAGAAGGACGGTTTCAGTGGGGCATTTTATTGACGTTGAGTCATTGACAGATAGTACTTTTTGTAACTCATAAAATGACCTGCTTTCGGACTAAAAATGGGCAGTTATAGGTTAAGTCAACCAGGGTGGGTACTATTAAAGCCTGTGGATTGGATAATGTAAAGCACAAAGAAATACAGCGGGGAAACAATAGACCTTTTTCCAAAATGGCCGCCGAAAATTAAAATCGATTTTTGTTTAAAATGAACGCCAGCACTAAAACACACATCACCACTTTAGTAAAACTACAAAATTTCGCTGCATTATATCCAATATATTCCGAGAAAACGAAAGTTAAAAATGTGAAAATTTACAGACGTTTGTATGACTGGGGGTATGCGTCATACCCCCAGTCATACAAATCTCTGTAAAAGTTTCAATTTTCAGACTCTGTTTTTTCAGCCGACATGGCATTGGCATAACGAAAATTTAAAGGATTACTAATGTGATGATGCTCTTTCTAGTGCCAGTATTTGATTTTCAGTCAGTTTAATTTTAAGACATGTGAATTTGCGGCGGCCATTTTGGAAAAAGGTCTATTACAAGGGCGGTCAGGTAGAAATTCACAGGCACCGTCAGATTTCAAGGTGTGATACTGTGGGGAAATTTCGAATCTCTCGAATAGGTTTTATAAAGATATTGAAGGTCATTACTTACAGTTTTAAAATCAATGGCAAATAACCTTTTCAGCTCTGATTTCACCCTCCCAATCCAGTCTTTCTCACTCAAACTGCATTCCTGTGACGTGAGATGAAAACGGTCATGTTGTTAGCACGCAAAAAGGACGCCTTTCCAATTCGTGCTATATACAATTGGAGCAGGTTACAGGAACTAGTGGGTGGAGTATAGTGCCGTGTCTATGAAAATCTTTAATGGCAAAGGCAGAGCACCTTGATGTCTTGAAATTTTTGCTCGTTCGAAACGTTAGCAAATACTTGGTTCTGTCTGTATGTCAGAGTAATATCGGGGCAGGGTGACTTTTAGAGATTTCGTATGACGGTAAAAAGAGCCTTGACACGGCGCGGCACTGACGCGGTCGCGGAACGGAACCTGGTCTGCTGTAAATACGGCATGGCATCGCGTAGTCGCGGCACGGTCGCGGCGCGGCACAACTTTTATCGCGGCACTTTTCACAGTCATACGAAATCTGCTCTATCATCACAAAAGTACGTAAAATGAAGCTGATACCTGAGTGCCGATAGCGTAAATATCGTGTGCGAAATGCGCTACGTCGGTATCACGTGTAGTGCCATGACCTTGGCATCTGAACCACGAGCGGAGGTCCCTTGGTGGCTCTGCGTCACCTGATGAAGGGTCATAATACATGACGAACACAGGCTGAGTGATGATCATTCTTCACCTTGGATCAAGCCAACAGTGCCTTCTGACACTAGAAATGGGACGGGGTAGGAGGGCAAATGTTTACTTGGAGAGGGGGAGGCATGGGAGGGGAAGGGCAGTCTCATCCTCATCGTGAGGGAACTCAAAGCGCTAGACAAGGAGAGCTTGGAGGACTTAAAGGGGCACTCGCACGCTTGCCTGACAAGCAAATAATTCAAATCGCAATCCAATTCCATCCTTTTGATAATAGATAAAAACACTATAGATTTGTATTGATTTAACAGTTAAAAAGTCATTTAACAAACCTAGACTGTTATTTTGGTTGTTCCCGGTAAACTTAAAGGTATTTTTGGTGATTAGAATTATACTTAATTTTTGACAGGTGGTAAAAAAATTAAGCGTGCGAGTGCCCCTTTAACGAGCTGCATTGGATGGCGCAAATTGCTGCCGCGCAGCTTACAATCATGACGGCTGTTTTACAAAGTTTACAGTGTATATATCTCGCCGAATGCCATGCCACTGCACCGGAAGACAATCCCCTACTCTTTTATGAAGAGTGCAATAGGTTCTTTAGCATTCACCTTGAACAGGAGTAGAAGGGAAAGCATATGGGACCTCGGTTTATTGTCTCATCCGAAAGGCTTAGGAAACACAGTAGAACTATTTTCAACCCCACTATCTCTATTACGTTTTCTTCGACAAGGACGTTACGAGAGAAAACGCTAAGGTCAAGCCATTTGCAGATGTAGATGTAAAGGCAGTACCATCTCTTCGATTATTTTCGGAAAAGACCCTTAGCGTTGTTGGTCCGGCCGAGGTATGAGTCACGATCTATTTACAGATCAGCACTCTATAAGTGAGCTAACCAGGATTAATTTTGAGCCTCCTTTGTGGCACGAAGAGCTGTTGAAAGAAAAATGTGATGCCTGTGGATCAGGCTATATCTTACCCATGTTCCAGGTGCCGACAAATATGGAGATGTTCTCAAGGGCAGAGTCTTTAGAGCTCTGGTTCTTGACTTGCTGCACAAGTTGGCAAAATACTTCGCGCGACTGGAACAAAATACGATCAACAATTTGTCAAACCATGCAGAACAATATGATGTGCGAATTGCTCTCATTTGATTTTCTAATTTCCCAAAACTCGGTAGATCTTCATTGAAATTTGTAGCTGTTAGTTTTCTAGCCAAAGAGCAGAGCCCGACTCTGCGGCGACTAAATATGGGGGCTTGGCGACCAAAATTATAGAGCTTGTCGCCAAATGGCACCCCATCTTCTTGAGTTCAGCTGGGATCCACGTTTATGTGGCGACTAAATGTTGCATTGTGACTATTTTTTTAAATTAGTCGCCAACGGCGCTAGCGAAAAAAAGTTAATGTCGGGCCGTGATTAGAGAAAAAATGAAAAAAACAACTGAAAAATCCGATTAATTCTTACCTTGCCGTCGTCGAAGTCAAATTCCTTTTGCGGTTTTCCTTCCAGTTTGATGAGAAGTCTCTTCATATTATCTCTAGATTTGATAAGCTGCAATACTGTTGAACATAGATAGGGCGGTAACAATTAGACAGGCTCCGCCAAGTTTCCGTGCGGAAATTTTTGGTGCAACTGCATTGTTTTCGGCTGTGGGTTCTGCTACCTTGACCTTAGGCATGCAGCAGTGTTCAAGGTTTCATGCACCTCGATGAATCAGCTTGAATAGAGGGCTAAGCTAGGGTCTTCTGGGTAAACATGAAAAAGTGAAAGTGTCTCAAAACAATTCTTCTTCTTTTTTTTCAGGAAAAATCGGACTTGGCAAGAAAACCCTACCCTTACGTAGCTCGTTATGGAAACGGCAGTTCGAACTCAACACCAAAAAACAAACCGCGGTTTGGCTTCCGTCAATCAAACAAGTGAGCAGCTCTGGGTGATTTTGCAGTGCAGTGCCATCACCCAGGGTTTATCAGCACACTTTTTGTAGTGCCAAAACTTGAAACTATACAGTAAACAATGACAATATATTTTCCATTTTCCCGGACACAAACCTTTACTATGTTCATACGTGTTACTATCGTCCAGGACATCACTCTGGCTTTTAAGAAATGATATCTTTCCTGTGAGAAACAAGAGCATAGTCAGAGCTTGAAATTACTGCCGGTCATCGGCAAATGTCCGACCAAAATTGTGATTTGGTCGGTCATAATGTCCGGTCAATCAAGTTTTTCAAGATTGCGGTGACAACTGAGAATATAATTTGGAGAAATAATGTGAACTCTCCATTTATCTCCAAGCACAAGCAGACAATTTTGCAAAATAAAAGAGATGGTGTAGAATAAAATACGAATTCAATATCAGAAATAATTTTCATAAAAGCGCAATAAACAAGCATTACTCTCCGCCACGTTGTGTTATTTCTTTTACAAGTTTATGTCCGACCAATTTTCTGATATCTCCGACCAAGATGTACATATGTCCGACCAAACAAGGAGTTTCATTGGACAATGTCAGGTCAAGTGCAAATAATTATTTCCAGCTACGATAGTTGTGTTTGAATATATAGAAAGAATCAGGCTAAAACTAAAACTCCACATTGTATAGTACAATCAGTTTGTTTACCTTGAATGTAATCAACTGATAAATAATTTTTGGTTTTAAAACCAGGAGTTCGATCTTGGACCTAAAAAGAGATGACAAAATCGAGTCTGTCCATATGCATGTAATAGTTTAGCGATTCTTTGGTTTTGTTAAAACCAGCGAGGTTAGCAAGGAGGTTAAAACAAAACGAACCAGAAAGAACAAAACATAAGGCCCTTGCCAAACGAAACGTAAGTTCACGCGAGCGGACGGAAGTTTTTCCTACTTGCGAACTGTTTGGCCACCAAATTGCGATAACTGCGCGAGCTTGCGTTCACTTTGAACATGTTCAAATGTTCACGCAACTTGCGACAACTTGCATGGTGAGACAATCATCTATTTTAACTCTTACGAAGAGTACAATGGGTTCTTTGTTGTCCACCATAAACAAGGCAGGGAACTTCCCTGAACAAGGGAAGAAGGGAAAACCGACGGGACCTTGGTTTATTGTCTTCGTAAGGGTTTGTAAAAGCGATAATTTAAAATGGAACAGACTGTACCTCGAATACTCTCTTCTGTGGTTTCTCCACTTCCTGCACTCCTTCAGTAGTTTCGTGTATCCTGATCACCTCAGCAAGAGCTTTGTAAGCCTGAAACATGTCAACATGCATCATACCGGTATGCATAAAGTTCAATGGTAAACAAGATGGTTGCTGAGGCGACTTTGGGTGCTTTCCATTTGCAAAAAATGTTCGGTTTGAGTTTCCGGTACATAATTCCTGTGTTCAAATGGAACGCTTCAAACCGAAAAGTCGCGTAAGTGTCTCGACTGAAAATCGAGATAGGCCAGGGTGCTTTCGATTTACCACAAAATGTTCGGTATACCGTTTGGAAATCAAATGTAAAGCGTCTTTCCGGGGAAAAAAGCAGGAATGATGTCAAAAGGAAAGCGTTATCCCGATATTTTCGAAATTACCGGTTTCTTGGACAAGCTCAAAAGGTTGTCCTAAATTTCCGAAAATATTTCCCGGGAATGACGCTTTCCATTTGATTTCCCACCGGTATTATCGAACATTTTTGGTAAATAGAAAGCACCCTTTGTGTCCAAATTCTCCGGTATGCGTGCGCAACAGGCTCGGCTTCATGACCGCCCAACAAGGGAATCAGTTTTCACAGGGAATTTCTGCAGAAACACCATGGGAAAATTTAAATTTCCCAAGGCACACGTTTGGGAAGTGTTTGGAATTCCCAAGGGTAGCCATGGGAAATCCGAACACTTCCCATTCTTCTACCATGGGAAATTCAGCTTTTCCCATGGGGTTTCTGCAGAAATTCCTTGTGCTTTGTGGTAGCTTTGTGATGGTGTAACCACTTGGGACCACCATTCAGGGGCAACCAAAGAGACAATGGTGTAAAATCAAATGGATAAAAATGCCATTATAAGTAATTGTTGAGTATAGAAAAGATTGTATTGGTTATTTTTGTATCTGTTCGGATTTCGTAGCTAAAATTTAGGGATTGAATTCAAGTGGAATTGGGTCGCAACCATTGGTCAAATTGGTTTATTAGTTGCTGTTTGTTCAGTAGAAGAATTGAGGTTTAGAATTGGATAATTGAGCCATCTTTGTCATGTAGCAGGGCCTTTATTAGAAGCTGTAGTCCCCAGGGGCCGGTTCCTAGAGGGTCAGTTAAGAGTTATCAGTGGATAAACGCTTATCCAACGGATAAATCCTGAGCAAACCAGCATTTTTCCCCAAGAATTTTGGCTATGAGTTCTCGACGTTTTGGCCTATTGTTTTACCATCAGTATCCAATTTACTTGAAAAGTTCCTGAAACCTGTGATTGAGTCATTTGAAGTGGGAAATCAAAACGTGTGATAGGGTAGATAGTTTACCTGAGTGTGTAGAGATTTCACTCCTGCAATACCTCCAGCCAATAGATGATTTAAAAAATCAAATTCAGAGATGTCCTGAAGAGGAACATTATAAAGAGGAACATTATAAAACTGAGTATTAAATATGTGACCCTGCATGAAAAGGTATAATAATAGCTTTCTGTTTTTGGTTGCCTCGAAAACAAAGATCAAAGACCAAAGACCTCAAAAATAAAGACCTCGAAAAAAAAGACCTGCATATTTATTGTGGATATAGTTTAAAAAAAATTCAAGATGTCTGACATTATTTTAAGAACATTTACGACAGAGCAATGATGTGCCTCGGTGACTCGCAGCGTCGTGAATGCCGAATAAAGAAGTAAAACTAGCACAGTGCGGTATTATTAGAACGTTTTCATATGACTGTAGCGAAACCAATCGCAAAGTAATTACACCAATTCTGAATAAAACCTATAGGAGTTAATTACAAAGTAATTTTGAGGTCTTTGTTTTTGAAACACCCTTCCGTTTTTTGCCTAAAGTCATTTGAATGGGTAAAAAACCCGTCCACATTAACTAGAAAGATGTTCGAACAACATTAAAAGGTGCCATTTAAATGGGACGCAAAGTTGTTTTTTTTAAATTTTCGGTTTTGAACGAGATGTAAAGTCGTTATTTCAATTCGTTCCTAGTTTTTTCAGAAAACGAGCAGCATACGATCATGGATATCAAAAGCAATTCGCCGCAAAGTGAATAACAAACACATGCATGATGTTCTTATTACCGGTAGTCAGAACACTCACGGAGAAGTGTTTTTCAGTAAATGATTAAAAAGGATGGTAACAACTTGTGGGGCAGGCATTTCTGAACAGATCACAATTTATATCATAAATTATTGTACCTCTTCTGGCTGAAGGACTGCAGAGCATCGCTGTTTAATAAGAGTAAGAATTATTACATAGATTATTTGGTATTGTACTTAACTATTAGTAAATACAACTATCAGTATCAAATCAATTTATTGTTTGCTTAGAATAGCCTCCTCCACATGGAGGTCATGTAGAATCTATCGGAAGATCTCACCCTACTGTATATAGGATTGATGCACCTCAGTGAAAACAATGGACACACAAGAATAGAACAAGAAGACAATAGAACAATGAGGTGCATCAAGCCGTTAGCGTTAGATCTTACGAGCAGCTGCTACATAACTGACGCATGGGGGGCAATTTTTCTCTGTCGACCCCTCAATTTTAGAAGTTTGAAACTGTCAAGGGGGGGGGGGGAATGGGAGGATAGAATTTTATGAAACTATACACAACAACCAATCACCTAAAGGACAATGTACTTACAAATAATTTGGATTTATCACTGGTTCCAGTGCTGAAAACCTTCTCTAGGAATGACAGCCTAGACAGCAAATTTTTAAGCTCCCTGGAAAAATAAACCAAGTGAAATAGCAATCACAAAAAAAATCATAATTTCACATTTTTTTTTTTATTTTCTCACAAGATTTATTTATTTATTTAGCTTCACCAAGAATATATTTGACGAGGAGGATCCCCATACATGGGGTCACATGAACATGGGCGGGGACACCACAGCAGTTTAACACCAATTACTGTGGGCCCTGGTACAATGGCCGGATACAATGGCCAGTGAAGAAAATCCATAAGCAGCCTCTTCAGCAAATGGTTCTAGCACAACCTAGAATTTTAGAGCGCAGTGACTGTGGTAACTCTATAACCATTGGTAAATTTCAGGGTGGATATAAAAATCACATTATTATTTTTTGGTCGGGGATGATTGTCAGGAATTTTCAATTTCACTCCTAAAAGATACCCATCAAGAAATTTCTGCCTTAATGCTGTCTCATTTAGTATCATCTTGTCATCAAGTACTCTCTCTCTTTCTTACAAGGTTTGTCACTGTGTTAGACTTAGAGCCCTAAAAGACACCAGTCTCCCTTAAAACTTAAGGAGATCAAGATCGCCCCTAAAAGAGACATCCCCCCCAAAAAAATGAGACCCCACCCTATGGGCCCATTTCTGTTTGAGTCAACACATACTTGAACAGGTCTTGAGAAGATACAGTTATAAGCTGCTGCAGTTCTTCTAGCGTCTGTCCTCCACTTTTAGCAGTGTCCAGATCCCGTAAAAGACCTTCACCCAAGTAATGAGTTAGTGAGGCCAAGAACACAGGATCAACCCTGAAAATTATTTATAAAATTGTAAAATTGTATTTGTATAATATAGAGAATAAACTTGAACTTGAACTACCATATTAAGCAATGCTATTTTAGCGAACTCTAGTCAATTTGAATCAAAATAAACAGAAAAAATATTATTTCTCTCTATTTAAAGACCTCTGTGTCCTATAGCCATGACATAGTTTTGTAGCCCATAAAAGTTTATGCTAAATTATGAGGTAAGGATAAAAGTAGTGATAACTCTAAAATTCGCCCAAAATCTCATGGAATTTGTATTCATCCTTTAGTCATTCTCGTACCCAGAACTCTCTGGTTCATCAACTCGTGGAGGCGGCTCTGGTGACATCCACTTAGGGCTTTTTGCTGATTGACTGACGGTCAATGTTGGGGCACACACAGAAAGTTTTTCTCTCAACGGCTCTGTATCAAACCTCACGCATGCATAAATGGCTGTCACCAGAGCCTCCCCCATGAGGTTACAAGCCAGGAGCTGCTCTGGGTACAAGGAAGTTATTTTAGATTAGTCTAAAAGTTATTTAAGAATAAGTGATATAAATGTCATAGAATTGTAGATATGTGCGTAATTGTGTTATTTTGAAGGTTTCTTACTGCATTAGATCATCACAACAAACATTAGCACACCCATTGGACACAGGGTCTCGAATTCTTCCTTATTTTGCTGGGCTGATGATCAGAAAGCAAAGAGACACCTGCTCGGCAAAGAACGAGCTGTGGGGAAGAATGAGCTCTCTAACTGTAACAGAATTTACAGTATTAGCAAAACAGAAAATCTGGCACCATTTGGAAAGTGGTCTCACAGAGAAGAGTTACCATTTTATAGTAAAAGTAAATCATACTTACTGCTCTGTGTTAACTTGACTCAAATTTTGCTTAATCATGTGTGTTGCATCATCAGCATCATTAGCTGCTGGCACAGGTTCATCTGCTTCCTCTATATCCTCATCTTCCTCTTCCTCGTCATCTGTAAGGAGAACAGGGTCATGTGGTTAGAGTCTGGCAATAAGCAGGCCCATAGCCAGCATGAGGAGAGCGAGGCACTTGCCTCAGCAAAAATTTGTGTTAATGATAAACTACAGTTTAACTTCCTTCTTCAAAATTGGGAGAGCTCGCCTCCATATTATATTTTATCATATAATCCTCAGTGTTTTACAGGGATTTCTGCCACTGAGATACACCGTATATTTTCACATGAGATATGATATGATATGAGATGGTATGAGATATAATATTATATGAGATGGTATGGCTGCATACATACCAGACTCTTCCTCAGCAGATTCACTTGAAAGCACAGGGTACTTGAGTTGGCATGGCAACCCTTGATTGGGCTGACTGTAGAATGTGACTATCTGCTCTAACATCTCAAATTTGTGATTTGCCACACCAGGAACAGCCTGTAGATGTATGCAAGAGACTTTGATCAATTCTGGTAAAGTTTTAAAACTGTTGCAATGACAGGGTTTGTACACTTTCTACATGGCAAAACTCCAGGATTTTCCATGAGGTCTTGGTTATTTTTCCAGGAGCTTCCAGGAGATTTTATGGGGTAGAAATCCCCCCCCCCCAAAAAAAAAAAGACATACACACTTTAAAAACAAGCTGCTTTACTAATATTGGACCCATCTACATCAATTTACATACTTTCTTTTCTATTTACTCTTGTTGCAGTATGATAACAGTGCTAATTTCATAACTTGCAGCTCAAAATCAGATTCACAAACTGACTCATTGAACTACATTTCAGTTGAAACATTTTTCCAGGATTTTCCTTAACATTCCAGGACTTTCAAGAACTTTCCAGGAAGGAAATGAAAATCCAGGATTTTCAGGATGCATACGAACCCTGCCATAAGTACCTGTACATGTGATCAAGCACTTTGAAAATGTTTCTCCTCCACTTTGACGGACGATTTTTGGAAATTAACTTTTTTGTTAGTTGCCAACTGTTTGTTGTTTGTCGTAGGCTCTGGCAACAGACAATATAGGTTGATTCTGAATGGCCGAGATTCCTGCTCTCCATTTCAAATTTGCATATCCGACAATACCGGATGTCCTAGATTCTAGGACTTCCAGTTTCGTCTGCGCCCAGAGCCTCCGAGTCAGCATGACCGAGAGGCTCTGGGAACGAGAATGCCAGCTGGCGACCAAGTGCAAAAAAAAACTGATCGCCTGAACATAATTTACTTTTTGCCGCCAGGTGGCATCAAGCTGGAAAAGTATACCAAAATATATGGTCGCCAGCTGGCGCCTTAAAGTTCAAATTTTTAGTCACCTAGCCCTGATTTGTGGTCACCCAGGTAACCATCTGGTCACAATTGCCAGCCCAGTGCATGCACAACTTTCCTTAGAAACACCCTTGATATGTAACACAACTACCACAATGCACGTACACACACACATACACGGCATGTGATGTGTGAAATGTAACACCAACATGCAGCATGTACATTCATTACAGCTGAAATCATCCATTAGCACTCCCCTCTAGGCCAGACTAAAGGTGAGTTGAAAAAACATGCAATTGAATTATAAAAATTTGCTGGGTTTCCACAAAACACTGACCCCCGGTCCATGGACCTCTCGCGGACCCCGGTCCATGGACCCCCTGGTCCATGGACCCCCTATAAAAACATAGTATTTTTCGAAAAAGTAAAAGCCGAGAGGGATATAAAAGCGCACACACAAAATTTGTATTGTATGAAATGGAAAATCGGCGAACATGAACATAAAAATGAGCCCTATAGCAGCACATCAAAGAAATCATGCACAGAAACCTTCCAGGCCGTCCTTTATTAATGAAATCCGCAATGATGGAGAATTACACAAGTCACACAGGAAAGCTACATGTAAGACCCCCGTCCACACTAGACCGTTTTCAAATGCGTTTTCTAAAGCGTTTTCGTATGGATACGCGTTGTAGTGTGAAGGGGCGTGTGGGAGGGGCGTTGTAGTGTGGAGCATGCGAAATTACCACATGTGTAGGAGAAATTTGATATGCAGGGTGCAAAATCGGGAGTTTTAAGGGGTTTGGGGAAAAAACTGGGGGGGGGGGGGGGGGGGGGGGGGGCACGGGCCCCCCGGGCCCAGTAAGCGCTACGGCCCTGCTTGTGCAATCCTCTATCATTGCGTATTTAATGTCTTTGAGGTACTGCTCTTTGAGATATCGTGGGCTCATTTTTTGTGTTCATGTTCGCTGATTTTCTTTTTCATACAATACAAATTTTGCGTGTCGCTTCTATATTTCTCTCAACTTTTTTTTTCGAAAAAATGCCTGTTTTATAGGGGGTCCATGGACCAGGGTCCACGAGGGGTCCATGGACCGGGGTCGCGAGAGGTCCATGGACCGGGGGTCAGTGTTTTGTGGAAACCCAAATTTGCTAGCTTCCAGTCCAAATATCTTAATATCTGTTACCTGCATGTACAACCTGCCATCTGTCTGCTTGAGGATCCGGTAATGATGGATGTGTCCTTGATTCTAATAATTAAAAAAGTGCTATTATTTTTTTATTTCCATTTTCTAGAAAGTTTCACAAAACATACAATTTGATTTTGCTTTAGCTTAGCTGCCTGACTATCCAGAGCTTGATGACTGATTATGCACATGCATACAAGTGTCAATTTTGCAAGCATTGAGCTACCATGGTTGAATGCTTTAGTCCAAAATGACCCAACACTGTACTGTACATGGCAAGTGAAGCTGTATCTGCTTTTTCGGTAAGTACTTTCATTTTCAGCATATACAATAAAAATGAATAGCTAAGCTCACATAATAAGCTTAATAAATAATCCCTTCTTCTTTCTGATCGGTGAACTGGAGTAAAAATCTTAGCCTCGCTGTATCGGGGCTACCCTGGCACTTCAACAAAATTCCCTGCAGGGCAAGAGCCATTGAAAATAAAGTCTTGCTGTGAAGTTTAACTAAGCAAACTGCCAGGAAAAGCAAATAAACTCCCTTACGACGCTAAGAGAAAGTCCACTCACAGTAAGCTTAGTACGAACGCGTTGGGATACTTTCACTGTCACGGACAAGGAAGGCGCCATCTTCCCGCAACCCAACAACAACTTCTCAGTCTCCAACCGATTAATGGCTCGGTGATGCCAAACTGCGGTCATCTGGAGGAGAGATAACATAAATCATTCATGATCATTCACTCCAGAACGTATTCACTCCACGGAAATGAGCAAGCCTTGATAATAACTTCCGCCTGAATATCTTACAGGAAACCGTTCGTCTGCCAAAATAAGAGCTCTCTTGATTTGAGAACAACTCTCATCGAAAATTCACATAAATTTACCTTTCTCAACGATGAGAGGTGATCCTACATATTGGCCTTGGTTTACTTGCGAGTAAAAGAGAATTCGCGGAAAGTTCTCAAGGGTCTTTAGAAGGAACTTTGGAAGAATTTCAGTTTAGTGCCACACCGCTTGCATTCGAGTGTTTGTGGTTGGGAATAACCGCTGTCCAAGTGCAGGCAATGTCTCTATAAAAAGCAAAGGATACCCAAAGAATTCGAGAAGGTCAATATATCCAAAAATAGAGGCAGAAACTTTAAATTAAGATTTTTTTAAAGTTACTCTCCTAAAGTGAATATACTTGCAAACCGATCTTTATTGAAGAAACAGAGTCACGACTCGGACATCTCACTAAAAATAGTTTTCAATGTTGTATTTGGACTTTGCGCGCGGTGCGCAGGCCCAGCAAAATCAAAATGCTCGGCCAGTCTCGCACATGGTGCTCGCAAGCTCGCCAAGGACCATTACAGGGTGACTTACAGTACAAACGAAGGAGCGCAGGACGCAAGCCCGAAGTGGTGAATGATATTATAACAGGACACAATAACGCACACTGGATGCAAGCACAAGCTTAAGGGAACGCCACATCTCGATTTTCTTGTGCTTGCGTTTGCGCTTACTTTTGGGCTGAGGATTTTTTGGGGGATCACTTCCCGGGGGGGGGGGGGGGGGGGGGGGACTCCCATATTTTTTGTCGGGGATGATCGTCGAAAATTTTCAGTTTCACCCTAAAAGATACCAAACATGGTGTGGCTCAAATAATTTGTTACATTAAAAGCCCTAAAAGATGCGGCCTTATATGCCAAGTAGGCGCGAAGGAGACAGGTAACAGGTAAAAGATACCCATTACTTTGACCAAAGTGCTGCCTTCTTATTTATTGTCTTCTAATCGAGTAATCACAGTTTTTAGAAACGCCATCATGAGAGAAAACAATTTGGACACATATTGCGGCCCTAAAAGATACCAATCTCCCTAAAATTTATTGAAGATCACGATCACCCCTAAATGAGACCAAACCTCCATAATTTAACCCCTAAAAGATACGACGATCATCCCGACAAAAAATATGGGAGCACGACCATCCCGGGGCCCGCGTGCACGACCTGATGCCAAATAAGGGGATGTCCCCGTCCGTACACAACTATATACAACTAATGTTACCAGAACTTAAAAAATCAAAGTGTAAAACTCCGTCCTAATTGCTTCTTTCCTGGGGTATAAGAGCACTCTTCGAGGATGAAATGCAATGTAGATAGTTATCTCTCGTAGGGCGAATTAAACTTAATTTACTTCTCAGGTGAATTATAAGGCTTGGCTTTCGAATAAAATAGCATAAAATTATATTTTGCAATAACACTTTTGCTATTTGACATATCATGTTCATCTGTTTATGGGAGGTACATATTAAGACCCGTGACATTTTGATGGGGATAAAATTTCATTTCAAGGGTCACGTGACCTTAAGGAAGCTAAAATGAATTTTCGAAAATGGGGAGTACTTAGCATTAAAATAGCTAAGTGAAATATATATTATTTATGAGAGGGTTAGGGTAGCTATATGAAATAGACTTTGCAGGTTGACTACCGCTACTTGGGAAGAAGATATTTAGGAAAATCTCATATGCAAATTAGGTCACGTGACCTGTTTTGCAGGATATCTCACGTTCTGAAAGGTTTTTCCAAACTTCAAAACTATTCCTTAAAGTACTCTGGGAAAGGAGCAAAATGAATGGTAATTTGTAGTATCCTATATTTTCCTTGTACTCCCCATTTTTAATTGAAAAATTTGGCTCAAATTCCAGTGCTAGTTTGTCACGTGACTACTCTTCGTACGGAACAGGTATCAATTTTTTTTGGTTCAGGTTTTCTATTAATACATACCAAAACATTTGATATTCCGTCAGTCTGTAAGATGAAATGTCTTAAAAATCAACTTATTGAGCAAATTGGAGTCTAGCCAAGCCTTAATCTGCCCGAGTTTATCTGGAATCCATGGCCGCGCGCCTTCGCCCAATCCTATCACAGGCTTACCATCCTCCTGTTTTGACTTGCAGCTCGGGACGCCACACCTCTCTCCTCACATTCTCTGGCCACCAGGTCTAGCCGGCCATATGCACAGAAGTAAAATAGTCTATTTTAGACTGATGATTTTGAATGTTAGGTCGTGCTGCCGGGGCTACTCACATATATAGAATCATAAAGTGTGACGTCACAAATTTGAAAATGTAAAGAAAAGTTGAGATTTTTGACCAGGAACAATGAAAGACTCCAAAGAACGTTGCATGAAAAAAATGAGGTGAATCGGTTAAAACGCGTCCGGCCGAGATATGGCCCTCTGACTACATAATTCTTGAACCGAATCACTGTATTTTAATTGGACTCAGTTCAGACTGTTTGGTGTAGACCAAAAATACAGTGATTTGTTGCAACCGATTTGCCTCATTTTGGTATGTAGAGCTTTCGTTCGATATCCCTTTTGCAATCAAGGGAAATTGCTAAATCGAAATTCGTTTTTGTGCGTCATCACTTTAGGACTCTTCAGTCACTTTAAGACTCTCCCAACCCTCTGGAATTTACAATTCCCTCCTATTGACTGTACGGGAACGGATCAGACGTTTTAACCTTTGGTAAGTAATCAAAACAGAGGATGTTGCGGGGCTCTACCGAGCGACACAGGTATCAAGGTATCCTGAACCCCGAAAAACAATGAATCCGATTTTCCGATATTTCGTGCCTTTCGTGACTTTGCTGGGTCGATCGTGCATGCACCGCGATAGGTGGCGCATGATATTCATGAGCAATCATTCTTTGTGTGAGCTAGGGGTGCTTACCATTGGTCAAGGAAAAATCGGTTGGTTTGATCAGCGTCCAATGGTACAGAATATTCCGGTTGGGATAAAATACCGAGTGGAATGGCGCTTACCATTCGCTTATTCGCATTTCGGTTCGGATCGGCTACCTTATTTGGTCATTAAACGGTTGGAGTGCCAATGGTACAAACCATTCCGATCGGTTCGTTCCAACTGGAACGGCGAGAGTTTCATTCAAAATTTCACAGTTTTCTTGCTACATTTGCCGAAATTCTTATCAAAAGAGGATCTCCTGTCGCTTCCTTATAAGGTAAATGATTCCAAATATGGTTTTGGCCGTGAGGTGTTGAAAAACGACAATTTTTGGTTGGAGATTGTTTCATATGCGTAAGGGGCCGACCATTTAACTTTTGAGGGGGGGGGGGGGGGAGGGTGCTTTTTTGTCGGTGCAAGATTTTTTTTATACCTCTGTTATGCGGTGGGAATTTTTTTCAA
Organism: Scolanthus callimorphus; assembly: GCA_033964015.1. Lineage (NCBI taxonomy): Eukaryota > Metazoa > Cnidaria > Anthozoa > Actiniaria > Edwardsiidae > Scolanthus > Scolanthus callimorphus. Next base: position 10,776,655 of record CM066923.1, on the reverse strand, counting down.
TAAGAAAGAAGGGTTTTAGTCACCATTTTGCTGTGCAGGAATTTTTTTTTTTTTTAAGCCCATCCCCCTCAAGACTATGGTCGGCCCCTAAACACACCGTTCCCCCTTCCCATGTTGGAACGCTCTGGACAGAGGAGCGGGGAACAGCCTGGATAGCCAATTGTTTACTTCTTTTGGCTCCGATGTAGGTGAATAGCGTATTCAAGTTTATCCGACGAGTGACTTTACAAGGAGTGGGTGAAGACGCATAGAAATAAACTTCTTGGCTTCGTTGCAGCAATATGGCAATAGCATAGCAGAGCACTTGGAGGTCCCGACCTCGACGAATGATGAAGATTGACATTTAAAAAAGGGCGACCCTCACTCGAATCTCATTGGGTACGGAGAAAATAATCTAGTATAACAATGACACGGGCAGGCATTACGTGACCGCAGGATCTCATTCGCTCTGCACTGCACCGAGATGGGACGTACGAACGACTACTCGCCTCCAGAAGAGCAAGAAACTCTGGAAACTACCACGAAGAAAGGGAAACTGAGCGGGATTTTGATATGGAAAATCCTGGCAATAGTCTTCATAGTGGTTCTATCGCATTGCTCATTGCACTGATTGTAGTTGCTGCAAAATCGTCTGGAAAAGATGGCAAGTCTGAGGCGGCAAAGAAGGAAAGCAACGAGTTCGAAGCACTCAAGACTTGTGGTGCGAGTAAGAAACCACTAGAGGTCGAGAAAAAGGCGTCTGGCTTATTTCAAGACTTGAGTAAGGAAGAAATACTCGCAGTGCGTGACTACCTTTTAGGCGAGAAGTCCTTGAATATCACCCCGTACGAGAAAGCTACCATAGGCAGCAACTACATCTATTTCATCAAGCTCAACCCCCCCACGAAAACCCAAGCACTTGATTACCTTGAAAACGATGGCCCTAAACCGCAGCGCGTTGCTTTGGCATCGATTTTCAGCGGTGGGAAGAGCAAACCGGTAGTGGAAGAGCTTCTTGTGAGCCCTGCGGGGAACCAACCGAACACGTCGAAAATCGAATCGACGGACAACGATACCCGATTCCATTTAATTCGAGACCTTTCGACGAGACTATCGAATGGCGGGAGATTGATAAAATCTTGCGAAAGATTACGACCAAGGCGCATAAGTTGTTACTGGAGAGCTATGGTGGTTATTCCTATGTTAACTGCACGGATAAATGCTTTACTTACATGTACGCGTCTCCGATGGGACTCAAGAGCACCACGCGAAAGGCATGGTTTTGGCTTATGCGAGACATCCCGGGAAAATACGAACATCCCGTCAACTTTGAAGTCTACATCGACCACGCAGGGTCTGATGTGTCTAAGTGGAAAGCCCTCCAGATAGTGTACAACAACCAGTCTTTCCCTCAGCAGACGCTCTCATGGATGGTATGACAAGAAAACATTGAAGATCATCAACATCCCAGCACCGGAGGGGCGCGATAAAGATTTCTCTAGCTATAAAAGATACGGAAAACCGGAGCCCACGAAGCCCGCGCGTGGCCCGCAGCTTTATGAACCGGACGGAAAACGATTTGCAGTGGACAGGAATCGCGTCGAGTATATGGGGTGGGGATTTGAATTTCGCGTCGACTCCATAAACGGGATCGAACTTTATGATATCCAATTCAAAAAAGAAAGAATCGTTTATGAGCTGAGTTTGCAAGAGGCCATGGCGTCTTACTCGGGTTACCACCCGTCGCAGAGCTACATGTACTATTTGGATGGGAACTGGCGCTTGGGGATGAGCAGTTATGAGCTTGTACCAGGAATCGACTGCCCCAAAACCGCTCCTTCTTCGACCTGACGCATCTCATAGCGACTGACAGCACCGTGACAATGAAAAATGCTGTTTGTGTTTTTGAGCTCAACACAGGTAAGTAAATCTGATCAGCTGCTACTATTGGAAAGTATGGCATGGCCTTCAGCCCGCATCTAGCGAGCTTAGGCGATTGCCGGGCGATTACACATGCACATGTTACACATCAAAGTCAACTTAAATGTTTGTTCATTTTTATCTAAGCACAAACCGGTATTTAGCTTAGAAAATAGAGCGCAGTGTTTTGGGTAAGGTCATCTTGATAGGTGAACCGTGTTATGCAAACCTGATGCCTCTATAATGTCACCAAGGAAAGTTCAACTTTCTCCGCACCTTAGCCCATATTGCAGGTGATTGAAAAAGGAAACTTAATTCTGTTCATTTTTGTCTAATAACGTTTTGCATCCTGTAGAAAATAGCGAGCAGTCATGCAATCAGCAGGGGCGCTATAGGGATTAAAAAATTATTGAATTTGAAATCACGTCGCTTGAATTTTATAAGTGTTATCAGATACAAAAGATTTAAACGGCTTGTTATCTTTGTTAAAAATTGTTTATAGAGCGAGGCAGACAATTTGACTCCACTCGCGCGCCAAATAGGTATACATTTTGGTTCGCAGAAGGTCACGCGCCCTATGGACCGGCAAGGCGCCTTACAAGAGAACAATTTAGATTATTTCATCTGTGCAATACTATCGAGAAATCTAATGCACAAACTTTAGCACCCCGACTGTGGAAATGAATAGGCCCTCTGCTGTCATTCTGTCACTTTGACGTCCGGGGTGAATTGTACTGGAAGACTGGAACGCAAAAAAAAGAAAGAAATAGAAAACGTAATTGATCTGATTGATCTTTTACCTGCTCATAAAGAACTTTAGGTCGTCAAGGCACTTCGAATATGCCACTTTTTCAGTCAAATTTTTAAGTAAACTAACAAGTTTATTGTTCTCCAGTCATGCTCTGTTGATTTACTCTTGGGAAACTAGACGTCTATTCATAGGCTCGTAGCGAAATAACAAGTACATATTGACTGTTCATCTTCAAAGAGCCTTCGATCAAAGAGCCCTCCTATCCCAACTCCTGGCTACCACGCCTCTCACAGACACACGAACCTGTCAGAAAACCTGTTTCTTGCCCAAATAATTTCGACCTCTAGATAAGGATATGACAAGAGCGCGGGATGCTGTCTGGCGGCAAAATGGCAAGATCGATAACCTTTTGCTTTGCTGACAAACAGTAAATTCCACTGTTAGAACGTTGGCTCGAAATTTCTTACTTGTTACATAGAATGTTTCCTCAATTTATTTCGCATCTTGTGGCGTTTTTAACGACTTGTGTTGACTTGCAAAAGTTATCCCTTTTCGTGGCAGACAAAAAAGAACAGGCCGATTTTGCAAGCAGCCCACGGCAGATTTCATCGAGGGGGTGCGGTCTTGCATAACAAATCGCCGAACCTTGTAGACAAGACATATCACATGTGTCTAGACATGCAAATTTGAGTCTAGAGAGTGTACATGACATAGGTACAAGTATAACATGATCGTGTTATCACGATTAAAATTGAAGAATGAACAGCGTGATACACGTGGGTCAATTTTATTGCTCTCACTGGCCGGAACGCGCGGAATCAGAGAAGCGCTTTTATTGGGTTCAGTATGCGATCTGATAATGGCAGTTGCGTTATCGCTAAAGTTAAGGGGAACGTGTACCATTAGCGATTCGCATCTCCGCCTCTGTCCTACCGACAGACTTCTCACATGAATCACGTGAATTCTTAAGTCTGGTTCTCACTGAAAGGCGCGAGCGCAAGAAAATCGAGACGTTGCGTTCCCGTGCGCGTGTGCTTGCGTCTAGTGTGAATTAAGGAACGCAAGCACAAGGCAAACTAATTGATGTTGATCTTAGGCTTTCGCTTGCGTCGCTGTTATTCACACTTGCTTTAAGCTTGCGCGCGTCCTGCATGCACTTGCGCTTGCGTTCGTTTTGTGACAACCTATCTGCGTTGAGCTTGTCTGTCACGCAACACGACTGTCGCTTAAATTTTCATCCATCCAAGATCTTTCAGCATGTTAAAGGGAGCCAGTCACGATACGCACATGCTCTAGGAGCGATCATTGATTCATCAGTAAAACTCATTAGACAATCCTATCATTTAACTATTTAAGAATATGCAAAACCAAAAAACATTGTCCGATGGATCGAGAAATATCGAGATTAAATACGATTTGTTTCCAGGTTTCAGCCTTCGCTGGCCATCGTTACGGGACGATACTTTCTGATTTGAGAGATGCTCAGAAAAGCTGCGCAGTTGCGTGACAGGCTTCCTTATTTCAACATCTGGGCTTTTGTTCTTCTCGGCTTGAATTTCTCAGCAATGCTTAGCAGAAAAATAAGTTAATACAATGGCTAAATATTCCCGTATCATTGATTTTAAGGAATTCAGCATGTTGACATGTTCCAACATGATTCACCATTTCCCAGAGTTACGTTTTCAATAGACTTTTAGTGGTTGAAACAACGCTAAATATGCATTGAAAAACGCTTAAACGTCGTTCTACATGCATTGAAAAATATTTACCAAAAAAACAAGTTTCGTCGCGATGTCAAAGTTTGTTCATGAAGACAGCAGGTTGGACAATATTGGCCCCAGCCAAGTCTCTGCACGTGAGTTTAGCTATTTATGGAAGCAGTTCAACTGGTTGACAGGTCCGTTTTTCAGGATCCAGCTTGGCAAAATACCTCGTTCGCGAATTTTCATATTTTAGTCTACATCTTGAACAAGTCTGTTCGCAGGCGTTGGAGAGTAGTTTCCAGGTCGAGAAACCAGAGTTTGCTTTCGCTTGGCCGCCATCTTGGATTTGTGACAACCCCCGCCCCCGATTTGTCACATTTTCAACCCCGTCCCCAGGGTCTTTTTCAAAATGGCGGTTGACTCGGGAGAAGACCATGGGGGAAGCTGAGTCACGTGACCGCTTCGAAACAAAGGACAAACCTCGTTCTCATGTCCTCAAGCAGTGGTCATGTGACTCAGCCTCCCCCAGGGTCTTCTCCCGAGTCAACCGTCATTTGAAAAACGACCAAGAAGACCCTGGGGACGAGGTTGTCACATTTTGTCACAAATCCAAGATGGCGGCCACGCGAATGCAAACTCGGGTTTCTCGACTCTCCAACGCCTGCGACGAGCAGGCTAATCTTGAACAAGCTTTCAGAACGAAACTCGATTAATAAGTTTAAATGTATTTTAAGCGATGTTTGACGTTTTTAAATGTATCATTTATTTTTCTAAATCCTGAACACCGTATTGAATCATGTTCAAGATGTTGAACCAATTAAAATGCGCCGTAAAAATCAAACGTCCCGTCGTGTAAAATGATTCAAATCTTCACAAGTGCTATCTTTTAGCCATCGCATTCAACTGATTTGAAAATTGCTGAGTATCTACTGAGCATTTGCGCTTTGAAAACCAATAGCAAGTTGAACGGGTATGTTGAACTGATTGACCACGGCCTAATGTGGCGCTTGTTATTATACCACAGGTATCCCACTTCGCCGTCATTACGATAGTGATTTCAATGTATGCGCTTGTTATATACCACAGGTATCCCACTTCGCCGTCATTACGATAGTGATTTGAATGTGTGCGCTTGTTATATACCACAGGTATCCCATTTCGCCGCAGATGATTACGATAGTGATTTTAATGTATGCGCTTGTTATATACCACAGGTATCCCACTTCGCCGTCATTACGATAGCGATTTCGAGGGAGGTTATAATTTCTATGGCGGAATGGCAAACGACGTCTTGGTTGTTCGCACAATACCGACTGTGTACAACTATGATTACGTGTGGGACTTTTTATTCTACCAGAATGCCGTCATCGAGGTAATTATGATCAAGGGGATTCGGATTATTCGGATTCTGGATTTTAGCCCCTGGATTCCGGATTCAAAACTGTGTTGGAATCCGGATTCCAATAAAAGAGAAACGATTGGATTTGGATTCCGGATCCAGAGACCAGATTCCGGATTTCATGGACCAGATTCCGGATTTCAAAGCTAATAAAAAGTTGGATTCGAATTCTATACATCGGGCGATTCTGACAACAGGGTCCTGAAGGGGTGGAATGTGAGCTGCGATTTTTTTAATTTGGGAAATTGGGAAAGGAATACAATGACTGGGAATGGGAATTAATCAAGGCCTCCAATTTCTCTCGGGTGATTGTGTGAGCTCCGCTTTTAGGCAGTGCTTGCCTAAAAAAAATCCATATCTTATTCCACAGGTCGTCTCTCCGCCACCGGATACCTAATGGGCTCCTTTTACACAGGACGACTCCAAGCCCTTCGCGTATCGTTTACGTGGCCACTCCACTGGCGCGGTCCATGACCACTTGGCGAGCTTCAAAGTCGATCTTGACGTCGGAGGACTTAAAAACTGTTTCAGACGGTGGAAATCGGCATGGAAAATGCCACAGACCGTTGGGTTCCAGGTCTTAATCGATTCAGGAAGGTCCTAATTCCGGACACTAAGAAGACCGAAAAAGACGCACTTTACAAGTATAACTTTGATAGGCCAAAGTATTTGAATTTTATAATTCGAAGAAGAAGAATGGAGCTGGGGTTAATAAGGGGTACAGGCTGCAGATAAAGGGAATGCAGAAGCTGTTATATCCGAGGGACTGGATGATGGTACCTATGATAAGCTGGGGACTCTACCAGATGGCTGTCACCAAGTAAGGACCTATATTTTTCATTTGACTGTAGTGAAACTAATTCTAAAGTGATAACACCTTGTGTGCAAAGTATTCCAAATTACTCACGAAAGTCATCTGAAACCTACAAGCTGGCTCTCCAGTCGGTTTTATCGGATATTAAGCGCGCGGGATTCCTGTCAAATATCCGGAAAAAAAAAAACACCAGGGGCCGGCTCGCGGGATCTGAAATCCGCTTTATCCATGGTCATCCGCAAGGCAGTAAATACTTTTCTGGGTTCTCAACGTTCAAACTGCCCAATCCAAAGTACTACCTAAGGGGTGTTTTTTTTTGCTTTTCTCCTATACGTTAACTATGACCAAGAGGAAATCAACAAAACTTACAGACACCATATAGCCAAATGCTCATGAAACTCTCGCTTTTACAACTCCCCAGAATAAAAGAATTGGCAACTTTATTTGGCAATCCATAACCGAAACGCATAAATATTCGAGAGAAAATTTCCATTGATGCAAAGACGGCGCCAGGAAAAAGCACGCGAGAACGACTTGATATACTGAGCCTGCTTGCAGGCGGTGCTTGTATCACAGGGAATTTATGCAGAAACCCGTCCATGGGAAAAGCTGAATTTCCCAAGGCACACGAATGGGAAGTGTCCGGAATTCACATGGATGGCCATGGGAAATCCGAACACTTCCCATTCTTCTACCATGGGAAATTCAGCTTTTCCATCGATGGGTCGTTCTACTCGCGGTCGCCATATTGGATTTGGAACGCGCAAATTTCTCTTCGCCGCGCGCACCAAAATACAAGATGGCGGCGCGTTTCGCAAAAAAAAAAAAAAATTGCTCCGCCTGATATTAATATTGCTCACGAACACGACTGTATCTGTTCATAATTTTGCCCTATTTTCATCTCTCAGATACAAAGACAACGAAGGAAAAAGCTCTTCTGCTTACAACCAAAACGCTCCCTCGGACCCTCAAGTTGATTTCCGCAACTATGTTGGCAACGAGAGCATTGTAGACGAGGATCTCGTGGCCTGGGTCAGCCTTGGAATGATGCACGTCCCTCACTCCGAAGATTACCCAAACACCGCTACCGCAGCCAACTCAGCGTCCTTCTTCATCAGGCCATTCCATTACTTCGATCAGGATCCCTCCATCGGCTCCACTAACGCCATTCTGATCACCCAAAGGATAAGGAGGGGGGTCAGAACATTGAGCGATTTGGAACACCCACCGCACCACAATGTGTGCCAAGAAACATGACCAGAGAGTTCGTCACGGGAGGACGTTACGACGGCTAGATACTTAACCATTATCCTGCGAGATTGCGCAGAATATCGTCTGATACTTAGCCGACGAGGTACGCAGTCCCGAGTTGGCTAAATCAGACGATATTCTGCAAAATCGAGCAGGATAATTGTTTTATTATTCATTACATCGATAGCACAAAACAATCCCAAAAATGATTTATTACTTTGCGTATAAATACGAGCTCAACACATTATATTTCGCTCAAACGACGGATATCGCAGGATATATGCCATGTACAGAAGACAGCTATTGGCGTTCCATGAACATATTTAGGCTCTGCATCGATGTGCTGAATAATAAAACTCAATAGACCCTTCAACTGTTTCGATAATACACCACTGAAAAGAGCACCTGAAAATTAGTGCATTGGCCAAGTTTGGCGAAATGTTGCAAACTGGTCGACCGAGCTAGATGAAGGCCCGTGCAATACTGATTTGGAGCAAAGAGTGTAAACAGTAACTAACAAGAGTGTATTTTATGTTTCCGAGATATCGTTAAAAATTATACGACATTTTTTATCACGCATATTTTCTTTCCTGTTTCATGCTCCTCTATGTTGGCTAAAGGCCCATCATCAACTGGGAGCCTTTGCGCCCCGTTTTCTTTTGTTTTCAAATTAATCCATTGTTTTTCGGGTGCTCTGATTGCTAATAGCCCACAAGGCTTTCGGTTGATGATGGACCGAAATTTGACAAAATATAATCCCGTAACCAACATTGAAAAAGCAGAATGAGGAAATTTTATATAACCCCACGTTATACAGTAGATTTCAGATAAGTGTGTGTAAAGCAGATCAGATTTAATTTGTTTTCGCGTTTTCCCTGCGTTTCGATTGGCCGAGTATCGCGACTTTGTTCTCCCGGCCAATCAGATTGCCTCCTGATGGTTGTTGTTGATTGTTGCATTTTACTTTGCGTGTAGTGTTCTCCGCTCATCTGATTGGCCGAGCATTGCAACTTTGTTCTCCCAGCCAATCAGATTGCCTCCTGATTGGTTGGTTGTTGTATTTACTTAGCGTGTAGTGTTCTCCACTCATTTGATTGGCCGAGCATCGCGACTTTGTTCTCCCAGCCAATCAGATTGCCTACTGATTTTTTTATTGTTGATTGGTGTAATTACTTTTTGCGTTTAGTGTTCTCCACTCATCTAAAATCTGCTGTAGCCAGGAAGTTTGATCACCATTCATACAAGTTGTCTGTAAAATCCAGGAATAGTTCCATATGTGTGTCAAAATTTGAAGTAAAAGATGTGGCACGTTGGTATTGTGAGTAAGAAATTTCTCAAACTAATCAATACGCGTCGCCGGCTTGGTGTAGCCTGCGAACATCTCGTGTTCGCAGGCGGCTAGCTTGGGGTTCGACACATAAAAAATAGGTTTATGTTGGCCATTCGGAATTCGCGTATTGCGCATTCTCCATGCAATATGCTATCCTTTGAGTTTGTGTATTAACTTATATTCAGCTAGTTATATTCCCTATTCACTTGATCTTACAAGTTTAGCATAACGCGTCGTTGTTTTCCGGGCTAGTGTTCTCTTTCACCAGTAGAAAGTTTGCATGGCGACTGGCGGAGCGAGTATGTCTGCTTTTTCACGTATATAATACTAATTTTATCATTTGCGGCATAAAGAATAAAACTTACAGACTTTGTTTACTATACACAAAAAATTGAATGTCCATCTACCTTTTCTCTAATGATTGACGAAAAGCGATTATCAAAAAAATGCGATTCCCTCTTTTTGTAAGTATTCCACTAGTTCAAATAGAAGTAATAGTGGGCGGGGGGAGAGGATGGGGAAGGCCACGAAAATTTTTAACAGCTCTGAGAGTGATCATACGTTTAACATTGTACTCGGAGGGCGGTCACTGCATTCTGACTTGTACTGCCCTAAATCCACCCCCTCCTCTCAGGCGATAAATAATGACGGTCTCTAAAAGCATCATATGCTACTTTAGTACTTTTACTAGCACGATCTGTTCGAGCCTAAACCGAGCCCAGAATAGAGCAATAAAGTAAACTCAAAACAACAGTAGGTCACTCTTTAATCATTTTGCAAAAATACAATCTTCAACTAATTTTGGAACTTTTGAAGCTTAGCACTATATAATATTTGAAAGGCGCATTCTTAATGTTCAATAACGTATGCCTATCGCCCCCGTTCGAAATTCGCCTAACCGATCACCATATATGGAAAAGCTGCTAGTACCAGAGTCTCGGACAGTCAGCATGGCCGAGAGGCTCTGGGAACGAGAATGGATGTGACGGTGAAACCTTTTCTGAAATAGGTGTATGTTAGTTCAAACTAAACGTTGCGGCAACACGAAAACCACTGTTCACAGAGGAGTTATAGCGGAGCTCCTGCGCGGGCCTTGGGCACCATACCTAAGGCAAAAACGTATACTATCGAGTTGATTTTTGAACGTCACGGGCATTATGAACGGTGTGAACGGCCGGCGATTTTGGCTCTGCGATATTTTCCAGTTTGTTGTCGATCTGAAGAAATCGGACCCGCATCGCAGTAAAAGTTTGAACAGTGTTCAAAACGCCTGCGACGTCGCGGCGACACCGCAAGTGAAATCGCCATAGATCGCCGGCCGTTCACACCGCGCGATATGAGATCGCCACAGAAATCGCACCTCAGATCGCAGCTGAATCGTCATCAGTGATTGAAAAATTAATATGTCGTGAAGGGAAGACTCTAAAACAACCAAACTTTGGTATGTAGTCTAGGCCACCAGGTGAACGAAATGAAGTGGTCACGTGATATGATGTCATCGATGACGTCATCTCTGCTTCAAAAATGAATATCTCATGAAAGGAAGACTCTAAAACAACCAAACTTGGGTAGTGTAGTCTAGGTCACTAGATGAGCGAAATGAAGTGGTCACGTGATGTGACGTCATCGATGACGTCATCTATGCTTGAAAAATCAATATGTCGTGAAGGAAGACTCTAAAAACAACCAAACTTGGGTAGTGTAGTCTAGGCCACCAAATGAGCGAAATGAGGTGGTCACGTGATATGACGTCATCGATGACGTCATCTATGCTGAAAAATCAATATCTCATGAAAGGAAGACTCTAAACTAATCAAACTTGGGTAATGTAGTCCAGGTCACCAGATGAGCGAAATGAAGTGGTCACGTGATGTGACGTCTTCGATGACGTCATCTATGCTTGAAAAATCAATATCTCGTGAAGGAAGACTCTAAAACAACCAACTTTGGTAGTGTACTCAGGTGAGTTAAGGCATGGGTCCATGCGGCCACGCCCTTAAAAACATTCAATCAGGCCTTAATTTGGGTGAATTAAAGATAGGCTTCTTGTGTGATATAATGTCAAGAAATCGTCATTCTTGTTAATTTGAGTTGTTGTTGTTTCCATGGGAACCAAATTCTACCTTTGACCTCCACTTAAAGAAATGAAACTTCAGAGCCTCCGCAGGTTCAGAAAATTTGCACCACTCTTAAAACCACCAGATGGAAATGGTAGGGAATAAGGTAGTATTTATCACTCCAATTCCGATCTTGCACAACATTTTTAATTTCGAAGTTATTAAAGGTATCAAATTTCAAGATGTCCTAAAATAGGATTCCTAATGAAATGGTCACGTTGTCGAATGGATCAGATATACCTGTGATGGCCTTAAAACATTCACATTGTTAAATCTTCAGAATTGAAACTTTTCCCGACCTGCCGAGGGCTTTTTTGAAAATGCTTTAAGGTAAGGTTCAAAGGTCACATCCATGTTTCCATGGAAACAAAACACAACATTTACTTGTTTCATGACCGTTAACAACCTTAACCATGTTTGACTTTGGAAGTAGCAAAGCCACTGAAGATAGACCACCCCTAACGTTTTTGATCCGCCATTTTGAATGCAAATGAGACCCAGGCCTTAACTCTCCTGAGTAGGTCACCAGATGAGCGAATTGAGCTGGTCTCGTGATATGACGTCAGCGATGACGTCATCTATGCTTGAAAAATTAATATCTCGTGAAGGGAAGACTCGAAAACAACCATGTACACATGGGAATTTTATAGCTCGCTTTTAGCCAGTGGCTAAATCTATATATTACGTTGAGTACACTTCAGGGTTTGTCACGAACGCCAAAATACCTTTTGTTACATGAAATCAACTCTTTCACGCGCCATAACGTCCACTGAATGCAATACTGTGATTGGCAGGTACACATACGGGACCTGTTGGTGTCCCGTATCTTTCAATTGTCTGACCACCATTCTTTGCGGGCTTGATCAAGACAGCGTTTGTGGAGGCAATAGAAGGGTCTTCATCAAAATAGTTGAAGGGGCGGATATAGAAACTAGCGGTGGCTCCCGGGGTCGCTGTGTTAGGGAGGTCCTCAGAATGAGGCACGTGCATCATGCCCATGGTTACCCAGGCAACCAAATCTTGATTGACAATACTTTCGTTCCCAATGAAATTCCTGAAATCCACTTGAGGGTCAGACGGTGCATTCTGGTTGTAGATAGAGGAGCTATGCCTCTCGCTCTCCTTGTATCTGAGGATTCAGAAATCGAGTAGTTTTATGTTTTTTATAGCCACGCCACGGAATTTTCAAAATATGGTTTGATTCACTGGCGGACCTAGGGGAGGGGCGAGGGGGGCCGGTGCTCTCCCTTTCAATAGTGAATTTATAAGAAAATGCATGAGCATTTCAGATGTTAAGCCTTTTCTTTTGTCATATGTCGAATCGTTTTTACATGTTTTAAAGCCACGCCTCGGAATTTTCAAAACATGGTTTGAATCACTGGCGGATCTAGAGGAGTGGCTGGGGGGGGGGGGGGGGGGGCTCCGCCTTTTCAAGAGTAAGATTTTGGTAGGAAGTGTATGAGCATTTCAGATGTTAAGCCTTTTCTTGTATCATATATTTACGGTTCCCCCTCCTTGGGTTGTGTGCCCCTCCTTCCCAATTCTGAGTCTGTATCGAATTCCATGATGGTTATCCTTACCACGGGCTTGAATTGTTCCAAGCCTATTAAGTAGTATCAGAAACATATAACTTAGTTGAAACATGTAACGGTGAACCAAGCTTCGGATTATTCGTATCTAGTTTATGACCATATTTGGTCAAAAATGAACTCTCGACTACTAACCAAGGAGGTTTTCTTGCATAATATTTCATTTTTCGCTTAAATAAAGTAGAGCAACAGTGGAAAGTGATAATATACTACATTTAACATGTTGAAGTCTTTCAACAACATTATTTTCAAAATCAGTTCAATTGTATATTCTGCGAATATTCCCCAGCTTGGCACTAAAGCAATGTATGTGTGTTACACGTTTCAAACTCACTTATATGTTCTGGTAGTATAGTATGCACCGAATAAGCCACCTTGGGGTAGTACTAATTAGTACAAATAATTTTAAAGATACCCTCCACACAAGTAATATAGTATACGCCAAATTACCTCCCTTTTTGGATAAATCTAATTATTACAAATAATTTACGTTTCGGGGTTTCCATGACGCCATTCTAAAGACCAAGAAATTTCATGCGAAGGCAAAAAGAATACTTTAGAACACATGTACAAGTGCCTAAAATGACTCGATCCGTGCACAGTCAGAAACCAGTATACATCTCTACCGCCGGGAAAACTTAGCTATATTTGGAGCCTGCCTTGTTTTATAATCGTGCAAAAGTTTTCAATAGCAAGCCTTATTTCAATAGCAAGCTAACGCTTTTTCAATTATGCAATTTTCTCAACAAAAATAGGAAAAGAAAGTACACTTTGCAATTTTCAAATTCAAAGCTTAGCGAAAATATATACAAGGGGTTTCCGGTGACGCACGCATGCGCGTCAAAAATGGCGGGAAAATTTCAGCCAATCAGAAACTATCCTCTCATAAACACACTGGATAGTCTAGATAAATCCACACGTTTTACTTACCTGGTGACTGCCATCTGATAGAGAGACCAACTAATCATAGGCACCATCATCCAGTCTTCAGGATACAACTGCTTCATAATCCCAGAATGCTGAATCCTGTAACCTTTTTTAACGCCCATTCTGTTCTTCTTGTCACTGTAAAAATTCAAGTACTTTGGATGGTCGAAGTTAAATTTATACGCAGCTTCAGCCTCCGTTTTCTTCGTTTCATGCTTGAGGACTTTGTTGACACGTCTCTCTCCATAATTCCAAGGACTGGTTACATTTTCGATGCCAATTTCAATGGTTTCATAAGAGTTTTCCACCCCACTGACGTCCAGATCCACTTTGATGTTCAACAGATGATCATGTACAGTACTTGTGAGGTGTTTGTAAAGAGGAAACCCGTAGCTCTTCACTTTGTCTGTGTAAAAACTACCCATCACGTATCCTGAGGCAGACACTTTGACTTGAATGACGCCGTTCTGGTAGAAGATAAAGTCCCACAGGTAGTCGTAGTTATAGACTGTTGAAATGGTACGGAGGACGAGAGCGTTGTCCACCATTCCTCCGTAGAAATAGTATCCTCCTCGGAAATCATTGCCATAGTGACGTCGGAGTGGGATACCTGTGGAAATACAAACTGTAACTACAACAACAGAGAGCGGCCTGTGTGGATATTTATGTCTATATTCAAGAGAACCTATATTACAACTTTCCGTTTTGAAAAAAAAAAAACGGTAACACGAATGGGCGGGTCAAATCCAGGTAACACAAGAAACGGGGTAACACGAGAAACCGAGTAACCTAAGAAACGAGTAGCACAAGAAGGCGGGTAACACAATAAACCGGGTAACACAAGAAATCGTGAAACACAAGAAACCGGGAAACACAAGAAATCGGGAAACACAAGACATCGGGAAACACAAGAAACCGGGAAACACAAGAAATCTGGTAAAACAAAAAACCGGGTAACACAAGAAACCGGCGGGTAAAACAAGAAACCGTGGACACAACAACCGGGGAACACGGCAAACCATGCAACACAAGGAACTGGGGAACACAAGAGGACAGGCAACACAAGAAAAGGGTAATACAAGAAACTAGGTAAGACAAGCGACTGGGTAACACAAGAAACCGGGTAACACAAGAAACCAGGCAACACAAGAAACCGGGTAACACAAGAAACCGCGCAACAAAAGAAACGGGTAACACAAGATACGGGTAACACAAGAAATCGGGCAACATAAGAAATCACGTAACGCAAGACACCGGGTAACACAAGAAATCAGCTAACACAAGAAATCAGCTAACACAAGAAATCAGCTAACACAAGAAATCAGCTAACACAAGAAATTGGGTAACACAAGAAACCGGGCAACAAAAAAGGCACCCTCATGATGAAATCCGATAAAACTTCAAGGAGCCTCTTTTACCACAGACAAAACACACAATGACCAATTTTATTAAAGTACTTGATTTCTTACGCCAAAAGAGACCTCACTTACCGGTATTTAGTTCAAACACGCAGACGGCATTTTTCATTGTTTCTGTGTCTCCTGAGCCGATAAAGTGTCCAAGTCAAAGAATGTAGCTGTAGTTGGACAGTCAATACCTCTCACCATCTCATAACTGCTCCGTCCCATACGCCAGCTGCTGTCCAGGAAATTCATGCTGTTTTGGATTGGATAGTACCCTCCGTATGTGGCAATGGCTTCTTTCCATCTCATAACTGCTCCGTCCCATACGCCAGCTGCTGTCCAGGAAATTCATGCTGTTTGGATTGGATAGTACCCTCCGTATGTGGCAATGGCTTCTTGAAGACTCAGCTCATAGACTATTCTCTCCTCATTAAATCTGATGTCATGCACAGCGAGCCCAAACGAGGAATCCACTCGGAACTCAAACACCCAGCCCATGTACTCAATGCGCCTGCGATCTATGGCATACCGCTTACCATCCGGCTCGTAAAGTTCTGGACCACGTGACGGTTTGCTTGGTTGCGGTTTTCCTCGTCTTTCGTAAGTAGCAAAGCTACGCCCTTCGCCTTTTGGAGCAGACAGAAAAGTTTTATTGAGTGTACCAGCTTTGTAGGCTGCCATAAGATTTTCTACCGTGTCGAATATATGTTCGTTATATACAATCCTCTCGACTTTCCATGTACTGACATTAGGCCCAGTATGTTGAATAAAGATCTCAAAGTTGATAGGAAACTCAACAGGATCCGGGACCATTCTTACAAACCCAAACCAGTTTTTCCTTTCTTTGCTGTTGGCCCCCAAAGGAGATGAGAAGATGTAGCCAAGACATTTGTCTGTACAGTTATCGTGCGAATATCCGTCATAACTTTCAAGTAATAGCGGTCTCACTTTGAAGTGACCTTGTCGCGCACGAATTTATCAAGAGCCGCATTTTCTAAGACATCGTCAAACGGTCGCGCATTGAAAGGAATCGGATATCTTTGACCTGGAACTCGATGTATTTCATGCTTGTTAGGGTTCCCTGCTGGTGCTACAATAAATTCTTCGACAACTGGTTCAACTTCAGCCCCTTTGAAAATGGAAACCAACGCTTGTCGTTCTGGTTTAGCGCCACCCTCGTCTAGATACCTCAAAACGGCGCTCTTATCAGGCAAATAGAGCTTGATAAAGTAAATATAGTTATGGCTGATAGACGCTTTGTCGTATGGTGTAAGTTTAAGTGACGCTTGAGCTAGCATGTAGGTACGAACAGCCCGCATTTCTTCTTTGCTCAAATCTTCAAAGATACCAGAAGATGCTCTTGAAATTTTCATGTTTTCTTGGTTGACCCCACAGGTGTTGAGCTGTGAGTCGGTATCTTTTTCGGGTTGTTTCTTGACGCTCGGTCCAGAGTTCACTTTTACAGCAAGCACGATCACCATGATCAGAAGGACTACGCAGAAGACGACAAGAACTATGATGGCAATTTACAAAGAACTGGGACATCTTTCTTAGCCTGTTTTACATCTTCCGGAGGGGAATACTCTACCCCGTCTTTAATCAAACTACCCATATTGCACTAATACTTGCGCGCTTGGATGTGTATTGTGCAAGACGGCGCGAACTTGGCGTCACGCAATCTTTTGAAAATGTTCCTTAACATCATAACATCATGTGTCCCAGTCACGTCTCCAGTCATGACACGAATCATAGTATAAATACAAGGTACAAGAGGGAAGGTACGGGGAGAGAATGGATTCGAGGCAACCCGGTGAGCCAATTTAATAATGGGCGAGGGAATGGGGGGGGGGGGGGGGAGGCCACGAAACTTTTAACAGCTCTGAGAGGGATCACGTTTATCATTGTACTTATAGAGGGCGGTCACTGCATTTTCACTTGTATTGCCCCAAATCCCCCCCCCCCCCCCTCCTCTCAGGCGATCAATAATGACCGGTAGTCCCTAAAAGCGTTATATGCTACAGTTTTACTAGCAGAATCTGTTCGAGTCTAAACCGGGACCAGAAACTTAGCAATAAGGAAAACTCAAAACAACAGTTGGTCACACTTTAATCATATTTGCAAAAATACACTCTTCGACTAATTTTGAAGCTAAGCTACTATGATATTTGAAAGGCGCATTCTTAAATTTTAATGACATGCCTATCGCCCCCGTTCGAAATTCACCATATACGGAAAAGCCCGATGTCCCAGAATCTGGGACTTCCGGTTTTGTCTGGCACCAGAGCGTCCAGTCAGCATGACCGAGAGGCTCTGGGAATAGGCCTTTCCAGATTGTGCTCGGCACTTTTTTAGCGCAATTTGGCTTTGGGAGCACTATTTTCATCAGAGAGCACTTTTTTGGCCAAAGAGTATCTTCTGCTGAGAACCGTTTTTGGTAAACAAGCCAATTTCTAGCTTATTTGAAGCAAATTACTGGATTTTTTTGTTTTATATAGCTATTTCAAGTTCCTTTGACTACAAATAACATCTCAACTAGGCTAAAACTGGTGATTTCAACATTTGATTGAGTACCCATTCCTGTGGTACAGTATTGGGTAGCCTGTGGACTGTGGAACTAGTTAATAACTAATCTAACGCTTTATATAGAATATCTCTCTGCCCAGATCAAAATGGCGGACGCTTCGTCGAGTGGCGAAGAAATCGAGATAATCCCATAGAAACTGCCATAAGTAGAGGCGCTTCATTATTAGAACCGGCAAAAGCGCCTATTTCCCGAAAGCGAAAGATTATAGCCAATGATGGGAAATATAATTAAAGTATGATTCGGTTATTTGTGCAAATATTATTGACTTGTATTCAATAGAAACTTGCCTTTAGTTGCAAATCTACTGGAAAGCATCTTTTCTTTCAAATAATTAAAAATATTCGGTAGCACTTTTTTGATTTTTGGAGCAACTTTTGAGCACTATTTTGATTTTGGAGCACTTTTTCAGCATCTTTTGGATATTTTTGGGAGCACTTTTTTAGCTTTTTGGGAGCACAATCTGGAAAGGCCTATCTGGGAATGAGAATGGTTGTGACGGTGAAACCTTTTCTGAAATAGGTGTATGTTAGTTCAAACTAAACGTAACAGCAACGCAAAAACCCCTGTTCACAGAGGAGTGAGACGTTGGTTGAGTACACTTTAGGGTTTGACCCGAACGCCAAAAGACCTTTTGTTACATGAAATCAACTCTTTCACGCGCCATAACGTCCACTGAATGCAATACTGTGATTGACAGGTGCACATACGGGACCTGTTGGTGTCCCGTATCTTTCAATCGTCTGACCACCATTCTTCGTGGGCTTGATCAAGACAGCGTTGGCGGAGGCAATAGAAGGGTCTTCATCAAAATAGTTGAAGGGGCGGATATAGAAACTAGCGGTGGCTCCCGGGGTCGCTGTGTTAGGGAGGTCCTCAGAATGAGGCACGTGCATCATGCCCATGGTTACCCAGGCAACTAAATCTTGATTGATAATACTTTCGTTCCCAATGAAATTCCTGAAATCCACTTGAGGGTCAGACGGTGCATTCTGGTTGTAGATAGAGGAGCTATGCCTTTCGCTCTCCTTGTATCTGAGGATTGAGAAATCGAGTCGTTTTATGTTTTATAGCCACGCCACGGAATTTTCCACTGGCGGACCTAGGGGAGTGGCCAGGGGGGCCGGTGCTCCCCCCTTTCAAGAGTGAATTTATAAGAAAATGCATGAGCATTTCAGATGTTAAGCCTTTTCTTTTGTCAAATGTTTTATATAACGGTGCCCCTTCCTTCGGTCTTGTGCCCCCTCCTTCCCAAATTCTGGATCTGTATATCGAACTCCAGATGGTTCATCCTTACCATAGTCTCCCTCGCAGTCCGTTCTTTGTGTCGGTCACGTAACGCTTCCCTCCCGTTCGTGAGGAGGGAAGCGTTGCGTGACTGACACAAAGAACGAGCTGCGAGGGAGACTATCCTTACCACGGGCCTGAGTTTTATCTCAGCCTATTCAGTAGTATAGTATGCACCGAACAAGCCTGGTTTTTGGGGAAATACTAATTAGTACGAAAAAATTGAAAGATACCATCCACAAAAGTAGTATAGTATGTGCCGAATTGCCTCCTTTCTGGGATAAAACTAGTTACAAATAATTTACATTTCGGCGTTTATGTTGACGCGATTCTCAAGGCTAAAGTAATTCATGCGAGAGCAAGAATGCTTCAGCACGACTCGAGTCACTTAACACATGTACAAGTGTCTAAAAATACTCCATCCGTGCACAGTCAAAAACCAGTGTATGGCTACCAGAAACGTGGCTACGAAAATATATTTAGAGCCGGTCTGGTTTTAAAATCACGCAAACGTATTTCAAAAGCAAGCCTTTTTTCAACAGAAAGCTAAACCTTTTCAATTATGCAATTTTCTCACCGAAAACAAGAAGAGATAGCAGACTTTGCAATTTTGAAATTCATAATCGGTGACGCACGCACGCGCGTCAAATGTGGCGGGAACAATTCAGCCAATCAGAAACTTTCCTCTTACAAAGACACCGAAAATGAATAGTCTAGATGAAACCACACGTTTTATTTACCTGGTGACCGCCATCTGATAGAGAGACCAACTAATCATTGGCACCATCATCCAGTCTTCAGGATACAACTGCTTCATAATCCCAGAATGCTGAATCCTGTAACCTTTTTTAACGCCCATTCTGTTCTTCTTGTCACTGTAAAAATTCAAGTACTTTGGATGATCGAAGTTAAATTTATACGCAGCTTCAGCCTCCGTTTTCTTCGTTTCAGGCTTGATGACTTTGCGGACACGTCTCGTTTCATCATCCCAAAGACTGGTTAAATTTTTGATGCCAATTTCAATGGTTTCATAAGAGTTTTTCACCCCACTGACGTCCAGATCCACTTTGATGTTCAACAGATGATCATGTACAGTACTTGTGAGGTGTTTGTAAAGAGGAAACCCGTAGCTCTTCACTTTGTCTGTGTAAAAACTTCCCATCACGTATCCTGAGGCAGACACTCTGACTTGAATGACGCCGTTCTGGTAGAAGATAAAGTCCCACAGGTAGTCGTAGTTATAGACTGTTGAAATGGTTCTGAGGACGAGGGCATTGTTCACCATTCCTCCGTAGAAATAGTAACCTCCTCGGAAATCATTGTCATAGTGACGTCGGAGTGGGATACCTGTGGAAATAAAACTGTAACTACAAGAACAGATACAAGGACCTGTTGGTAGAAATTTATCTCTATATTTTATCTTTCCGTTTTGAAAAGACAGAAAACGGTAACACGAAAGAGCGGGTAACATAAAAATTCAGGTAACACAAGAAACTTGGCAACCAGAAACCGGGTAACGCAAGAAACCAGGCAACACAAGAAACCGGGTAACACAAGAAACGGGTAGCACAAGAACCGCACAACACAAGAAACCGGGTAACACAAGAAACCAGGCAACACAAAAAACCAGGCAACACAAGAAACCAGGTGACACAAAAAACCGGGTAGCACAAGAAACCGGCAACACAAGAAACCCGGGTAAACACAAGGTGCCGGGTAACACAAGAAACCGGGTAACTAAAGAAACCGGGTAACACAAGATGCCGGGTAATACAAGAAAACGTGTAACACAAGAAACCGGGTAACGGGAAACACAAGAGAACATTGCAACACAAGAACGAGGATAACACAAGAAACCGGGCAACACAAGAAACGATGGAACAGAATGACCCTCATGAAGAAATCCGATAAAACCTCAAGGATCCTCTTTTACCACAGCCAAAACACACAATGACCAATTATATTAAAGCATTTATTTATTTCATACATCAAAAGAGACCCCACTTACCTGTATTTAGTTCAAACACACAGACGGCATTGTTCATTGTTTCTGTGTCTCCTGAGCCGATAAAGTGGTCCAAGTCAAAGAATGTAGCTGTAGTTGGACAGTCAATACCTCTCACCATCTCATAACTGCTCCGCCCCATACGCCAGTTGCTGTCCAGGAAATTCATGCTGCTTTGGGATGGATAGTACCCTCCGTATGTGGCAATGGCCTCTTGAAGACTCAGCTCATAGACAATTCTCTCCTCATTAAATCTGATGTCATGCACAGCGAGCCCAAACGAGGAATCCACTCGAAACTCAAACTCCCAGCCCATGTACTCAATGCGCCTGCGATCTATGGTATACCGCTTACCATCCGGCTCGTAAAGTTCTGGACCACGTGACGGTTTGCTTGGTTGCGGTTTTCTTCGTCTTTCGTAAGTAGCAAAAATACGCCCTTCGCCTTTTGGAGCAGACAGAAAAGTTCTATTGAGTGTGCCAGCTTTGTAGGCTGCCATAAGATTTTCTACCGTGTCGAATATATGTTCGTTGTATACAATCTTCTCAATATTCCATGTACTGACGTTAGGACCGGTATGTTGAATAAAGAGCTCAAAGTTGACTGGAAACACGAAAGAACCCAGGACCATTCTTACAAACCAAAACCAGGTTTTCCTTTCTTTGCTGTTGATACCCATAGGAGATGAGTAGGTGCAGGCAAGACATTTGTCTGTACAGTTATCGTGCGAATATCCGTCATAACTTTCAAGTAATAGCGGTCTCACTTTTGAAGTGACCTTGTCGCGCACGAATTTATCAAGAGCTGCATTCTCTAAGACATCGTCAAACGGTCGCGCATTGAAAGGAATCGGATATCTCTGACCTGGAACTCGATGTATTTTATACCTGTTAGGGTTCCCTACTGGTGCTACAATAAATTCTTCGACAACTGGTTCAACTTCAGCCCCTTTGAAAATGGAAACCAAGGCTTGTCGTTCTGGTTTAGCGCCTCCCTCGTCTAGATACCTCAATACGGCGCTCTTATCAGGCAAATAGAGCTTGATAAAGTAAATATAGTTGTGGCTGATAGACGCTTTGTCGTATGGTGTTAGCTTAAGCGATGCTTGAGCTAGCATGTAGTTACGAACAGCCCGCATTTCTTCTTTGCTCAAATCTTCAAAGATACCTGAAGATGCTCTTGAAATTTTCATCTTTTCCTGGTTGCTACCGCAGGTGTTGAGTTGCACTTCGGTTTCTTTTTCGTGTTGTTTCTCGGCGCTTGGTGTAGAGTTCACCTTTACAGCAAGCACGATCACCACGATAAGAAGGACTATGCACAGGACGACAAGAAGAATGACGGCAATTTTCCAAAGAACTGGGGCATCTTTCTTCGCCTGTTTTACATCCTCCGGAGGGGAATACTCTACCCCGTCTTTAATTAAACCACCCATATTGCACTAATGCTTGCTCGCTTGCATGTGTATTGTGCAAGACGGCGCGAACTTGGCGTCACACAATCTTTTGGAAAAGTTCCATAACATCAAGTGACATGTTGAACGGCCTGTCGCGTCCCCGTCACGTCTCCAGTCATGACACGAATCCCCGTACAGGTACAATGCAACCCCAGTGAGTCAATGTATCGTTTTCTTTATTACGTTGGCTTCTAAGGGCCATAAAATTGTTGCAGCACTCTATTTTACTTTCTCTGCAAAAAATGTATTGACATTTTTTTTTTGATTTACCAAAACCCGGGGTAGGGAAGGGTAGGTTAGGGTAGGTTAGGGTAGAAACCGGGAAACACAAGATGCCGGTTAACACAAGAAACCGGGTAACACAAGAAACCAGGAAACACAAGAAGCCGAGTAACACAAGAAACCGCGCAACAAAAGAAAGCAGGTAACACAAGAGACCGAAAAAACCGGGTAACACAAGAAACCGAGTAACACAAGAAACCGGGCAACAAAAAAAAAGCAGGTAACACAAGAAGACGGGTAACACATGAAACTGGGTAACACAAGAAACCGGGTAATACAAGAAAGCGGGTAACACAAGAAACCGGACACAAGAAACCGGGTAACAAAAGAAACCGGGTAACAGAAGAAACTGAGTAACACAAGAAACCGGGTAAGACAAGAAACCGGGTAACACAAGAAACCGGGTAACGGGTAACACAAGAAAACATTGCAACACAAGTAAGAGGATAACACAAGAGACCGGGCCACAGAAGTAACGATGGAACAGAAGGACCCTCGTGACGAAATCCGATAACACCTCAAGCATCCTCCTTTACCACAGCCATGCAAAATACACAATGACCAATTACATTAAAGTATTTATTTCATACGTCAAAAGAGACCCCACCTACCAGTATTTAGTTCAAACACACAGACGGCATTTTTCATTGTTTCTGTGTCTCCCGAGCCGATAAAGTGGTCCAAGGTAAAGAATGTAGCTGTAGTTGGACAGTCAATACCTCTCACCATCTCTTATAGAGGGCGGTCACTGTATTTTCACTTGTATTGCCCCAAATCCACCCCCTCAGGCGATCAATAATGACCGGTAGTTCCTAAAAGCATTATATGCTACTTTTACTAACCGAATCTGTTCGAGTCTAAACCGGTCCCACAAGCTTAGCAATAAGGAAAACTCAAAACAACAGTTGGTCACTCTTTAATCATATTTGCGAAAATACACTCTTCGACTAATTTTGAACTTTCGAAGCAAGCTACTATGATATTTGAAAGGCGCATTCTTAAATTTTAATGACGTATGCCTATCGCCCCCGTTCGACATTCACCATATACGGAAAAGCCCGATGTCCCAGAATCTGAGACATCCGGTTTTGTCTGGCACCAGAGCGTCCATTCAGCATGACCGAGAGGCTCTGGGAATGAGAATTGTTGTGACCGTGAAACCTTTTTTTGAAATAGGTGTATGCTAGTTCAAACGTTGCGGCAACACAAAAACCACTGTTCACAGAGGAGTTATACGTTGGTTGAGTACACTTCAGGGTTTGTCCCGAACGCCAAAAGACCTTTTGTTACATGAAATTAACTCTTTCACGCGCCATAACGTCCACTGAATGCAATACTGTGATTGACAGGTACACATACGGGACCTGTTGGTGTCCCGTATCTTTCAATCGTCTGACCACCATTCTTCGTAGGCTTGATCAAGACAGCGTTGGTGGAAGCAATAGAAGGGTCTTCATCAAAATAGTTGAAGGGTTGGATATAGAAACTTGCGGTGGCTCCCGGGGTCGCTGTGTTAGGGAGGTCCTCAGAATGAGGCACGTGCATCATGCCCATGGTTACCCAGGCAACCAAATCTTGATTGACAATACTTTCGTTCCCAATGAAATTCCTGAAATCCACTTGAGGGTCAGACGGTGCATTCTGGTTGTAGATAGAGGAGCTATGCCTCTCGCTCTCCTTGTATCTGAGGATTCAGAAATCGAGTAGTTTTATGTTTTTTTATAGCCACGCCACGAGCATTTCAGATGTTAAGCCTTTTCTTGTATCATATATTTACGGTTCCCCCTCCTTGGGTCGTGTGCCCCTCCTTCCCAAATTCTGCGTCTGTATCGAATTCCATGATGGTTCATCCTTACCACGGGCTTGAATTGTTCCAAGCCTATTCAGTAGTATAGTATGCACCGAATAAGTCACTCTTGGGGTAGTACTAATTAGTACAAATAATTTTAAAGATACCCTCCACACAAGAAATATAGTATACGCCAAATTGCCTCCCTTTTTGGATAAATCTAATTATTACAAATAATGTACGTTTCGGGGTTTCCATGACGCCATTTCAAAGACCAAGAAATTTCATGCGAAGGCAAAAGAATACTTTAGAACACCTGTACAAGTGCCTAAAATGACTCGATCCGTGCACAGTCAGAAACCAGTATACATCTCTACCGCCGGGAAAACTTAGCTATATTTGAAGCCTGCCTTGTTTTATAATCGTGCAAAAGTTTAATAGCAAGCCTTATTTCAATAGCAAGCTAACGCTTTCTCAATTATGCAATTTTCTCAACAAAAATAGGAAAAGAAAGTACACTTTGCAATTTTCAAATTCAAAGCTTAGCAAAAAATATATACAAGGGGCTTTCGGTGACGCACGCATGCGCGTCAAAAATGGCGGGAAAATTTCAGCCAATCAGAAACTGTCCTCTCACAAACACACTGGATAGTCTAGATAAATCCACACCTTTTACCTACCTGGTGACTGCCATCTGATAGAGAGACCAACTAATCATAGGCACCATCATCCAGTCTTCAGGATACAACTGCTTCATAATCCCAGAATGCTGAATCCTGTAACCTTTTTTAACGCCCATTCTGTTCTTCTTGTCACTGTAAAAATTCAAGTACTTTGGATGATCGAAGTTGAATTTATACGCAGCTTCAGCCTCCGTTTTCTTCGTTTCAGGCTTGAGGACTTTGCGGACACGTCTCGTTCCATCATCCCAAAGACTGGTTACATTTTCGATGCCGATTTCAATCGCTTCATAAGAGTTTTCCACCCCACTGACGTCCAGATCCACTTTGATGTTCAACAGATGATCATGTACAGTACTCGTGAGGTGTTTATAAAGAGGAAACCCGTAGCTCTTCACTTTGTCTGTGTAAAAACTACCCATCACGTAACCAGAGGCAGACACTCTGACTTGAATGACGCCGTTCTGGTAGAAGATAAAGTCCCACAGGTAGTCGTAGTTATAGACTGTTGAAATGGTTCGGAGGACAAGAGCGTTGTTCACCATTCCTCCGTAGAAATAGTAACCTCCTCGGAAATCATTGCCATAGTGACGTCGGAGTGGGATACCTGTGGAAATAAAACTGTAACTACAAGAACAGATACAAGGACCTGTTGGTAGAAATTTATCTCTATATTTATCTTTCCATTTTGAAAAGACAAAAAACGGTAACACGAAAGAGCGGGGTAACATAAAAATTCAGGTAACACAAGAAACTTGGCAACCAGAAACCGGGTAACGCAAGAAACCAGGCAACACAAGAAACCGGGTAACACAAGAAACGGGTAGCACAATAAACCGCGCAACACAAGAAACGAGGTAACATAAGAAACCGGGTAACACAAGAAACCAGGCAACACAAAAAAACAGGCAACACAAAAAAAACAGGTAGCACAAGAAACCGGGTAGCACAAGAAACCGGGTAACACAAGATGCCGGGTAACACAAGAAACCAGGCAACACAAGAAACTGGGTAAACACAAGATGCCGGGTAACACAAGAAACCGGGTAACTAAAGAAACGGGTAAGACAAGATGCCGGGTAATACAAGAAAACGTGTAACACAAGAAACCGGGTAACGGGAAACACAAGAGAACATTGCAACACAAGAACGAGGATAACACAAAAAAACGGGCAACACGAGAAACGATGGAACAGAATGACCATCATGAAGAAATCCGATAACACCTCAAGGATCCTCTTTCACCACAGCCAAAACACACAATGACCAATTATATTAAAGAATTTATTTATTTCATACATCAAAAGAGACCCCACTTACCGGTATTTAGTTCAAATACACAGACGGCATTTTTCATTGTTTCTGTGTCTCCTGAGCCGATAAAGTGGTCCAAGTTAAAGAATGTAGCTGTAGTAGGACAGTCAATACCTCTCACCATCTCATAACTGCTCCGCCCCATACGCCAGCTGCTGTCCAGGAAATTCATGCTGTTTTGGATTGGATAGTACCCTCCGTATGTGGCAATGGCTTCTTGAAGACTCAGCTCATAGACTATTCTCTCCTCATTAAATCTGATGTCATGCACAGCGAGCCCAAACGAGGAATCCACTCGGAACTGAAACTCCCAGCCCATGTACTCAATGCGCCTGCGATCTATGGCATACCGCTTACCATCCGGCTCGTAAAGTTCTGGACCACGTGACGGTTTTCTTGGTCGCGGTTTCCCCCTTCTTTCGTAAGTAGCAAAGCTACGCCCTTCGCCTTTTGGAGCAGACAGAAAAGTTTTATTGAGTGTGCCAGCTTTGTAGGCTGCCATAAGATTTTCTACCGTGTCGAATACATGTTCGTGATATAGAATCCTCTCGACTTTCCATGTACTGACATTAGGCCCAGTATGTTGAATAAAGATCTCAAAGTTGATAGGAAACTCAACAGGATCCGGGACCATTCTTACAAACCCAAACCAGTTTTTCCTTTCTTTGCTGTTGGCCCCCAAAGGAGATGAGAAGATGTAGCCAAGACATTTGTCTGTACAGTTATCGTGCGAATATCCGTCATAACTTTCAAGTAATAGCGGTCTCACTTTTGAAGTGACCTTGTCGCGCACGAATTTATCAAGAGCCGCATTTTCTAAGACATCGTCAAACGGTCGCGCATTGAAAGGAATCGGATATCTTTGACCTGGAACTCGATGTATTTCATGCTTGCTAGGGTTCCCTGCTGGTGCTACAATAAATTCTTCGACAACTGGTTCAACTTCAGCCCCTTTGAAAATGGAAACCAACGCTTGTCGATCTGGTTTAGCGCCACCCTCGTCTAGATACCTCAATACGGCACTCTTATCAGGCAAATAGAGCTTGATAAAGTAAATATAGTTATGGCTGATAGACGCTTTGTTGTATGGTGTAAGTTTAAGTGACGCTTGAGCTAGCATGTAGTTACGAACAGCCCGCATTTCTTCTTTGCTCAAATCTTCAAAGATACCTGAACATGCTCTTGAAATTTTCATCTTTTCTTGGTTGACCCACAGGTGTTGAGCTGTGCGTCGGTTTCTTTTTCGGGTTGTTTCTTGACGCTCGGTCCAGAGTTCACTTTTACAGCAAGCACGATCACCATGATCAGAAGGACTACGCAGAAGACGACAAGAACTATGATGGCAATTTTCCAAAGAATTGGGACATCTTTTTTAGCCTGTTTTACTTCTTCCGGAGGGGAATACTCTACCCCGTCTTTAATCAAACTACCCATATTGCACTAATACTTGCGCGCTTGGATGTATTGTGCAAGACGGCACAAACTTAGCGTCACGCAATCGTTTGGAAATGTTCCTTAACATCATGTGTCCCAGTCACGTCTCCAGTCATGACACGAATCATAGTATAAGTACAAGGTACAAGAGGGAAGGTACATGGAGAGAATGGATTCGAGGCAACCCCGGTGAGCCAATTTTAGGTTACTGAGAACCTTCGCGCACGTCCTCGGAAAAAAAATCATACTCGTCCTTAGTTTAACCAAAACATGTCAACCTATATATCGTTGGAAAGCTTATAGAATGGACTAGCAGACTATGGCAAAAAGAAGTAACTTTTTATTAAACATAATTAAAGCTTTTATAAAAAAATTGAGTGTGACATTTTCAAGAGCTATCGCCGTCGAACTGCTTGACCTTGACTCCCAAGAAACACAGCGTTTTAATCCTTAAAGGTGTTTCTCAAAAACTGTGTCTACGTTTTTAAAAAAAAAAATTACTTCAAAAGTTAAGATTTTTTAAAATTTTTAGAGCGTGAAAATTCTATAAAATTTGACTTTGGAAATTTAAAAGTTGCATAACTTTTGAAAAACGCAAAATTTAAAATAACGCAGACACGTTTTTTGAGAAACACCTTTAAGGATTAAAACGCTGTGTTTCTTGGGAGTCAAGGTCAAGCAGTTCGACGGCGATAGCTCTTGAAAGTGTCACACCCACATTTTTAATAAAACCTTCAAAAAAATGCTGTTTATCAAAAAGTTATTTCTTTTTGTCATAGTCTGCTAGTCCATTTTATAAGCTTTCCAATGATATATAGGTGGCATGTTTGGTTAAACTAAAGAGTTGTATGATTTTTTTTTTCGAGTACGTGCGCGAAGGTTCTCAGTAACCTTAATAGTGGGCGAGGGATGGGGGGGGGGGAGGGGAGGCACGAAACTTTTAACAGCTCTGAGGGATCACGTTTATCATTGTACTTCACTTGTATTGCCCCAACCCCCCCCCCCCCCTTCTCAGGCGATCAATAATGACCGGTAGTCATTATATACTAGCAGAATATGTTCGAGTCTAAGCCGAGCCCACAAGCTGAGCAATAAGGAAAACTCAAAACAACAGTTGGTCACTCTTTAATCATATTTGCAAAAATACACTCTTGGACTAATTTTGAACTTTTGAAGCTAAGCTACTATGATATTTTAAAGGCGCATTCTTAAATTTTAATGACGTATGCCTATCGCCCCCGTTCGAAATTCACCATATACGGAAAAGTCCGATGTCCCAGAATCTGAGAATTTTTGAGGTTTTGTCTGGCACCAGAGCGTCCAGTCAGCATGACCGAGAGGCTCTGGGAATGAGAATGGTTGTGACGGCGACACCTTTTCTGAAATAGGTGTATGTTAGTTCAAATTAAACGTTGCGGCAACGCAAAAACCACTGTTCACAGAGGAGTGAGACGTTGGTTGAATACACTTGAGGGTTTGACCCGAACGCCAAAAGACCTTTTGTTACATGAAATCAACTCTTTCACGCGCCATAACGTCCACTGAATGCAATACTGTGATTGGCAGGTACACATACGGGACCTGTTGGTGTCCCGTATCTTTCAATCGTCTGACCACCATTCTTCGTAGGCTTGATCAAGACAGCGTTGGTGGAGGCAATTGAAGGGTCTTCATCAAAATAGTTGAAGGGTTGGATATAGAAACTAGCGGTGGCTCCCGGGGTCGCTGTGTTAGGGAGGTCCTCAGAATGAGGCACGTGCATCATGCCCATGGTTACCCAGGCAACCAAATCTTGATTGACAATACTTTCGTTCCCAATGAAATTCCTGAAATCCACTGAGGGTCAGACGGTGCATTCTGGTTGTAGATAGAGGAGCTATGCCTCTCGCTCTCCTTGTATCTGAGGATTCAGAAATCGAGTAGTTTTATGTTTTTTATAGCCACGCCACGGAATTTTCAAAACATGGTTTGATTCAAAGGCTGACCTAGGGAAGGGGCCAGGGGGGGCCGGTGCTCCCCCCTTTCAATAGTGAATTTATAAGAAAATACATGAGTATTTCAGATGTTAAGCCTTTTCTTTTGTCATATGTCGAATCGTTTTTACATGTTTTAAAGCCACGCCTCGGAATTTTCAAAACGTGGTTTGAATCACTGGCGGATCTAGAGGAGTGGCCGGGGGGGGGGGGGGGGGGGCTCCCCCTTTTCAAGAGAAAGACTTTGGTAGGAAATGCATGAGCATTTCAGATGTTAAGCCTTTTCTTGTATCATATATTTACGGCTCCCCCTCCTAGGGTTGTGTGCCCCTCCTTCCCAAATTCTGGGTCTGTATCGAATTCCATGATGGTTCATCCTTACCACGGGCTTGAATTGTTCCAAGCCTATTCAGAAGTATAGTATGCACCGAATAAGCCACCCTTGGGGTAGTACTAATTAGTACAAATAATTTTAAAGATACCCTCCACACAAGCAATATAGTATACGCCAAATTGCCTGCCTTCTTGGATAAATCTAATTATTACAAATAATTTACGTTTCGGGATTTCCATGACGCCATTCCAAAGACCAAGAAATTTCATGCGAAGGCAAAAGAATACTTTAGAACACATGTACAAGTGCCTAAAATGACTCGATCCGTGCCCAGTCAGAAACCAGTATACATCTCTACCGGAGAACTTAGCTATATTTGAAGCCTGCCTTGTTTTATAATCGTGCAAAAGTTTTCAATAGCAAGCCTTATTTCAATAGCAAGCTAACGCTTCTCAATTATGCAATTTTCTCAACAAAAATAGAAAAGAAAGTACACTTTGCAATTTTCAAATTCAAAGCTTAGCAAAAATATATACAAGGGGCTTCCGGTGACGCACGCATGCGCGTCAAAAATGGCGGGAAAATTTCAGCCAATCAGAAACTGTCCTCTCACAAACACACTGGATAGTCTAGATAAATCCACACGTTTTACTTACCTGGTGACTGCCATCTGATAGAGAGACCAACTAATCATAGGCACCATCATCCAGTCTTCAGGATACAACTGCTTCATAATCCCAGAATGCTGAATCCTGTAACCTTTTTTAACGCCCATTCTGTTCTCCTTGTCACTATAAAAATTCAAGTACTTTGGATGATCGAAGTTGAATTTATACGCAGCTTCAACCTCCGTTTTCTTCGTTTCAGGCTTCAGGACTTTGCGAACACGCCTCTGTCCATCATTCCAAGGACTGGTTACATTTTCGATGCCGATTTCAATGGTTTCATAAGAGTTTTTCACCCCACTGACGTCCAGATCCACTTTGATGTTCAACAGATGATCATGTACAGTACTTGTGAGGTGTTTGTAAAGAGGATACCCGTAGCTCTTCACTTTGTCTGTGTAAAAACTACCCAACACGTATCCTGAGGCTGACACTCTGACTTGAATGACGCCGTTCTGGTAGAAGATAAAGTCCCACAGGTAGTCATAGTTATAGACTGTTGAAATGGTACGGAGGACAAGAGCGTTGTTCACCATTCCTCCGTAGAAATAGTAACCTCCTCGAAAATCATTGCCATAGTGACGTCGGAGTGGGATACCTGTGGAAATACAAACTGTAACTACAAGAACAGAGAGCGACCTGTTTGTGGATATTTCTGTCAATATTCAAAAGGACCTAAATTATAACTTTCAATTAAAAAAAACGGTAACACGAATGAGCGGGTCAAATCCAGGTAACACAAGTAACTTGGCAACAACAAAAAAACGGGCAACACAAGAAACCGGGTAACACAAGAAACAGGGGAAACACAAGAAACCAGGTAGTACAAGAGACCGGATAACACAAGAAACAGGGAAACACAAAAAATCGGGTAACACAAAAAACCGGGTAACACAAAAAACCCATATCAAGATAGCAGTGTCGCCTTTCTAGAGATTGACCGGGCTTCCTGTGGTATCTTGTCTACCTTGTGCCAGGCTCTTGACCGTGAACACGAGAGTGGAAAATGCACATAACATCTTTCCTCGGGTATATTTGAGTTTCGGTTGAGTTTTAAGCTTTCTAAGCCAATAGAATAGTGAAAAACTTATTGGGATTCCAAATATGGTATGCATATATTTCCTTATATGGAAGTTGGAGAATGTCGACACTTTTTCAAGGGAACTATCTTGATATGGGGTAACTGTAAACCAGGTAACACAAAAAAACCGGGTAACACAAGAAATCGGGTAACACTAGAAACAGGGTAACACAAGAAACCGGGTAAGACAAGGGGTAACACAAAAAAACAGGGAAACACAAAAAATCGGGTAACACAAGAAACTGAGTAAAACAAGAAACCGGGTGCACAAGAAACAGGGAAACACAAAAAATCGGGTAACACAAGAAACTGAGTAAAACAAGAAACCGGGGACACAACAAACTGGGGGACACGAACAATCATGCAACGCAAGAGGACAGGCACCACAAGAAGAGGATAACACAAGAAACTAGGTAAGGCAAGCAACGGGCAACATAAGAAACAAGGTAACACAAGACACCGGGTAACACAAGAAACCGGGTAACACAGGAAACCAGGTAACACAAGAAACCGGGTAACACAGGAAACCAGGTAACACAAGAAACCGGGTAACACAACAAACCGGGTAACACAGGAAACCAGGTAACACAAGAAACCATGTAACACATGAAGAAACCGGGTAACACATGAAGAAACCGGGTAACACAAGAAACCAGGTAACACAAGAAACCGGGTAACACAAGAAACCGGGTAACACAGGAAACCAGGTAACACAAGAAACCGGGTAACACAAGAAACCGGGTAACACAAGAAACCGGGTAACACAAGGAAATCGGGTAACACAAGAAATCACGTAACACATGAAGAAACCGGGTAAAACCGGGTAACAAAAGAGGCACCCTCATGACGAAATCCGATAAAACCTCAAGGATCCTCTTAGCTTTTATCACAGACAAAACACACAATGACCAATTTTATTAAAGTACTTGATTTGTTACGCCAAAAGAGACCTCACTTACCGGTATTTAATTCAAACACACAGACGGCATTTTTCATTGTTTCTGTGTCTCCTGAGCCGATAAAGTGGTCCAAGTCAAATAATGTAGCTGTAGTTGGACAGTCAATACCTCTCACCATCTCATAACTGCTCCGCCCCATACGCCAGTTGCTGTCTAGGAAATTCATGCTGTTTTGGGATGGATAGTAACCTCCGTATGTTGCAATGGCCTCTTGAAGACTCAGCTCATAGAGTATTCTCTCCTCATTAAATCTGATGTCATGCACAGCGAGCCCAAACGAGGAATCCACTCGGAACTCAAACTCCCAGCCCATGTACTCAATGCGTCTGCGATCTATGGCATACCGCTTACCATCCGGCTCGTAAAGTTCTGGACCACGTGACGGTTTGCTTAGTTGCGGTTTTCCTCGTCTTTCGTAAGTAGCAAAGCTACGCCCTTCGCCTTTTGGAGCAGACAGAAACGTTTTATTGAGTGTACCAGCTTTGAAGGCTTCCATAAGATTATCTACCGTGTCGAATATATGTTCGTTGTATACAATCTTCTCAACTTTCCATGTACTGACGTTGGGACCGGTATGTTGAATAAAAGCCTCAAAGTTGACTGGAAACTCGAAATAACCTGGGACCATTCTTACAAACCAAAACCAGTTTTCCTTTCTTTGCTGTTGATACCCATAGGAGATGAGTAGATGTAGGCAAGACATTTGTCTGTACAGTTATCGTGCGAATATCCGTCATAACTTTCAAGTAATAGCGGTCTCACTTTTGAAGTGACCTTGTCGCGCAGGAATTTATCAATAGCTGCATTCTCTAAGACATCATCAAACGGTCGCGCATTGAAAGGAATCGGATATCTCAGACCTGGAACTCGATGTATTTCATGCCTGTTAGGGTTCCCTACTGGTGCCACAATAAATTCTTCGACAACTGGTTCAACTTCAGCCCCTTTGAAAATGGAAACCAAGGCTTGTCGTTCTGGTTTAGCGCCTCCCTCGTCTAGATACCTCAATACGGCGCTCTTATCAGGCAAATAGAGCTTGATAAAGTAAATATAGTTGTGGCTGATAGACGCTTTGTCGTATGGTGTAAGTTTAAGCGATGCTTGAGCTAGCATGTAGTTACGAACAGCCCGCATTTCTTCTTTGCTCAAATCTTCAAAGATTCCTGAAGATGCTCTTGAAATTTTCATCTTTTCCTGGTTGCTACCGCAGGTATTGAGTTGCACTTCGGTTTCTTTTTCGTGTTGTTTCTCGGCGCTTGGTGTAGAATTCACTTTTACAGCAAGCACGATCACCACGATAAGAAGGACTATACACAGGACGACAAGAACAACAGTGGCAATTTTCCAAAGAACTGGGGCTTCTTTCTTCGCCTGTTTTACATCTTCTGGAGGGGAATACTCTACCCCGTCTTTAATTAAACCACCCATATTGCACTAATAGTTGCTCGTTTTGGATGTGTATTGTGCAAGACGGCGCGAACTTGGCGTCACGCAATCTTTTGAAAAAGTTCGATAACATCATGTGACTATGTTGAAGTGCCTGTCGCTTCCCCGTCACGTCTCCATGCCAGTCATGACACGAATCATAGTACAAGGTACAAGCAGTACAAGTGAGTCAATATGTGTCTTTCTTTATTGGTAGAGGCTTACATTGAACACCCCTCGCATAAAATATAGACGTATATAGGAGCATTCTCAGTTGGGCTGGCACCTAAACGGTCAACACCTCGTTCGCAGATTTTCATATTTTAGTCTACATTTACGTCATCACAAATCGGCTGCGATGGAAACTCGCACAAAAAAATTACTCAGTGCTCGATTACTCACGTCTTGATTGCTTGCCA
Organism: Scolanthus callimorphus; assembly: GCA_033964015.1. Taxonomy (NCBI): domain Eukaryota; kingdom Metazoa; phylum Cnidaria; class Anthozoa; order Actiniaria; family Edwardsiidae; genus Scolanthus; species Scolanthus callimorphus. The sequence goes on along the minus strand of CM066923.1, from coordinate 10,741,791 downwards.
AATTTTCCTTAGTTCTCCAAAGGAATCAGATCAGGTGCTTGCAGATGACCATTTGGATATCTGAGCCCTAGGTACTATGGTCAGCTGTCATTGAATGGTGTACATTGATTGTGCCTATTTTAGAGTTTTAGTCGTGTTTTTGGCCTATTTTTCTAAAATAGGCACGTTGCTTCCAACGAATTTCCTGAAACTTCGTTAACACTTAGTTCAACTGACTTCAATATGATTAACCGCGGAGTTTCGTTCAAAAACACCAGCAACTTTTGTTTTTGCGCGGGGGTTGATCTCTCAAGAAAGGGGTCCATTTAAGCTCGGATATTATTAAAAGTATTAACGCTAATGGAGATCTGATAACGCGTACATATTGCCAAAAGATACCTGCTTATATTCTCCAAGATTGAAGTCTGACTTCGCATGAGTCACCTTAAGGCCTGGTTTCCATATACAGTCGAAGCTCTCCGTGCGACCGCTCTAAGCGACCAGCTCAAATAACAACCACTTTCCCGAAACTCCGTTTGAAATGTCACATAAACTCTGTTATTTCAAGCTCTCGTAAGCGACCGCCTTATCGATGCGACCAGCTTTGTTAGCGACAACAATTTCTTTTTAAGCTCTCGTTAGCGACCACAGTACTTTTTGTCTTTAAAACATTAGTCATCACCTCATAAATATCTAAACTGATACAAGCTGCACCAGTGAAATGCTATTTTCTACATATTTTCTATGTACATATTTGTGGTTATCCATTCTTAATTAAAGTCGAAATAAATCAAACTATTTTAAGCATAGTATCACATGATATTTTCTATATTTATTGTACTATAAGCTCTCGTAAGCGACCAACACCTATTGTTCAAGTAGGAAGCTGCTTTGTGGTCGCTTACGAGATTTACGCAATTTTCAGTTCCCCAGGTGGTCGCTTACGAGAGCTTCGACTGTAGTCTTATTTGTCGACCGTGAAACAATGAAATTGTCGGGGGTGGAAGCTTAATAATGAATAATGAATAACGGGTCTTACGAACAAATGAATAATGAAAAATTGCGTCGAAAAGTCGAGGAATAATGAATAACAAGTTCCTACAAATGAATAATGAATAATAGTTGTATTGTGTTAATGAATAATGAATAACGCCTAAATAATGAAAAGGAATAATGAATAATTGAAGAAAAATGTCAAAGAATAAGGAATAATCAAGGTCCACTTATTCAGGTTCCACCCCGAAAATTGGAATTATTCTATTGTTTCACGGTCGACTGATACGACAGATAAGACTTTATGGAAACCAGGCGCAAACAACGGCACAATACTGTGGAAATAAAGCAATGTTCTAAAATTCATCAGTTATTCATAAGGTTTGTGACCAATGGGTGAACCCTATATTGGTCACGTGCCGTGTTTATAACTACGATAAAGATACTAATCTTTAATTAATGAGTGTCTATATCGTAGTTGTATAGACACGGTACTCCGGATGAAGTGCGTGTTTCGATATGGGATTGTACAAGGGAGGACCCTTGCCAACCCGGGATCGGAACTTTTTTTGTATTTAAGAGATTTTATTGATAAAAAAATCATTTTTATATACAGGTATTTGAAGCGGGTGCTCTCTTGCTGTTGATTGAGTTCGCGGAGGGGCCCTGGGGGCCAGGGTGTCCCTGCGTAAGGTGTCTATAGGGCTGAGCCCGTGTGAGAATTGTTTTTACTCTGTTTATTTGGGTGGGTCTTCGGGGCTAGTAGGCGGGGTTACCCCACTCAAAAAGTTAGATGAGAGTGCTACAGGTGCGCACTTCTATTTCTAACCCTACGCATTGGGTGACTTTTTTTAGGATTTCATGAACGCTGGTCACCTAAACCGCAACTCTTATCCATGCGGGCTGCTTATTCTGTATCTGCGCATGTTTGGTTCTGTATCTGCGCATACTTGACGTTCTACGTCACACTAGCCATACTCTGCGGTTGTCAAAATTCTTTCATGACTACATTTTTCTTTTGTTTGAGAAAATTTATTAAATGCATTCGTTAGTTTCTTGTTCTTTTTAAACTTTGTCGAATTAAATGACTATAGTTTATTAGTTTACTTCTTCAGGCGTAGACTATATATAACGCCTAGTCCTTCCTACTCGTAATGAAATTTCGTATTGACTAATTCAAGTTATAAATTTCCGCATCTTGCAATATAAATTTCAGAAGTGATTTATAAAACTGGCACGTAGTATTTTATCGGTTGATATAAACACGAGACTATAAATACCACTCAGCATGCTGCTTAAAAATCCTGAGCATTTCGGTTGTTTTGACACACGTTTGCGTGGCAATGCCGCGTGTCGCTTTACCACTGTATGCGTTGCTATGCGACCTCAAAAATCACTGTTGCGATGGGCGATTCTCGGCAGCAAGGGAATTGTAATGCCAATTTCCTTGAACCAGAAAGTTAACCCCCTAGGCCAGAAAGCCAAAGGATAGCTTGTCGAAATGACTTTGGTTGATTTTGCGAGAATCAATGTCGACTCACACGTAGCCCAATCCTACGATGGCCGAGGAGGGACTTCCGACTTCTAATTTCCGACATCTAATTTCTCACTTCTAATTTCTCACTTCTAATTTCCGACTTCTAATTTCTCACTTCTAATTTCCGACTTTTAATTTCTCACTTCTAATTTCCCACTTCTAATTTCCGACTTCTAATTTCTCACTTCTAATTTCCGACTTCTAATTTCTCACTTCTAATTTCCGACTTCTAATTTCTCACTTCTAATTTCCGACTTCTAATTTCTCACTTCTAATTTCCCACTTCTAATTTCTCACTTCTCACTTCTAATTTCCGACTTCTAATTTCCCACTTCTAATTTCCTTCACGAGGAGTTGAGAAGCACGGTTGATCCAGCGTTACGGCGTTGGGTCTCCAACCGCTGTGGTCCGGGTTCGACTCCTGGCCGGACAGAGGAAATTTTCTTTCTGTTCGGTCGAAACTGGTCCATATTGTGAGTTGAACTTTGTTCTACTGTGTTTCACGTCTTTCGGATGAGACAATAAACCGAGGTCCCGTCTCGCCTTTCTACCCTACCCAGTTCTAGGGGGACGTTAAAGAACCACTGGGGACGTAATAAACCCTCTGGCAGTGACCACCCTCAGTGTCTGTGCTTAAGACCGCTTGGCAGCCAGTGGCGCCCTTGGGACCCAACGCAATTCAGCTTACGAGCTGCGAGTTTGGGGAGTCGGTCGCACATAGTTTTTGGATCGATCCGATCATCTTGGCAATGGCTTTCAAAGCAATAGCCGTCGACAAGATAACAATACGCAATTCAAATAAAATATCTTCTCTTCCTTTCTCTTTATATAACGCCCAAATATTATGCGAATTTATCTAATAAAATTGTGGCATTGGCACCTCTTCGTCCATCTTGGAAAAAACAAATTGCACGTGAAAGGCAGAGGCAGAGGGGGCCTGGATGCAGGGGGACGTAGCCAGGGGGGGGGGGGGGGGGGGGGGGGGCTGGGGTGCCAGGACCCCCCTTTGGGGACTGAAAAATACAGTAAACATTAACGGGAAAAAATCGGTTGTGACCCCCTTTGGTGACGAAAAATACAGCAAACATGGTTGTGACCCCCCTTTTCTTAGGACCTGGCTACGCCCCTGAATTAGATGTCGGAAATTAGAAGTCGGAAATTAGAAGTGAGAAATTAGAAGTGAGAAATTAGATGTCGGAAATTAGAAGTGAGAAATTAGAAGTCGGAAATTAGAAGTCGGAAATTAGAAGTGAGAAATTAGAAGTCGGAAATTAGAAGTGAGAAATTAGAAGTCGGAAATTAGAAGTGAGAAATTAGAAGTCGGAAATTAGAAGTGAGAAATTAGAAGTCGGAAATTAGAAGTCGGAAATTAGAAGTGAGAAATTAGAAGTGAGAAATTAGATGTCGGAAGTCCCTCCTCGGCCATCGTACAATCCAGCGTTTTGGTTTTGACTGACATCTAAACATCGCCGCCAATCGTCTATTGAAACATTGAATCTTACTGGCGCGTAGCAATGCATACAGTTGTAAAGTGTGCAAGGCAATAGTTAGAATTTTGAATATAGTCACACAAGCGGTTGCTGTTCAATCCTGCCTACGTATAGGTAATAAAGTACGAAAAATAGTACTTTAGCTTTGTAGCCACCAACCACAACAACATAGTTCAAACATGGCAGAGCGGACTAAAATTGAAGTTTCCCTAAGAAATTATTGTTCGACATGGTTGCTTGACGAAGTCAGGCATACATCTGTTTCAATTGGCGTTACTACGCGAAATCATGTATCAATCATAAATCATGTATCATAATAGTCACTTTTTTATTCAAATTCAGGAAACCAATCTACACTAACAACACTCAATAAAACATTATGTTTTCTACTTTGAGCCATAACCTGATTCATTGCCATAAAGTGCATGCTGCATATTGAGGCAAAAATTCTCATCTCATCGGTGCATGGCTTCAACTCTTCGAGAACGTCAATTTAAATATTTTGTATTAAAATTGTATTAATTTAAATTATTCTTGTATTACCCGATTGCCTGTTACCCGGTCCCTTGTGTGTTACCAGATATCCTGTGTTACCCGGTTTCTTGTGTAACCCGGTTTAATGTGTGTTACCAGGTTTCCTATGTTACCCGGTTCCTTGTGTTACCGAGTTTCCTGTGTTACCCAGTTTCTTGTGTTACCCGGTTTCTTGTGTTACGTGTTTCCCGTTTTTGTTTTTGTTTTACGCGGTTTTTGTTACCGGGTTCTTGTGGCTAAACCGGTTTTGTGTTGTTCGCTCTTTTGTGTTACCCGTTTTTTCTTACAAATATCCACAAACAGGTCTCCGTTTTATTTCCACAGGTATCCCACTCCGACGTCATTATGGCAATGATTTCCGAGGAGGTTACTATTCATTTTGTGTTTGTGATAGGAAGGTTTCTGATTGGGTGAATTTTACCCGCCATTTTCGACGCGCGTGCGTGCGTCACATGAAGCCCGTAATATGTATTGTGCTTAGCAACGAATGTGAGGATTGCAAAGTCTACTTTCCGTTTGTTTTCGGTGAGCAATTTGTGTATTTGAAAAGGTTTGGCTGCTATTGAAACATATTGAAATAATTGTGTTTTAAATGAGAAGATTACCCTGGGTACCAGAGTCTCCAAGCTTCACTCCTTTACAAAACGCATAATTTACTGATCGACGAGCCAAACCGCCGCTATCGAGTGAAGCTTCGAGCCTCTGGTAACCAGGGTATGAGAAAATAGGCTTCCAAGAGAGATTGTTTTAGAGATTCGAGCAATGCTTTGCCAAAATACTTTAGGTAGGTTCCCATGAAAGAAATACGCAGTGGTAGTCCAAATCATGTAGACCCGAAAAACTAAATTAAAAAAAAAAAAAAAATTAGGGATTTCATCAGGTATTTCCACGCCCCTATGAGCCCTTAGGTAATAATTGTTGCCCCAAAAAGGGGACTAGTTTGGTGCATACTATACTACTCTTTGTTTGACAATCCCTATTTTACTAGGGTAGCATAACCCTAGTTGTTAGTATTGTGAGCCCTAGACTGGAAACACCTCCTGCAGAAAAAAAAAAACTGAGTTGTGGCCGGTCGATAGTACGAATTAACCCACAACATCCCGTTCGTTACGCCGGCCCTCTACCAAATAATACCCTACACAGCGACCCCGGGAGCCACCGCTAGTTTCTATATCCAACCCTTCAACTATTTTGATGAAGACCCTTCTATTGCCTCCACAAACGCTGTCTTGATCAAGCCCACGAAGAATGGTTGTCGGACGATTGAAAGATATGGGACACCAACAGGTCCCGTATGTGTACCTGCCAATCACAGTATTGCATTCAGTGGGCGTTACGGCGCTTAGTAGAGTACTGGATTTAATGAAAAGCCTTCTAAGCTGGAGATTTCGAAAGACTTTGCTGGATTTAAAACTTTGCAGAAAGTCCAAGATCAATCTTCCGCCATCTGAGTTCTGCAGAGTTTTTAAAACGTCTCACACCATAACCGTTTTACAATTCTAGATTACACTGGTCATTTTGGAGGGATTCGACATTGATGTAGAGTAAGGATATATAAGATGCTAGGACTGAGCCCTGAGGCACGCCTGACTTCACACGAATATCATCATAGGCATGTTCGCCACTTAGACATTTAGTTCGGTCTGTAAGGAATGCTTGGATTCAGCAGTTACTTTTCACATTTATGAACAGCGTAGGCAAGTGTATATTGTGGATACCGAAAAAAACATTTCCTTACTTAACCTTTCAAAATCCAAAATTGTTAGCTTTTCATTTTGCAACCGTAATCTAGACAATCCACACGTTTAAATCAATTCAGTGTTGAAAGCAGATCGAAAGTAAAGCTTTTACGTCATCAGTATGGAATGTTTCAGCTCGTTGCTCAGACGTCTTTTCTCGCACAGGGAATCCAGCGGCCGTCGCGATTGACGAGGGGTATTTACTCAGGCTAGCGGTTAGTGTGCTAGTTAACTATGATTTCTGACCAAAATTGCACGACAAGAAAACCGATTACCACTTTAGGACATTCACGTTCAAGTCATTTCCATAGAAAATATATCTTTTTGGACCAAACTCATTGTAAAATAAACAGAGTTTGAGTAATAAGCACGCGCTTCAATATTATTTTCGGATCAAGATTGCACAGCACAATTTTCAACTATTCCACTTTTATATCTATTTTGAAATCCAAGTATTGAAAATACTGAAAATGTAGCGTGCGCTAGAAATATAACGTCCTGCTCGCGCGATTGCAAAAATATTTAAAACAGGCAATTTATTCCTAATTGCCCGGCTGAGAGCCAATCAGATTGCAGAACGCGCGCGTGATTTTAAAACGGATTGTTATAAAGTCACTAATAGATTTCTGAACGGAATTCTAGTTTTAATATCGAAAGTACTGTAAATCACAACAATGGCAGTTCTTTAAATCCCTGTTACAAGAGGTATTTTTTGTACCATCGCAAGTTGTCAATAAACGCCTTTTGGATTGTAGGAGGACCTTTTTAACGAGGCACAAATTGAGGATGGAGTAATTTTCAGATGACTGCAGTAAAACTAATCGCAAAGTGATTAGACCAATTCTGAATAAAAACTATAGGAGTGATTACAAAGTAAGGCAGGTTATTTTGGAGACTCGAGCAATGCTTGGCCAAAAATATTATTACTGAAAAGTTTGATACCTATTGTCTTTATTTTGGTGTGATTTTGAAGTTTCCCATGAAAGAAATAAGCAGTGGTAGTTCCGCCAAAAAATTCTCATGGAGACTCGAGAAACTGAATTTCAAAGTTTTCTAAAATAATACGGGAATGTATATTATAGGATTGCCATTGGCAAATTTTTTATGCTTAATGCAACATTTCTGTGAACTTTGAATTTTATTTTCTCAGGTTCCCTTGGGAATTGTTTGGCCGAACGGTCACAGCTTATCACTTGTATTCATAGCTTCCAAGAAACACCAAAACCAAGTCACCCGATTCAGATCATGTGATGATTCATTTGGAGGTAACACACGACCGAGCACATGCAAGTTACAAAATAAACAATGGTAACCTCACAAATGAATCATCATATGATCTGAAATGGGTGGCAACAAGACGTTAACACCGCTATCCGAGTAGGTCTATAGACCCAATCGGCTAACGGTGTTTACATCTTGTTTTGGCACCCAATTCAGATCACGTGATTATTCCTTTGGGTGGTTACAATTGTTCATCTTATACATACTGGCATGCGCTCGGTCGTGTGTAAGAAATTGGACAATTGTAACCACCCAAGGGAATCATCACATGATATGAATTGGGTGTCAACAAGATGTAAACACCGCTAGCCGAGTAGGTCTATTACTTACAAAAGTCATACGAAAACCGCTCTAAATAGCCAGCGATGTTTCATCTTACACACGAGCGACTGCGAGCTCGTGCAGCCAAAATAAACAAACCTCCCCAATGAATCAATGCGATTAGTGCTGTCAGTTGGGTGGAAGCAAGAGGAAACACCATTACCGGAGTAGTTCTATTTTTGGATCTAGGTGCGCGCAGGGTTCGGTCTGGAAAACCGCAGAGGGCGCGCAACAGATCCTCGCCATACTGTGAGCTTCGCAAAAAAAGAAAAAAAAATGTTATTCCTATCATTTTTCCTTGATGAAGAAGTTACTCCATGTAATAACGGTCTTTAGTCGTTTTGTTAGTTGTAGTAAGAATACGCATACATTACTATAAATTAATAATACTAATAAACCATCTTGTAAACCATTTAGTTGACACACGTGGATAACGACTACTATGCGATACATATTTTGCCACTGCACCCCATCAATTAAATGGACTTGAAATTTTTTTTAGAAGTCGTCCAAAACTTGTCACCAAACCATTAGTGTACCAAGAGCACATTGCTAAGAGGGAGAACTCGAGAGCCCTTTCGCAAACTCAGCTATTTTTAGAACGGTTAGGGACTATCAGACAATGAAGATTGCTGTTTTAGAAGCGACCAAATTTGTCTATGATATAAACTTTCTCCGTGATTAAAGATATGGTCACCGAAAATATCATCATTTTAACATCACTTATTATAAAAATACAACTTAAACTAGTAATGAATGCTCTCAACGTGATGTTCAAAATTTGATGTCATTTCCATAGTAGGATTGCATAGATATTTGCGGATTCTAACTACAGCTTACATGAGGACACTGGACTTATCTGTCGGTCTACGGGGGACCTTAGACACACTAGACAGGAAATATCTTAATTCGCTCAAATCTTAGCAATCCTTCATCGGAATCCCATGACATTTTTCATAACTCTTCCTTTACTGCGGTTTTCATAAATCTGACCAACGAGCGAACAACTCTCGGTGATTTCAAGGAGGCTTGATAGGTCTTGTGAACTGATAGCGGTTAGCTAGGCTTCAAAACATGCAAACCAATGCAATGAAAATATGCGTGGACTTGACTTAAAAGGTTCGATTGACGGAGGTCAAAATTCAGTTTGGCGTTCGGAAATGTCAAGTGGGAGTTCGCAGAATAATGAAACTCGCAGTAAACTGTTTCAATTTCAGAGACTATTATTTTGTGACAATTATTTTCGCATTTTCTAGGTGACCATTGTCGTTTTCCCGGCAATCACGTTTGCGTGACAGCAACAGAAAACCGATCTAAAAATAGCTCGATCTGTGAAAGATCACACTCATTCACACAAATGTAATTTGTTCTCTCCTAGTGATGAACTCCTGGCTCTGTTAGTCGCCATTTTTAGGAAGAGGAGAGAATTATGGTAGATCGCGTTGTCGACTGCAAATTTCTTTAGTTACCACGTCCAAAATCTTACTGGCATCGGGGACCAGCTCTTACAATTTCAAGGCCTGATTAAGATTGACTATATAAACAGTTCATGTGCTGTCATTGGTAGAAAGATAACTCTGGGCTCGACAATTCTGATCTTTAGGAATTGAGTATCGAACTTCTGGCAACGGAAGCGGACGAAGAAAATAGAATGCGGAATCAGGCCATATTTATCTCCGGCTAGCCATGATCACCTGTTCCTATGAGGTAGCTTTAGGATCTGTTCAGGTGCATCATATCTTCTATTGCTTGAACATACTGATGTCTGTATGGCTCTGGCATATAGCTCTTATGACATTATATCATCTATACTTGACTCTCAAAAGGCTGAGGAGAAAACGGAATACAGAAAGTTTAATCCTATATACGCATCGTCATTATACACCCTTTCCAATAAAGTGGATCGGGACAAATTACTAAGTGAAAAGAAATGAGTCTTCTAGTCATCACTAGGGAACTCCGAGCGGTCGAAGAAGGTTGGAGAACTCATTAACGGGCTGCATTTGATAGCGCAAATCGCTGTCGCGCAGCTTACAATCACGAGGAGTACAGTACAGTGTAAACGCCACTGAGAGCCAGGCAATTACACCAAGAGAAAATCCGTTCCCCACTTCTTGTTCCCATGAGGTTGTGGTCACCGACATTTAGTAGCTTGTACGACAGAACCCAAAAATGGCAAGATTTCTACCCTATGGTCAGGTAAAGTCAGATAGGTTCGATTCTTTGCATAGAGTATCCTTATACAATAAGAAACAAAATAGAAATGATTATTTTTTTTCTAATTGATCCGTCTTTAAGATATGAGGAGTTACACTTTGGTTGCTGCAGCACTTTTTGACATTTTTTGTTAGAATTGTACAAATTTTGCCATAAAACGATGCAGTAACCAAAGTTTAGCAGCTGATATCTTAAAGACGGATCAATTAAAAAAAATACTCATTTCTATCTTGTTTCTTATTGTATAAGGATACTCTATGCAAAGAATCAAGCCTATCTGACTTTACCTGACCTTAGGGTAGAAATCTTGCCATTTTGGGTTCTGTCAGCTTGTACCGGCTTGAAAATGATGTATAATCAAAATCCCCAAAACAGAATCCAATTTTTTTCACATATTACTATAGTTTCATGTTTATTGTTCCCTGATTGTACAAACAAAGCAAACTAATTGTGCCATATTGTTGGCTTACCTGTCAATGCTTCTTGGGCAAAGTATTTCACGTCGATGTCTGTGTCTGCGTTAAGTTTGTCCAGACATGGTTTGATTTGCGCTTGAATTGTTCTACAGACAGAAGCAGGATTTGAGTTTCTGAGTTACTGCAATTTTCATAATTCGGCGAACAACGCCAACTAACAGCAACGGTTTGGTTTCCTTCAATCAAACGAGCCCGGGGGGGGGGGGGGGGGGGGGGGGGGGGGGGGCTCCCAATATTTTAGACGGGGATGCTCGTCGGGAAAATTGATTTTGACCCTAAGGGATAGCAAAATGGGTGTGGCCAACAGCAAATGTATACCCTAAAAGAAAGCAAATTTGGCATGGTGAACGCCGAATTTACCCCTAAAAGATAGCAAATTTGGCAGGTCAAAACAAATAAAAGCGAATTTTAGGTCTTAGGGTTTTCATCCAAGTTTCCTTTGTAAATATCGGTTCTGGTGTCAGTACCAATATATTTCTGGGCAAAGATTGGTCTGAGACTCCCCTAAGGGATAGGGCTGATTTTAAACTCCCCTAAGAGATAGCACGTCTGTCAATTTTATACCCTAAGGGATAGGACGAGCACCCTGTCTGAAAATATGGGGAGTCCCCCCCCCGGGCAAACGAGTGAACAGCTCTGGGTGATTTCACGCAAGCTTTGGGAGTTTTTTTGAACTAACAGGGACTAGCTTGGCATGAACACTAATTTCTGTACCATAAAATCAAACGGAACTGAAAAAAAAAACGTCTTAAATGGTTTGATGTTCGAAATGGTAAAGAAGAAGCTCGAAGAATTATGGAAATCACATTAAAACGGTCAATTTGTTCCGCAAGCAACAGTTCCAAAATTTCCTTATCACAAGGTCAAAAGAAACGCAAGAAATACAATAAAAAACAACATTAGTTGATGTCGATTTTTCGATCTGAAAACGCGTTTGTAGACAACGCCAATTTACGTGGGACCGTTCAGATTTCTATTCCGTTAATAAGCGGAGAAACGGTAAACGCGCATCGATTAGCAATCTTGACATGATCCCGGGGTAAGCGTCAACCCAGGATGTAAGCCTAACTCATAACTCATATTGTGTTTACATGAACCCGTACTCAACCCAGGATGATGATTATTTGCTTGACGTGTCCAGGGGTTTGGAAAACCAACGAGGGCGCCGCGAAGTTCAATGTCGTACCAGAGCCCGTCATATTTTGGCCAGCGGCAATATTGAGGGCTCTGGGGGAATCGATTTTTTAAAATCCAGATTCTGGGTTTCCGGTTTGAACGTTGTATTAAAGCGGGACTGTCACGGTACGCGCATGCTCGAGCAAAGACCGCCGATCCCATAACTATCATTCAAAATGGGGATTCCCTGTTTAAATAAACCAATCACGGGACACTTCGTTTTCGCGGGAAAGTACCCACGCCCGCGCGACGTCGCCTCAGGGAAAACATAATTTGGAGTTCATTCGTCAGGAGGCGACATTATGGTAAGTTTTTAGGGGTTTTTAGGCAAATGAGCTGCAAAATCGTTGTCTGAGGTGAAGATACCGTAGCCCTTGAACAATTTCCATGTCTCGTGGACCCTTTTCGATATCCAGGTCCTGCTTTTATTGTGTTCCCAAGCCATTTTGGCGTAAGGACGACCTCGATTAGGCCTTTCTTGTTGGGCAGCCATCAGTGAAAATGACGCTCGAGTCTCATTCAATTTAAAACGACAAACAATATTGCATCGACTCCAAAATTTGGTCACGATACTAAGGAGATCTCAGGAGAGAACACCCGTTAAGAATTAAGGGTAGATGGACCCCGAAACAACAAGATTTGAACGGATTCTACCAGCGTAATTCCTCCCTTTCACAGCCATCGTTCCGGCCCGGACCAAAGTGATCAAAATCACACATGCGCGTACCGTGACAGTCCCGCTTTAAAGTTCGTTACGTTTTTGCTCTACCACGCATGCTCACAAATCGGATTCAGCCAGCGCCCGGAATTTTGCCAGCGCCCGGAATTTTGCCAGCGCCCGGAATTTTGCCACTGGCGAAAAGATGACGGGCTGTGGGTACGAGATTGGGCCGCGAAGTTGCAATAACGGTGATTGTACGCATGCGTATAGCTATTGATTTGTTACAGCAACCCGGGTTGGCTAGCGAAATTTCGTTTACATGACGCAACTGATCGCGGTGTGTATTTCCCAACCCAAAGCCTGGACGCACGTTCGAGAAAACTAGTGATTTGCACCCAAGTTAACGTTCGACCCGGGAGAATGTAAAGATAGCCAAGTGTAACATGTAACATTTACTTACACAGAATCCAGTAGAGGCCCTATTTTCTGTAACGTTTTCGCGACATTGAAGCGTACGTTCGCCACATTGTCTGTCGCTAAGTTGAGGACGACAGGAAGCATAAGTTTACTTATATTATCTGGACCACAAACATCGGCCAACACCTGCAAAAACATGATGATAATGTTGTGAGACCTGAAACTTACATACGGTAAATTGTTGCTAGCAGCAACTAGGAAAAACAACACAGCCACTTATTGCGACAGAAACATACCGCGCAGAACCAACGAAAAGAGTAACAACAACAATAACAATAGGTAGCAACAAATTCAACAGGCAACAATTGGCAGCATCAACAACAAAAGGAGCAGCAGCAACAAACCAGACAGCAGCAGCCATAGCAGCAACAACAATACAGGCAGAAGAAACAACAGGAATGAGCAGGAACACAGGCAGAAGCAGAAGCAGCAACAACAACAACAACACAGAAAACAGAAGCAACAAAAAAATCAATCGTCAGGAAGAAAAAGCAAAAATTGTGACAACACATGCAGCAGCAACAAAAACAAAGGCAGCAGCATCAACGACACAGGAAAAAGTGTGGTAACAAAACTTCTCAAACTCATTAATAATTCATTTAAAACAGTTTGAACAAAGAAAATCACAACCGTGGAGGAGGGTTTGATACTTGATCTTAATTTGCATAGAATTTTGAGATTTTATTCCTTTTTTCTCGACATTAAATCATTCGTTTGAGAAGCTATAAAGAGTTTCAAAAACATCGAAGTCAGTTAAAAAAACTCGGCTTTGCCTTGTTTTTTCAACCCACTTCTCAGTGTTTGGAAATCCTGATGAAACACGCTCTCTAGTGTTTGATATATTACTTCAGGCAGTAGCAAACGGCAGCAACATGGCAGACAATAACATCCTACAACGACACAGATAGTAGAAGCAACTACAGGCAGGCAGGTAGCAGTGTCGCCTGTAATTAACACGGGTAGTATATTATTCACGGCGCCTAGTGTTCATACCGGTATTATTATTATTATAGATTCTTATTTTTAATTGTAGCATTGTAAAGCGCCATAGAGCAGTTAATGTATATGGCGCTATATAAATCTATTATTATTATTATATTATTATTATTATCAATCTCGAGTAGTTTGGTTAGTTGCTCTTCATCTAGTTTACTCACCCCGACAGAGTAAAGTGTTGTAAGTCGGTGTAGATAGTTTGGTTCTCTAGCCATTGCAAGAACCTTGGGAATCACTTTCTCCTATAGGAAAATATAAAGACAATTCTAGTTGGCACCAGAGTCCTTTACTAGCAGCGACGATCACATTAGTACTATCCACCGACACTCAAGATTCAGAGCTGTCAGAACAAGCCTGCAACAGGCAGAGCTCCCTACTTCATGTTTAATCGCTGACTCCTTTTTGCCGAATGTGAGACACATAAAAGTTCGAACCACAGAACGTTGTTACAGTCAAACCGGATGTTTGTTTCCTCACAACCGGCTTTGCAACATTGCCGAACAACATTGCAATATGGATGATCAACTTGCTCAATGAATTTGCAAATGTGTTGAGCAAGTTGCTACTAGTGCCGAACAATTTCCTAGAAGAAAATCCACCAAGGTGCTAAGTTTTGCTTAAACATATTACTGCTTATTTCAAGTGAAATCATACAAAACTGAGCATCTTGGTAGATTTCTTCTATGAAATTGCTTGGCGGTAGTGGCAACTTGCTCGACACATTGCAAATTGAACGAGCAAGTTGATAATCAATATTGCAATGTTGCCCGGCAATGTTGCAAAGTTGTGAGGAAACAAACATCCAGTTTGACTGTAAATACAGCCTCAAGCTCAGCTCATTGTTTGCGAAAATAAAACAAAAACTGGAATCCTTAACTTGTAGTTCCTCTTAAAAATGTTCCAGCTCCGCGCCTGTGCCAGAATTTGCTTGACAAGGAAATTAACTTGTTGCTTTGAAGCTACGAAATTTACATGTCGGCCGTCAGTTTTTCTTTTGCAGCCGGCTACTTTTTTTTGAACAGCCGTCTACTTCAAAACATCCTGACAGCTCTGAAGGTTATATGTCAGTTATGTGGTGATGACTTGGCCTTGGGAGGCATACTGCGAATATCCCACGCGTGACTTATATTTTCTGGTATACACACAAGCCTTCAGGCGAGAAAATACAAGTGACAAGTGGGATATTCTGCAGTATGCCACGAGAATTCATTGAATAACTATTTTATACCACGATACAGAAACTTAAAGGCAATGTTACGTAAACGCAGTGCACGATGGGAAGGCTGAGTGGAATACCGCCGAATATACAACGCCATCACTGCATTCTGATTGGCTGTATTTTCTGTGGCGTGGTATAAATATTACAATATTCGTGTAGATGATGTTTCCGCGACGCGACTACAATCACTTGTGCTGCGGATACAACATCACCACTCTTATTGTAAATACAGTACATATTTAATACCTGTGCCCAAGTTGCGCCGAACTTTTCCACTAGTTTCTTGAGATTAACGGCTGCTGCCTCGCGTATTGAGCAGACGTGATCAACCAGCCATGTCATACAGAGACTACAGAGCTTCTCGTCAAAGAATTCTACACCAAGCTGTCCCGCCAAAAGAGGCATGTACTCTATGATGGCAAGTCGAACACGCCACTTGGTGTCCTCAGCAAGCTCCACAATGGCTGGCAGCAACGACTGTGATAACTGGTGCACCCCAATCACTAGAAAAAAGGATTTACAAGAGTTTCAAGAAATGAATATTTAAACAACGGCGCACATATAATTTTTGAGTCTGAATAACAACTACAGTAAAACTCCGCAAGTAAGAACCTGTTAGGCTAAAATTTTTCCCTGTTAAAACACCCTTTATATGAGACCTGTTTAGCCTAAAATATGCAATAGGTTCGTGATAAAAAATAAAAAAAATAGAGAAAAGAACTTGCAACACTTAGGACTCACTCTATATTCATTTAAATAACGGTTCAATTTATATTCAGTATGTAATCCCATGATGTCCAGGACTGTTCAGTACAGTAATTCAATCGTGAATCATTTAGAAATAAAGAAGAAATGGGATATATACCACTTTGCTAAAGTCATGGCATTACTAGCCGTTTTCACACTAGAGGACGGAAAACTCGTCATGAAGGGTTTTTGTCTGACGAGTTTTCCGTCTGATATGAATTCAGACGATTTCCCGCAGTGTGAATACGGCTACTATTTGGGCCATAAACATTAAGAACCTAACACCAGGGAAGTGTGAGAGACTAAGCACTAAGCACCAATTATATAAGAACCTGTTTAGGCTAATTGGGAAAATGTAGGTTCTTATACTTACCTGCCAAGAAGCGCAGCGATAATGCTAAGTTGATAATCTTACCTTGATTAACACAGTCCAAATTTGATATAATGTTCAAGCGAACTTCTGGCACCTGCAACCCAGTTCAGAAAATTTTCCATAAGCAGCAACTAGGGGTCGAAATTAAGAAATAATCATAGTCGTAATTGTACGACTAGTACCAACATTATATGCGTGACTCATCAAAAACCTAGGCGTAAAACCACTAGGAGAACACTGTAGAAACTGAAAACACAGTCTAAAAGTTAGGCGTAAAAGGACATTTTTTAGCGTATTTACGCCTGTATCGGGCGCAATTTCAAGCCATGGCAACAATGGTTTTTGCAGGTAATCAGAAAAGATGCGGATTAGCACATTTTGAAATATGCCCTCCAGTTTTACAGCCTTTCACATATGGGCCCCGCCAAGCGAAAAGGGCCCTTATACATAATTGTATACTTTCGAGAAAAATGCAAAAGAAGTTCAGAATTCCCATACAAACCCTTACAGCCGATTGCGTTTGAGCGTTTTACCCTAACAGTTCGCACGTTACGTTTGAACGTTTGAAAGTTGCGTTGTGAGACAAAAAGTCGGACGTTTCCAAGGGCAACCGCCATGTGTATTTTTCACTGAACAATCAGAGAGGACAGAACTCTTTGGTGCGCCATAGAAACGTCTCGTTTCATCCTAGAAACGCAACTTTCAAACGTTCAAACATAACGTGCGAACTGTTAGGGTAAAACGCTCAAACGCAATCGGCTGTATAAAATTGGATATTTTAGACTGCCAAATCTCCACATTGTTGTGCATATGCTCAGTGTTTAGATAAATAATAAGCTCCCTGGGGCTCAAAATAGCAGCCGGTGATAGCCGGCACTAGCTTTTTGCTTCTTTGCCGGCCATTTTTAGGTCAAAAATATAATAACAATTGAACATGGTGTGGAAACTTAAGGTCAAATTGTGCGCGAAAACAGCCAAAATACTATTGCAAATTGTGGTACAGAAATTGCTCTATGACGCGTATGCATTACCCATTGTCAAAGTACCTTTGAATATCATCTACTTCAATTTTGTGCAGGCTATTTTTGTACTAGTGACCGCAAAGCCGGCAAATTTGAGCAGAGTTGAGTCGTAATTTTTAAATTGTAGTTATGCAAAATGCTGATGTTGCAGGCTTCGTGTGTCGCACGCCCATGCGCCAAAAATGGCGGGAATTTAGATAGGAATATTAGCCAATCAGAAGCGCTCCTTACACCGACACCCCGCAAAATAATAATGTAGATAGATGAAAAAACGTACCTCATCTTTAAGCATGGTTAAAAACAGAGGAAGCAGATGCTCGATGGTACTGAAAAACAACAAGAATTCACGGTAAACGCGATGATAGGGCAGAGTTCGTATGACAGTGAAATGTGCCGCAACATCGTAGTGCCGCGCCGCGACGCGACTACGCGATTTCTACAGCAATTTACAGCAGGCCAGATTCCGTGCCGCGACCGCGACAGTTTTCACAGTCACACGAAATCTGCTCTAAACAGCAGTACTTACAGCATAAAAACACACTTGCATCCGAGAACCCAAAATATACAATAATATTTGCACCAAATAGGGTTTTATTCCTACACTTGGAATTTTCAATAGACCATTTTCTCAGGTATGCGTACGCAACAAGTTCGGCTTTAGGACCAGTCCATTCTCGTACCCAGACCTTCCCGGCTCGTCACCTCACGGGGGAGACTCCTAATCTCGCTTTAGAAAAATGTATCTGTCAAAATAACACTGGCATTCGTTTCCTGGTTGTCTTTTCAACCTATGCCTTCGACGTGAACGCTTGAAAAGTAATTTTCAGGCATAAAAAAACATCATTTCTTTTACGCATGCGTCGGTGGCCGTTACCAGAGCCTCCCCCACGAGGTGACGCCCCGAGGATCTATGGGAACGAGGATGACGAGGCCCCAAATCCAACGGCTGGGTCCTTTTGTATTCGGTTCCCTCCAGAACTGGCTCTGCAACTGGACTGTACTATGGGCGTTGGTAAAAACGCCACAAATCCCCCACACCTCCCCATTACAGGTATCTAGCTTATAGTTTGAACATGACTACTCACTTGTCTTTGCCGAGGAGAGGAGACAGTCCCATGATGACTGATGCGAGGGCTGACTTCACATGTTGACTTGCATCAACAACTAACTCCTGAAAAACAACAACAGATTGGAGATGAACAGGGACACCTACCGGTAGTGTATCTAGGTGCGCAGGGGACACCTACTTTATCTGGGC
This sequence comes from Scolanthus callimorphus, assembly GCA_033964015.1. Taxonomy (NCBI): domain Eukaryota; kingdom Metazoa; phylum Cnidaria; class Anthozoa; order Actiniaria; family Edwardsiidae; genus Scolanthus; species Scolanthus callimorphus. The sequence continues at coordinate 10,723,295 of CM066923.1, read as the reverse complement.
TGCCCCCTGCCCCAACCCGCCCTAAAAATGATATTGGGTTTCCATAAAACATTTGACCAGGAAATTGAATACTGTACCTTTACGGCAGGTAGGATGTTTTCCATTAACACATTTTGTCGGACATCTGGTGACAGGCTTTCAGAAAATTCTGAAACAACAAGCATTAGGGAAGTTGAGAACATGGTCCATGGGAAAGGATATTTTCTCTCCTGATTTAGCAAACAAGACGACTTAAGATGCATAATTTTTGTAAAGCAAATAAATTAAAACTCAGGAAAATGGTTTTAACGGAAAAGCAGAACATGTAAGGCAAGCAAAGGTTTAAAAATACAACACTCTGGACCTACAATAGCGAGTTATATAATTATATCGTTTTATAGCTTACACAACAAGGGACTGGAGTTGTTCAGATTTTCTGTAGGTTAATGATGTAAAAGTTCTATTCTAAGATCACAAAAGTATGTGAATGTATTTCATTGAGACTTCCCATTCTTCTGCCATGGAAAATTCAGCTTTTCCCATGGTTGGTTTGCTGCAGAAATTCCCTGCGAATGGAGTGGAAGACACACTGTGTCTGAGAAAATATATCTGTTCTAGCCAACTTTGTAGTGTTTACTTTCTTCACAAATCACAAATAGAATTTGATGTGAATCCCAAGTTTAACAAAGACAATGATACATCCATCAAGTGTACTCATTGTTGTACCTTTAACTTTGCCAGCTGCTGCAGCACGGACCTCTGCCTCACAGTCCTTTAGTAAGACCTGGAAATGTTCCACAAGACTACTCTTGGTGATCTCCGGACCAACTGCTTTTTGGAGCTAGAAATACAAAGACAATCATTCAAAAGTTTAAGCGGCAGATAACACAAACCTCGGCGTTGACAAGGGGCAGTGTCACGATTTTGAGGCATAGAGCGGATTTCAGATGACTGTCGTGCTTTAACTGCATTGCGATTGGTTTGCTTTCTCATTGGCTGCTTATTTCTATCAACCAATCAAATTCGAGAGCAATTGTGTGACTACTAAATAATCCTGAATTGGTTCGGCTCCTGATTGGCTGGGCTGGAAACCATTCAACAGCAAGTTGTAATTACTCTTGTTTCTAATTGGCTAGTGATTACCCAATTGCGTTTACTTTCACGACGATCATCTGAAATCTGCTCTATTATTTTGAGGTATATAGAAATACACAAGAAAAACTGAAGGCGGAAGAACATTTTCAGTAAGAACCACTCAAGAATGGAATAGTATAGGTGTCACTATTCGTAAAATGAGTTCGGTAGGTAGTTTTAAATATAATATTTTAAAATCATTTCTATTGGAGCAGAAGGCCGCCATGCTCCTTACACTATAGTACATTTTTATAACATTTTAACGATATATATATATATATAAATTTTTATAGATAGTATACTTTTGTATTTTTATTTAGATTTGTTTTTAGCTTATATTTTAGAGGGCCACGCGGTTATCAGTGTATTTTTACTACTGTCAAGTGTTTTTACCCTCTTTAAATAAAGCCTATTATTATTATTATTATTATTATTATATTTAGGTTGCTTAAATGCAGTCAAATTCAAACGAAAATATGAGCAAAATAATCATCTAGGTTTGTTAAAAATAACCTTTCAACTGCTAGATGAGGACAATTTTGGAGTATTTTCGTGTTTTACTTAGCAGATGGAATTGGATTACAAAATGATATTGATTTCTGTTCAGGCTGAACAGTTTTCAAACTTGGAAATTTGATGTGAAAGCTATAAACTTACGTAAAATGATGCCTATATAATGCAAGTTTCAGTTCCTTTTTCTTTGAAACACTAAATAATAGTACAATGTAGGATTCTGAGATGTTTATAGAATACTGATCTTATTCTATAAAATTTTGTTGAAACAACCATGACACAGCCCCTTTAAAACAACAATCAATAATCCCATCTCCATTTTCTGGAGTAATTTAAAGTATTAGTCTTCTTAGCAGGCATCCTCTTACTAAGAAAAATGGAAAACATATGAGAAGGAATTGAGCAATTTAATTTTCAGATGACCACAGTGCAACTACATAATCGCAAAGTGATTACACCATTTCATTCTGAATAAAACCTTTAGGTCTGGGCCATGGATAAATAAGATTCTCATCCAATCAAATGTCCAGAATAACCACAGTTAACCCTGGGTTAGGCATAGGGCAATGTCAAATATGGGTCACATCGATTACATTTTTTTTCAAAAGATACAGACTCATTACACTTTCAAATAACAAATTACATGTATCTTTTGTTTTAAATGCATTCGATGCGACTCTAATTCGAATGCCCTAGGCCTTAGTGTTAACTGACTTTCTAGGAACCAGGCCCTGGAGTGATTACCTGTTACTTACGACAGTCATATGAAAGCAGGGCCGTAGTGCTTACTGGGGCCAGGGGGGCCCGTGCTCCCCCCCCCAGTTTTTCCCCCAAACAACCTTAAAACTCCCGATTTTGCACCCTGCATATCAAAGTTCTCCTAAACATACGGTAATTTCACACACTGGGCTCTAAATTTTCGGCGCGCTTTGCATGCAAAAGAGTTTAACGTTTCCTTAAAAATTCCCTTGAGTGTCCCCCCCCTCCCCAGTTTTTGGAGGCTTGCTACGGCCCTGGAAAGTTGCTCTGTTCAGTGGTACATGTACGGTACAGTATACAGCCACCTGAAAGCACTGTAGATTGCACTGTACTCTGTTCTGTGATCTCACCTCTGTAAATTTGTCTGCTACCATGTATCGTACTCTCCAAGATTTATCCTGAAAGCAAATAAAAAATGTCACTTAAGGCACATGGGCTGTACGATTCTTATGGCGTTATGCTCTTATGTCATGATGTGCTTATGTTGTGATGAGGTCATGTCACTAGTGTGCACCAGGCATTACAGATAATGAGGAAAGTTTACTAATTTGAAAACAGTCTAGTACAGGAACTTTTTTCAAACACACTAAATTTGCAATTTTTAGATGCTCAAATTAGGCCAGGAACCCTGCTTCTAATAATGCACTGTTTTGCCCTCATTTTAGATACCAAAAAAGCTTTTGTCAGTTTACTGCAAATGTTGGCTGCCTCCCTTAAGGTGATTCCCTTGAATTGCACTGCGCATCTCTTCTGTGCACGTTCGCGTGTGCATTTTGTTTGAAATAACCGTTGAAAAAATGTGCGTGCGAGCAAAATAAGGCCAAACAAACAACATAAAAAGCGCACGATTTATGGTTTTGTGATATTACAGAAAAACAAGGATGGTGACGGCCAATTTTTTTTCTCTGGAATCGGCCATCATACTGCTACAGACAATAATTCGAAGCAGAAAAAAAAGTTAGGTAGTAGAACATGTATTTTTCTGCCTTATGTGCATAAAACTATGTACTTTGGAGCAAGAATGGAGTATGAGCTGAGTAATCAGCGGTCCATTTTATTGCTGCATAAGCCCAATCGGATCAAATTCCTGACAGATTACATACAATTTAATTACCTAAACAAAGTTAAAATACCAACTAATATCAGTAATTATAGACAAGAAAAAGCAAGCGTTTTCGTAATTTTTGAATTTCGAACACAATTCGTCAAACTGTGAAATATCAAGTAAATAACGGTCCAGCAGCGCGAAAATGAGCATGGTGACCCCATCTTTTTATTCCATTTTTTGAATTTCCTATGCATGGGCATCAATTGTACCAAGTACAATTGTACCAAAATCTAGGTAGTACATCTTTTTCAATGGAATCACCTCTGTACTTTATGACAACAATTATTTCCCCGAAAAACTGAGCCCTATTCAGCGATTCCTTTGTTATTGCTTTCATTCAATATTCACAATGCAAATGAAATGTAGAAATCCTGAAATAACAATCCACAAGAATTCAATTGAAAACAATTGCACCACTTTCGGGAGGTAATTCAGCTGATGAAAATGGATGCTTTCTCCAACTTGGTATGACTGGGGTGGAGTTCTGCTGTTAAAATTGTTTACCATAGCTGCCGATTTGATGGTTGGCATGAGAAGTGAGGTCTTGTCGTCCTGTGGGAGTGTATAACAAATCTGTGGACAATTTTCAACAGCCAGGAGGCGAACAGAGTCTTGCTCATCCGATGCCAAATTAGCAAACAGAGGCACTAAATCAGACTTGACGAATTCCAACTCCATTGCTTTAGCAAATTCCTAAAGCAGAAGAAAACGATGTTAAATCAACTCTATCAGGGTCAACAATGTTAAAATATTTTTTAGACAAGCACAGCATTCCTATCAGTTTTACCTGGAAGCTTCCCCACCCCTTCACACACACACACCCTGACCTTTGACCTCATTTTGCACCCTTTCTCTATTCTCTGTTTGAGTAGACACTTACTATTGTAGTCATTTAAAGATAACCTTAAGGTGGTTTCTTACCCCAACTTTCCAGCTGCAGCCCGTCGAACCATTGGTGTGTCATCATTACACAAATTACGAAATTGTCTACAAAGTAAAACAAAATGAGATATTATTCTAAAATATTATGCAAGCAATCTCATTTGGTTGGTGAGACCAGTTGAGCCATAACTAGTACAGAAATAATTTGGTGAGAAACAGTAGAGGCAAGTTATGGCAAATTATTGTCCCCTAAAGAGGTCAATTTATTACACTCACTAAGCTTTGGACATTTAGTAATTAGTTTTTAGTTATGCTTGATTCCCGGCCCTTGTTGTGAGCCCTCAGTCACTTCAACAAGGAGTCACCTTGTTGAAACGGGTGAATGGTTTTAGTTTAAGTTTTCTGGATGTGTTTTTCTATAGAATAACATTACATATTATTATGACATTTTTTATTAGATTAGTACTGGTAGGTTAAGTATTTTGAAACTAGTTGCAAATTTTCAACTGGACTTTTTTGGAATTTCCAGCCCAAAAGTGAATGCAATTTTGACCAGCACATCCTGTAAGAGGATGTGTTATCAGAAAAACATCATGATACTCACCCTCTTAATTCTGCTTTAAGGTTTGCATTAACACGAGGGTAGCAGACAGAGAAGAGGCCACAAGCGGAGGTTCTCAGAGTGAACCAGTCACCTATAGAGACATAAACCATCATGATAAGATCATTCCTGAGTAATCCAAAAACAACCTTACGGTCGCAAAGGAATGTTTGTCAGAACAAAACGTTCCTAGGTCAAGAGATACCTGAATTTTTAGTTTTGGGAAGACGAGATTTAGTCCCAATAGACATTTTACATGTGTACAGTGAGGCAATATTTTCTGAGAAGATGGAAAAGTTTTTATGCTCAATTGCAATACTTTTTAGAATCTGTTTGGAAGGCTTGGCGATGCAACAAAAACCATTCTGATTGGCTAATTGAGGGCAAGAAATCAGCTGGGAGGGTTACGTTTTGCCCAACCTCTTATTATAGATCTACAATAATGTTTATTTCTAATTTTCCTTACATGATATCCTTAATTAGCTCTTCACTCTAGATCATACCTCATTGTCTGAGTTTACCAGATGAGAAACTCTTTGAAAATTCATTAAAAATATTTTGAGGAGTATTTTCCACTTTTTTCACACAATGGACGATTCCAGCTATAATGCAGGAGTGTGCTGCATGCCTATAGATGTGGGACATTTTGTAAAACAAACTGTTAAAAAAAGCGCATTCTGGTAGGTGTGGAACACGGCTTGGGCATTTCTGAATAAAGAAGAGCATGCGAGCTTATAGCTGGAATCATCCATGAGCCATACCTTGGGATAATCTTTTGATGAGTGGAACAAAATGGTTCTCTAAGTCTTGGGTCGAGAGGTCATTGGAAACAAGTCGCAGTGAATCAACAGCCTGAAACAATGTTTTCCTTATTAAGAGATAAATCCCCAACTCAGATGTGTCATGGGTAATAAGGTAAAGATGGCGGCAAATAATTCAGAATCGTAGGTGAGATGGAAGCTGAGAATCAAATCACTCAAAAATCTCAATCTAAATCTAAAATATCTACATCTAAAATATCTAAATCTAAAAATATCTAAATCTAAAAATATCTAAATATAAAATATCTAAATATAAAATTTCTAAATATAAAATATCTAAATCTAAAATATCTAAATCTAAAAAATCTAAATCTAAAATATCTAAATCTAAAATATCTAAATATAAATATCTAAATCTATACAGTAAATCTACTGTATTTGTAACTGTTGTACAATGGTTCATTCAAACCTATACCAGTGGAATGGCACTGACAATTGGTAAATCCACAATTTCAGTTTTGATCTTTTGCCTTAAATGGTCAGAGAAACTGGACTTATGTTCCAACCAGAATTTTTGGAGATGGAAATTAACAACACTGTGGAGTGTCAACATACCTTATCTCTTACAACTGTCTCCTCAACTGTGGCAAGGGTTTCCAGGGGAGCCTAAACACCAAAAGAAAGGTAAAAATAGTAACACTAAGGAACTTTATTTAACGTCTCAAATCTTCTAGCTGTGCACGAGTGCACTACTAATCGGGGAGACGGTGCACACCTTACCCCCCTTCTCTTATCAGAGCTCCAGGTGAAAGGAATTCAAAACTATAAGCAAGCTACTTGGAACAGAGAAATCTCGATACAGTTGGTTGATCAAGGGTTCGAACTCAGGACCATACGCACAGTGTGCCGTGCACCAACACACTGCGCCACCTAGCAGTACCTAAAGTACTGGAATGAAAAGGCAGTTCTTGTCATTTTTTTTTCAGGTCGTTAACACTTACCAGCAAACAATGAGCATATTCAGGTCCACCGACTAGAGTTGTAAATGTTCCAAGCTGAAATAATACACCATCAGGTTAATCCACACTACTACAGGGCTCAACATTGTGAGCGATACAGTCACAAAAGTGACTACATTTCTAAAACAATTATGTTTACCACTATGCTGACTAGATTTACGGTTTAGGGCACAAAATTTAGATTCTAACCTTTGAAGTCTATAGGCTTTTTTTAAAAAAACACCCTAGCTATCAACTGCATTAAAATGAGGGAGATTTCTATTATGAGATTTCTATTATAATGGTGACAAAATCTCATTGTTAATTGGAAACTAGAGTTTTTTTTTCTTTAGGCACCAATGACACCTCTTGAAAAACTTTAATGTGTGTTTTCCAAAAAATATCCATACCCCCCCCCCCCCCCCACCACCACCACACAGAGTTTTCTGAACACAGTAGAGCTCTTACAAAATTAAGATTAAGTGACCACATTTTACAAATAGAAAGAGGGCGTTACAGTAAAAACTATGTGAGCCCTGAACAAAGAAAATGCCCCTATTGTCACGGTATGGAAAATACCGTGAAGAACATTTTTTAATCAACTGCTCTCTTTATTCTAGTAAACGGAGCCTTCTTTTTCAAAAACTAAATAAGAAAATATATAACTTTCAAGAATGAATTTCACCTAAAAACAGCAAAAGCACAATAGCCAAATATATTTATGATTGCTTCGCCATAAGGTAAACCTGGCCAATTTAAATATTTATATAATGTTTAGAGGCTACGTCTATGTACTCTTTGTATATGTTCTCTAAATAAACACTGTCTGTCTGTCTGACACCCACCCCACCCCATCCCTATGGATATGGTTATGGATATTTTTGGGAAACACACAATGTCAGCATTGTCAACATTGTGCCTAGAAATTGAAGGTGATTAAGTTATTATGCTTGAATAAAGAGCTTAAGATGAAATTCATTTGAAAGTTGAGTATCGATTGGAAAAAATTATTGGAACAAGTATTTAACAAGGAAATTGGTTTTGTAATACTCTATCTAAAATTGCTTCCACTTTGTGCCAAAATTACTCGATTTCTTTGTGGATTTCCTCATAAATTGTACCTTTTTCTTACAGGATTACAAACTTTTTTTGAAAATTGTCTACTGCTCTTGAGATCCTGCCAAACAGGATTTATAAACAAGCATAATATGTATTACATGACTGGGGCTGTTAGCAGACTAAACAACATACCTGATTTGCTAATTCCAGCAACACTTCATCTTCATCATATACATTATCTACAAGAGAAGAAGAATATGTGAATTTTAGGATCTTAAAGCTGACTACAGAACTCTAATTCTTTTTCATTACAAGGGCACTATGGATTATCCATGGTTCCTGGCGAAAGCAAAAGTATAATCTTGTTAATCCACATAAACAAAGCTTAGGAATATATATCATTTATTTATAATTTTTTAACAACTTTAACCTACTAGTAATTTTACCTGGGGCACTATTTATTCATTCATTTATGATATTATTATTATTTTTTTTTGATGGGGCATGATAACTTTGTTATGTTGTTTACTATAGAGTACTGCGCACAAATCATAACGTTTTATGGAAATTAGGTTATTTGTTCCCATGAGTGATAGGCCTTCCATAGGCCTTCCTTTCTGGTTGTTATGATGTCCTCATCACATGATATGAGCTGTGTAAGGGAAAACTTGTCAACCTTGGTGAAAAGGTCACCTAAATTTACACATTAACATATCCACTCTCAACTGCATGATCAAACAGATGTGTTAGCAAAAGAGTTAACAAATTGATGTATATTTATATGACATTTCAATTATTAGCAAAGGGGGCATTGCGCAATTCCAGAAAAAAATCCATACCCCCACTGGAGGGAATGGGAGATTCCAGAGGGGTGGGGGACAATCTACCTGATTTTCCAAAGGGCAAATACAATATTATCCATACAAATACTGTATTTTAACATTGAAAATTCCAGAGGGGTGGAGGTAGGGGGTCTTTTAAGTACATTCCCTCCATGGTGGGGGTAGGTATGGTTTTTTCTGGAATTGCACATTTGAGTTTATTTTGAATTAAAATGTTTAAAGCTTATTAAATTAGTGATTTACACAATTTTGGGGCTGTGACTTTTTGATTTGTCAGAAGGAAAATAGGGCCTGACAAGAAAAAAATATGCTGTGTTGTCACAGATTTTACAGAGTTGACCTGACACCGAATGAAGCTTACAAAAATTGGCCTGATAAATCACAGCGTGTAAACCAGACATTAGGGCTGCAATTGCTCCATTCGATTTCTCATTCCAACAGTGATAATGAAAGTTTCTAGTGTAGATGTACTACTCACATCAGTATAATGCAAAACACTCAAGACACCAAGAACGTCTGAACAAATACCCGTACATCTTACTTACAGTACAATCAAAAGTGAGCTGACGTTTAATTTTGACTGCACTGTCACTGCAGTTTCAGTGAAGTTATACATTTCGAGTCGCCGTTGGAATAAAAAATAATAGCAAGACGGGGCAATGATGGAACATGGAGTACGATAATTAAGTAATTAACTATAGGACTGCTCAAAATCGTAACGTTTTATCGAAATTAGGTTGTACCAGGGAGTTATAGGCCTTCCTTCACCGGTGTTATGATGTGTTAGGGTTGCAGTCAACTACATACGTTACCTCCAAATGAATGCAGCAATAATACAGGTTAAACCATAGTAATCTAACATCTTCGCCAGTATTTACCTTTAAGAAATGGAATAAGTTCGCTTCTGGTTCGCTCCACACCTAAAGCCAGTCCAATAGTCGACAACTTCTTGATTGAATTTAGTCTCAACTGTACAATAAAAAAGCGAGTGAATTCCTACTCCTTACGAGAAAATAAGGTGAAACAATCCATGGTATGGAGTAGAATATGTATTAAGGAGTTTGAATTTATACCTGGACGTCTTCATTGCGAAGTTCATCGATGAGAACGGCTATAGGATAGAGAGAGTCGTCTCCATCGGTGGTCTGCTGGGTCGACGCCATGTTGAAATCTTCCTTTTACCGAATACACTCGCGCTCTGTACACTGGGGGCCTCGTTAGCAACTGAAGGGCTCAGGTACGGGGGGTGCAGCAAGTTAACCGAACAAATGAACTTCAAACTTTCATTAAAAAATATTCTAAAACTTTGAATTAGGAATAAAATATTAAAGGATTCTACAAAAAGACTGAAGCTTGGTAATAAATTATTCGGAAGTGGTTACATTTAAACCCAACTGAACAGAAATAAATCGGGAAATTAAATTTAAAATGATTAAGGGGGGAGGGGTGAGTAACGTAAGTTGTCACCCGCCTGTCACGTCTTATCAGTCAACGCGCCAAGAAACCCAAGCCACTCTCGGCCAAGTAATGGTAGTATAAAAGTTGATCCTGCTATTTGGGAGAAATACTACCTTAGCTTGAATTATTATTTACTTAAGGACACATTTGCAGAAGAATGAATCGCGGCTGTCATATTTATCTGGAAAAAAACCGCACAAGCGCCGTCCCCAAGCAAGGATTTCCATCAGTTGATCGTGCAAGATCATATGGTCGTGTGGCGAACATGGAGAATTTCTGTACGCAAAGATCAGCGTTACATTCCACCTAGCCAACGTAAAGTTCCCTGGGAAGATTTCGACGATGATGATCTGACACAAATGGATATCACACGAGTATTTGGTGAAGATACGCTTCGTCTGGTGCATTCTCTAGTGTGTGGAGACTGGCTTGTGCGGTTGCCTTCAGACATCGTGGTTCATATTGCTAGCTTTCTTGATTTGGTGGACGTTGCTAAGCTAGGAGCTGTGTGTAAATTTCTAAGGAAAGTCTGCTCTAGTGATGAGCTTTGGGAAAAGATCTACAAGTCGCATTGTGACACTGTTACGCCGGAAATTCATGATCTAGCAAAAGAGGTTGGCTGGAAGAAAATGTTTTTCACCAACAAGCTTCAGCTGCAAGTTCTTGTGAAAAGACGCAAAGAAAAGGAATCAGCCTTGAAGCACAGGGCTTCTGAGCTGAGAAGCAAAGTGGAAGCAGATGATACAAAATCGACAACATTTTTAACAGATAATAACAATTGAAACAATTCTTCGTTTGCAACTGACGTCACTAATACGTTCTGGTGGATGATTAACAAAAGATATGTAATCAGCGTCCATTCTGGTACCAGCAGTCATGCATTACGTGCATTGTCTTTTGATTCTCTAGAGATGGTTGAAAACCAAGAATATGTCTTCTTTGGTACATCATTGCATGCAGTACCCGTACATATAAACCATAGTTAGCATGACATAAACATAAACTTATTCGGTATGAGTGTGAAAAGGCATGGAACATGGTACATGTACAAGAATGACATGGCACAGCCTTCTCATGAAAGTTCAGCCAATCACATTATGCAAAATTACCGATTAACAAATCATGCTTAGATACTCTTTTCCCAGTAGACCATTACACCTCTCAATTTTTCAGCCAGTTGGCGGCTGTCTCAAATTGATTGCCTGATCACCTTGCAATCAATGACCATGACCATGCAACCAATTTGAGACAGCCGCCAACAGGCTGAAAAAGTGAAAGGGGTAATGGTCTACTGGGAAGAGTAGTACCTCATAGTACAATTAACATGACAGTGTGGACTTTACAGTTTTTAAATGGTCTCAACAGTCATACATGATTAGCTCTAGTGCAAAAATATACAGCTTAGCAAGGTTGCAGTTTAACATGTAGCTGAAGGTAGATGAGTTGATGTTTTTTTTTACGACCTCTCATTCTGGTAACCAGATCTGCCGGCTTGTCTGCTCACAGGGTAGGGCCATATGAGGGCCTTCGCTGATTTTTAATGTTGGGCCATGCACAGAAGGTTCTTTCCCTCAGCGGCTCTGTATAAAATCTCACACATGTGTCAATGGCTATCACCAGAGCCTTCCCTGCGAGGTGACGAGCCAGGAAGCTCTGGGTTTGAGAATGAGGACTTCTACTAGTATAAAATGCTAGATATCCTAAACTTTGATGTTGTACTGCATGATTGTGTGGGTCCTTTCCAGTGAGATGGCCAAGTATGCATATGTTACCTAGACAGAAAAATGTTATAGACAGTGTCTCCCATAAGACCCCTGCTTTATTCATGACTAATAAGAATGTTTTTGTACTGCTGGGTTGGTGGGCCAAGCCCAGGGATTTCATTAACAAAATAAGATGTTCAGTGGTTGTAAAGCTGGGAAGTGTGAGCAAAGGGAAAGGAAACCTTTCCCTTTGAGCTTGCTATGCCATCTATGCTGTAGTAGATATTTATGTGTGAAGAAGTGTATTTTACCAAAGTTTCAGATTTGATTTACCTACCAAATTCAACCGAGAACATTGCTCTATATATTCTCTGAATCAGCCGATGGAAAAGGAGGCTTTCTCCGACTTGGTATGTTGCTATGCATACAACAAATTTGCCTGTGTGTTTAGAAGTCATATTATAGTCAAAGTGGTATGTCTAATTAACAATTAGACCTCGAGGCTGAATGTGCTATGATGAATAGACCATGAGGCCAAAGGCCAAATGGTCTATTGATATCATAGCACATGGGGACGAGAGGTCTAATTGTTTTAGTATAAACCAACTAGTTGGTCGGTTTTGGCAATGAATACCATTATTTTATGTTGAAAAACTCAAGTTTTCTTGCAAAGAAAGGTGGTGGTTTTGCCAGGTACGGTCTATCACTAATAGACCATTAGTAGCTCAGCCAATCAGAATGCAGCATTTGTAATAGACCATTAGTTGGTTTATACTAAACTATATTATTTTAGGCTGCCAGGAGCTTTGAGGAGTTATGTCAAACAAAAATTGTGGGCGACCAATCAAATGTACCCTTTTTTAACATTAGCCATATAACATGAGTAGTCTAGGGACATAAATGTGACATATTAACATAATAATCAGCGGATTATAAAATGTATAATTCGAGAAATGATCCATACCACCACCATGGTATAGACCTGTCATTTATAACAAATTTGTAAACCAAGAATGAGTAGTTGCATTCCATCCAATTCTTTTTTGCCATTTGAATTGTTCCTCTAGTTTGCTTATTGGGCAATTCCAGAAAATAAAGGTACCCTCCCCACGGGCGGCACTAGTTTTTGACCCCCCCCCCTCCCCGCCCCCATGCGTTCAGAATTTCCAAAATGGTTTACCCCCCATGCATATAGAATTCCGGGTAGGTTAAAGAATTCCAGCTTCAAAAACCCCCCCTTGCAATCAGAATTCCGAGCTCTTAAACCCCCCCCCCCCCCCCCCCATCCCATCGGAATTTCCAAATGCCGCCCGTGGGGTGGGGGGAGGGGTACCTTTATTTTCTGGAATTGCCCATTGTGCTGTGTGTGGAATACTTCTGGAAGTAAGACTACCAGTACTCTTTCTAAGAGATATCTCAGGAGTCACTCTGTGTAAAAAAAAAAAAAAAAAAAATCGTTTTGGCTAGCGTGTTGCATATTTCAAGGATCGACGGCAAAGTAAGGCGCTACGGAGCTTTAGACTGCTTGCAGTCCCTTCTTTGGCGAACGTCCGTGAAAACGGGCGCCGATCATAGCTTGAAGTATAGGGATGCACGAGTCCTCTGGCTTTTCACACGCGCTCGTTTTTGCACTAGTCAATTGAAACCCCGACCCCCGGGACATAGCGGGGGAGTAACGGGGACATGGCCGTGGAATTACGCTTTTGTACCGCCAGATTTCTCCGGGGGAACGGGGACAGCAACTATTTGCCAAATTGGCGGGGATTTTTAGCGGGGTTGTAACGCTCTTGTAATTACATGCGCTGCAAATGTATGCAAGCAAGCAATTATGCTAGCATCGCAGCCAATATGGAAAATTTGCTTTCGACGATCCATGTATCAAAAAAAAATTTCGTCGTCGTTCCTGTTACCCATCAAACTTGGGATATCTCTATCATTGAGAGTGGGAGGTGTCGCGGGGATTTTTTGGAGGATATGTTGAATGTTGTGGTGTGAGCCGCACAGGCGCCGATCATCTTGAGGTAGGAACACTAGAAAAAATGTACCATATACCGGGGCAATAGGGGAGGGGATTGTAACAGCAAAATTTTCCCCGGGGGCGGGAAAAAGTACAAAATGTAACACTGCACAAATGTTACATTCCCGCTATGTCCCGGGGGTCGGGGGGCCGGGGTTTCAATTGACTAGTGCATTTCATACGGACGTTCGGCGGCAAAGAAGGGAGTGCAAAGCAGTCTACTGGAGCTTCTGTCCCCCATACTGCTGGTTCTGTACTGAGCACCCCACTTTGTCCTGCAGGGGCGTAGCCAGCACTTATGAGAGGGGGGTCCAAAATTCAAAAAATATAAAACTCCACATAGATCGGACGTGTTTTTTGCGTTCTCGCCACAGGAAACCCAGCCAAAAATATTGATCTCGGGGAAAAACCGTAGCGTTTGAAGAAATTTGCTACATTTTATTGGAGCTTTTATTTGTTGTCTATTAAATATTTACAATTTTAGTAGTAAGTCGGTCCAGAACAGAGGCGAGGGGGGTTCCGCTGCGGGAGAGGGGGGGTTCCGGAATCCCTGGAACCCCCCTGGCTACGCCCCTGTCCTGCCATGTTTTTTTTTTTGCCGCCATGTTTTATTCCCATGTGCAGCATTTTCTCTGTCACACAGGGATGTAATGGTGAAATTTAACCAAGGAGCTTCAGCGACATTTTTTCACTTTTTTTACATTAACCTCTTTCACCATATACAACATTTGTAACGAGCCCTATCGATTTTTTTCTTGCATCCTTGTTAACTGAGAATGAAAGGGATGTTCCGTTTAATTTTTGAAACTGGAATTTCCACAGGAGGGGTGGCGAATGGCTGTTGGAAGTAATCCCGACTTTCGTTTCGACGGGCTTCTGTGGCAACATATACATTGCTACAGCCAAAACCTTTGTAATCGCACAACCCGCGTTTTCAAAACATCGATATTTATTTCCGCTTTTTCTGTCCCGCCAGTCGAAACATTGAACCAATCCGGGGCCTGTCCTGTTCTGACCCGTTTCCCCTAAAGCTTTCATCTACACATACGTCTTCAGTGAAAACCAATCTTTAGTAGGGGTAGCGAATAGTCCCTAAAAAAATAAAAAAATATCAAGTCTCGTCAAATTTTCGCAGAATCTCGGAATTTTTACCGTGCGTCTCGGAACCTCGGATTTTCACCCTCAAACTTCGAAATACAGTAAATATTATATGAGCTGATATTTTCTTCAGTCTCGGGCTCGGATTTTAAACTGCCAGTCTCGGCAAGCCTCGGTTTTAGGCCATTCCCCTTTTAGTGAGCAACCACGAGAGCTGCGTTTGCAGTGTACCTTTGAAATATTGTGAAAGACATCACTCAGTGAAAAAAGAAAAAGATATACCCCTTTTTAAAACAAAGACGAATTTTCCAGATTTAAACAATTGATTTATTTTTCTACTAAATTGTCTTATAAGCAATACATAATATTATTTAAATGGACCTCTAAGTAACTGTGATATTAAATGAAAATCATTATAATAACAAATTTGTACAAAGTTGTGATAAAAATAAAATAAAAATACATTTTACTGCAATTTTCAAAATTCTGCGAACTGCGTCAACTAACAAACCGCGGTTTGGCTTCCGTCAATCAAACGAGTGAACAGCTCTGGGTGATTTCACGCCGGCTTTGAGAGGTTATTTAAACTAATAAGGACTGGCTGGGCCTCAAAACCATTTTTTTTTACTATAAAATGCATACGAAACTTAGAAAAATGCATGCGCCTGTTAGGAAATGTAAAGTGAGAGTTCGCAGAATTATGAAAATTTCAGTAAGGTATGGATAAATCGGAACGTTAATTCTTACTTGGCCGCCATTCAGCTCGCCGTCGGCCCAAGAGAGGAGGAAACCACTGCTCGCAGGGTAACTATGGCATAGAGCATTTATCCATATCTTAATTTGTGAAGACTGATGGTGGGTTTGCCTAAATTGCGCCATTGCCCACATCTTCAAACCAATTTATGTTAGCGCTATCGCTGGGTTTATCATTAACGCTGTTACTTCAGGCTCGTTATCAACCCCCCCCCCCCCCCCCCTGCCCCCCAAACAAATATTAATAATTCCCCAAGGCGTTTATTCCGGAATGGGTTCTCGGGCTTCCGAGAGAGACCAGTTAGTAATCCCTCACTAGGTCCAAAGGAAGATTTTCCTTGACCCAGGTATAACTACAAAAATAAATTTGTCATGTACATAAGTTAAAAATCTACTTCGGGCTCGTCTAAGATGCTGGATCTCTGTGCTATCCCAGCGTATCCTGCGGGTCGGAACTGGTAATTGCGGTTACTCGCTTGGTAAATGACGTTATTTTAGCACGTGAGGGTAGGCCAGAGGATGTGATCTGTATGTCTCTGGTACTTGGAAATACTGCAAAGAAACAAGAGAAATTAAGCAGGATTTGAAAGAATGCTCCTGTATATCTCTACGACATAGGCATATCTCTAGAATTCGCCCCATAAAGGCAGGAATCCAAAAGCTATTCGGATTCCGGATTACAGCATCTTGATTCCAGCTCCTGTATCCCAGATTCTATCCATTCAAAACAGATTCCGGATTCCACTAGCTGGATTCCGGATGCCAAAGCTCACAGAAATTGGGTTATTTCCAGGCTGCTGGGGAAAAACAAAGATCGCGGCCAACACTAACAACGCTTCACTCCAAAATCTGCAAGTTCTGACAAACGTTTTAGCAATTTAGAGTAGGAGTTAAGCTGGGAAAACGTCTGCATTCTGGATTCCATATTCCCTTACATGGGGCGATAGGGCTGCAGACACAATCAACACCATACCTGTTGTTTCCCACCTCCCAACACACACACTCAATGAACACCATACCTGTTGTTTCCCACCTCCCACCCAACACACACACTCGATGAACACCATACCTGTTGTTTCCAACCTCCCAACACACACTCAATGAACACCACATACCTGTTGTTTCCTACCTCCCAACACACTCAATGAACACCATATGCCTGTTGTTTCCTACCTCCCAACACACTCAATGAACACCATACCTGTTGTTTCCTACCTCCCAACACACTCAATGAACACCATATACCTGTTGTTTCCTACCTCCCAACAAACACTCAACCCTTACCTGCTGTCCAACTCGTGACAGGAAGCGCAGCCTAAGTTGTGCGGCAGAGCGCGGTACAATCGTACTGTCGCCCTGATAGGAGTCATCCTTTAGTCTCTCTTCACTTCCAGAGACAGTCCTGACAAACAAGCACAAACACATTAAGTTTAAACTAATCTTATTTACATGTCCAATCCATGGCTGACCGAAAAGACATCTTTATTCAAGAACCACCTGATTGAGATATTTTTAACTTAAGCATTTAAGGCGTCAGATTCCTACTGGATGTTTTTTTTTTATTTGGAAGCACTAATTTATACATTTATTCTTGGTCCGATTTATTAACGCCAAACGTTACCACTTCATCGAATAACTTCTTACGTTTTTCTTTTTTCGTCATTTTACAGTTACACAACAAATGTTCCTTCAGTGCTCTACATCAGGGGCAAACCCGTAGGGTTCACAGGGGCAAACCCCAGGGTTCACATCGCACTGATTTGCTTGATGCACTGGGTCGGGGGGGGGGGGGGGGGGGGGGGGGGGGGGACCTTAATACCCCCCCCCCCCCCCCCCCCCCCCCCATGGAGTTTTCTCTAACTGGTTCGTCCCCATCCCTGAATCCGGCCTCAAAACAAACTCCCTTACTAAAGTTTGCCATTTCAAGGCGGTTTCCGGATTTTTGAAGTCCTGGGGTTGAAGTCCATGTAATGGACGCCCCTTTTCAAATACTTACAGTGTTACAGCTTCAGATAACTTCTGTCTTTCAAAGGATGACAAATTGAGGTGTCCACCTGATAATGAAAAATTCAATTGCGAACTCAGTGCCAAAAAGAAAACTTTGATTCATCAAGCCGAAAAAATACAAGTAAAAACTGTGAAAATCTTTATTATAGTGGATAAATGTTCCTTGATTTTATAGCTGAATAAGCTGCATAAAACAACCATGTTTGCCTACACAAATTTAAAGTGGCCAGTGTGACCAGTACTCGCTTGTCATAGTATTTCTGTTATTTGTGTGAGCAGTCTCTCGCGAGTGGGAAATCCAAGATGGCGGATGTAAGACGGGTCCGGCGATCCGTTTTAGAATGAAAGCTTTTCTCAGCCCAACCGTTTGGACGTAAGAAATTCACAAGGATGTCTGTGGGAGATATGCGTAAAAAACATGGTGATTTGGGCTGCGAGTTGTAGTTAACAGCTAAATTCCTTGTTTGGCCCTGCGCATTTTCAATTTAGGATTTGAGGAATTGTTTTTTTTTTGTTCCGCCCGTCAACACATATAAAAGCCAATCAAGTCCTTAGCCATCCTCGCGCGCCAGGGTCCTTCCCTCACCTCCCCCCAGGGGACAGAGGAAAAGGACCCTGGAATGGTCTGGTCACGTGTCACCCAGATTTCGGGTGGTAACAAAAATTCCCAAGCGGGGGTAGGATACGCGCACGTTGCTCCTTGCGTTTTCTAAAAATGGCGGCTCGTGACTGTGACTAGCAACAGCGACTAAAAAACACCGCGAAACAAGTAACTTTGTTGAGAAACAGTTTACTTTTCCTCCAAATCTAAACAACTTAGTGTTTCTGCTGAGGATTTTCTGGATGGAGAGCTTTTATCCTGCTATGGAAAAGTACATGAGTGGCTTCAGTTTCGTGTTTCTTTCTACTGGCAGTCCTTCGAGGGCTCATTGCGTCGGTTGCTCGTCACGAGACAACAAGTTGAAACGTTTTTGCCGTCTAATAAATCAGCTTGTCCGGCAGCAAGCTTGAAGACTAAGATGTACCAATAAAGACAACATTAACTCGTGAACACATAAAAACAAGTGGAAAAGATGATTGCAAACCCGAGAACATTCGTCTCTGGCCCAGATTTTGAGTGCAGAGTTGACTGGTTTCGTCTTGATTGTTCTTCGCAAGGTGGAAATGTTTACCTTTGCTGCCCTAGCAACCTGGGAAAACTACCCTGCTCGTCTGCATGGTTGTTCGGCTACAAGCTTGAGTCAAGGAGATATTTCGGTAAAGACAGTAAACTCGCAAACTCTTCAGAAAGCAAGTGGAAAAAAAACTATAGATAAAAACCCGCTTGTCGCCGAAAGCTGGCAAATACTCACAGAGAAAAAGACTCGTTTCCTGGCGAAACTAACAGTAAAACACAGTTTCAAATCCTGACAAGAAATACTGTATGTAGTAGCTAAAAGTATAGATTGCTTCTTAGGTAAGTTGACTTGAATTAATGTACTTACATACTTAAAATAAACTAGCACGCTAAAATAAATTGCTCAATATCCTTGTGGTTTCTGCTCGTGTTGTTGCTTTGACTTAAAGTTTATATTTCTCAACTGGGAAATTATGGGTCAGTCAGCCTGGGAATTAGTTCAAAAGTTCTTGGAAAAACAACGGAAAGTTTATTTTCCATATTTTTTGATTTTCGTGACTAATCAGTTTTGGCAAAATGAAGAAATCTGACAAAATGTCTTCAGTCTCTTTTTGTCAGAAATTTTCCGTTGGGACCCCACCCCAAGTTTGATTTTTGTTACCACCCGAAATCTGGGTGACACGTGACCAGACCATTCCAGGGTCCTTTTCCTCTGTCCCCTGGGGGGAGGTGAGGGAAGGACCCTGGCGCGCGAGGATGGTCCTTAGCTTGTTTCGCCTGGTGCAGTCGCAAGTCGGCTTTCTGTCGACGAAAACCCAGTTGACTGCATTTGGCGAAACAAGGCAAGATGTTGATTTGCCCTGTTGTCTGGCGGTACAGAACAAAATATTGAACTTGGCAGCAGATGAACTAACCTCTAGATGCGTCCACGAGGTAAAGTAGTATGGTAGATACCAGGGCAACTGGTGAATAAGAAAAAACTCTGTGCATGATGTGCTTTTCAAACCAGAAGTCAGGGTTCGTACGCCTAGATAATTTTACAAATCCCGGAATTTCAAGGAAAAGTTTCTCGAAACATTTCCAGGATATTTCCAGGAGTTTTTCAAAAAAAATCAGACTCGCCTTTCAAACGATTTTGTTCCTCTTCAATGTTCCTCTTCAACGCACGCGCGCGCTGCATGTCGGTAGATGTGGGTCATTTGTCGAACAAACTGTTAAAAGGCGCGCACTGCATTCTGGTAGTTGCGCGTGTGCTTATAGCTGGATCGTCAATTGAAACTTCACAGTATCATATTTACCGTTCAGCCTGGTAAGAAATTTAAAAGGCCAATGGACCATTTTCACAAGTATACGTGCGCAACAACCTCGGCTACAGGAGCTGAAATACTCCAAATGTGTACTTATCTGCATTTTGCTTATTTCTTGTGAACTTACCACATAACCACGCACAGAAGAAGATCTCAAGGATAAGGTAACCATGGTATCCACGATTGTACCTGCAACCTGAGTGATAACGGCCAGGCCAAGGTCTGAATAGACTGCATGCTGGTGAGAGGAAAACCAACTCTGATTACACTCCGCCGAGCTACATGTATACAAGTCAGGGGTGTAGCCGAAAAAACAATAAGAGAGCGAATTTCAGATGACCGCAGTGGATACTATATATACCTACCCAATCATTAACGAGAGAAACTACGTAACAAGTTGCTGCTGAATGGCTTCCTCTTCAGCCAATCACAAGCCAAGTAAAACCACTATCACGCAGTGAGCACGAGATTACTAATTTAATACACAGCTGCGTTAGTTCAAATTTGATTGCTTGACAGAAGCGAGGGACCAATGTGAATGAAAGTAAAATCACTATCACGCGTTGAGCACGTGACTGGTAACCAAGACCCCGTTCACACGAGACCGGTACAATTCTGGTACGGTACCGTCGCGCGTTCGCACGGGATTTGCGGTACCGGACCGATTTTGGCACGGTAAGGCGTGCACGGTCCCGTGTGAACACCGATACAAAACGTGCCAGAATTGTACCGGTACCGTATGAACAAGCGGCACCGTACCAGAATTGTACCGGTTATGCGCCGGTCTCGTGTGGACGGGGTACAAGTGAAAACACCAGCACGTGGTACAGTGAGCACGTGATTACTAAATAAACAGCTGCGTAAGTTCAAAATTTGATTGGTTGACAGAAGCGAGGGACCAATGTGAATGAAAGAAAAACCACTATCACGCGGTGAGCACGTGACTGGTCTCTTAAGCCAAACCAAGTGAAAACACCAGCACGTGGTACAGTGAGCACGTGATTACTAAATAAACAGCTGCGTTAGTTCAAAATTTGATTGGTTGACAGAAGCGAGGGACCAATGTGAATGAAAGTAAAAACCACTAGCACGCGGTGAGCACGTGCCGCGGACTAAGCGATATATATACTTACAATCCATAGGCAGTGCCGAGTTGATGCTCAGGTACAACCAATGATACTAACGGCCACAGGGCACAAGCCAGAAGTGAATACGCAACTCCCAAGATACTCTGAAATGTAGATAGAGAGAAAATTCGTGTTACCACAAAAAAAAGTGATTCCAAAAATAAAATAAAAAATCCGAGATTCTAAAAATGAACAAAATCCGGTATTTCCAAAAATGAACAAAAGTCCAACATTACAAAAATCCGGGATTTCAAAAATTAAAAAAAAATCGGGGATTCGAGGAAATTAAAAAAAATCCGGGATTTCTAAAAATTAATAAAATTCAGGGATTTCCAATTCCGTTCATGCTGGAAGGTCAAAATCGGTCCCCTGCCCCAGGTCCGTGTGAACGCGCGACGGTACCGTACCAGAAACTGTACCGGTCTTGTGGGGAAACAGGGTCTGAGTCTGAAGTCTGAACGTGACTGGAAACTCGAGATCTACTATCAAGACCGAAACAAGTCGCGTAAGTGAATAACAAAGTGCGCGTCGAGGAAAGACGTTTCTATTGCATTGAGCGTTCGCTAAACAAGGGTCTGCAAGCAGTCTAGTTGTACAGTCTAGTTGTACCATTGCAACAAAGGGGTTCCAGAAAGTGAAGGCTACGATTCCGTGGGCTGCTAACGTGAGGATGACTGCAAGCAGAACTAAAAAAAAAAGAAATGACAAAGTAAGAAATGAAATATCAGAGACTGCTAGCGGCCCCTACTTTGACGCGTCTCCCAAAGAAGCGTCGAGAACCACCGACGAACGACGACGATGGCGTGAAGAGTCGAAGCGGCACTTCACGCCATCGGCACTTCACGCCATCGCCGTCTGCGCGCGCTCCTCGTGGGGGGCTCTTCGTGCTTCTCTGGGGGACGCGCGACAGTAGGGGCTGCTAGCAGTCTAGAAATATCATGGACAGTGGAACAGATTTTGAAGTGAGGGCTCATTTGTAGCATTGTATGGCAAAGTACTACGAATGTCACCGAACCGTGGTGCACGGCGAAAAAAAATGTCAACGATTCTGCCCGCTCGGGCTCATGTTTTTATCTGCATTCCTTTCTACACGGGCTGTTACAATCTTGATATATGCAAAATTGGTCTTTCAGGGAACTTTTAGAAAAGCATGCCGGCCCGTTGCCGCGCTTTCGGTTTTCGCTCGCCCCGATTCCCTCCCCTTCCCTCAGAATGCAGACAGAATTAGAAACATGAACCCGAGCGGGCAGACTCGTAGACGTTTTTTTTTCCCTCGACGCGCAAAAACGGTTCGGTGAAACCCGTAGTAAGGGGACACGAAAATAATTCCCCTCCCAGACTTAACCGTCAATGAATGTAACTGAAAAGCTGTACCCCCCCCCCCCCCCCCCCCCCCCCCCCCTAACGAGAATATGGGGATGCCTATACCCCATTCCCTGAACGAAATGCGTCATGAGAGGTACATTCCAGGTTGCTACTACGAGGATATTCATCATCACCCCTGAGGAAATCGATATTTTCTAACCCCTTGCGAAATTCCAGAGGAAAACACTTCTACCCTTATGGAAGTTCCAGTTTCCTCGATAGTTTTTATTATTTCTAAACCTGCATTTTTACTGTACTTTGCTATCTCCGAGAGCTTACCCCAGAAGACATTTTTGCCAGTTCTGTCGACCATAAAACGAGAAATGGGGATGCACAGGCAGAGATGATGAAAACAATGCTGAAAAAATCAAATTCTAAAAGTTGAAGATAACACAACATGTCTTTGTAAAGCTTTGCATTCTATGCAATATAGTTACTTGCGGGTTTCCTGTGTTGCATGAACGCGCGCCAAAAGTGGCGGGAAGAAAATCAGCCAATCACAAACGTTTTCGAAGAAAATCAGCCAATCACAAAACGTTTTCCTGGCAGACGCTAAGGATTTTTTAAATATACAAGATATAAACAATACTACAACACTTTGTTGCATAACGCGCAGTATTCGGACTTCCAAGAGGCGGGGGCAGCTCTGGTGAGAACTATTTCTAGGTTACGCCTTGTGCCAACATTATAATTCATCAAAAATCGATGCGTAAATCTCGGTGTAAAACAAAAAATGTTAGGCGTGCGTATTTACACCTGTATCAGGCGCAATTTCGAGTCCTGTGGTGTGTGATGGTTTGCGACAGTTCGGTACCTGTTCACTGCTCCTGCCGGGATGGTGTTAGATCAAACTTTTCTGGAAAAAGGCGCTGGAAATAAAAGCAGTAGAATGAGGAAAGTGCCCGCATTTCGTTTTTAGCGAGAGTCCGTAATAGCGGGAGCGAGTTTCAGTCATTAATATACAGGTTTCGTCGGGGGCTGTTTTTGTCCGTACTAACGAGGTATCTGCAATAGCGGGGGTGTCCGGCGAGAGTCGACTGTACTTGCCAACTGCAGGAACTGCCAGTCCCGGGGGGGGGGGGGAACTCTCCTATTTTGGGGGCGGGGGTGCTCGTCGTACCTTTTAGGGTTTACAATCAGGCCTCTGATACCTTTTAGGGGTGAAATTCGAAAACGTGCAATTATTTTCCAGATAGGTAACTTATAGGGGTTCGTTCTAGCAAATCAAGCAAGAATAGTTTATCCAATATCACACTTGTTGGTAGCCTGAACTTCAGACGTATTTTCTCTTGCAAAAAAAAATACGAGAAAACAATTACAAGGGAAAATAAAAGGGCTTACTTGTAGGTACCTCTTAGGGGTCAAAATCAACTAAGCCGCGCCATGTTTGGTACCTTTTAGGGGTATAATCGAACGATCTCGACGAGCCTTCCCCCGGTTGCCAGTTCCAAACTTTTACCATTACTTACAGTCCAAGTCCCACAAATGGGAAAACAGCTACATAATAAGCCACGCAAATGATGAATATCAACCACAGAGATAGAGAGAAGTCCTTGACATCTCTTAGCTGGATCACCTCCCTGAAACAAACACGAAGCAAAATACACTGTATATCATTCTACTGTTTTTTTCTATTTGATACGTAGCTGAACTCATTGTGGAACAAGAAAAGGCCAATACCAACACCACAAAGGGGCAGATTTTTAAGGCCGGTTTCCACTTGCGCTTTTTGATGCATTTGTCACGCCGATTTTTCTCGCGCGAGTTGCAGTTCCAACTTTCTAGTGTAGACGAGATGCAAATCCGCTGCGATTTCTGTGCTTCTTCGAATCACATCAAGTTGCAAAGAAGTCAAAGCGTTTCGGACATTGAAACATTGAAAGAGTTTCAATTTGAAATATTGGCGACATCACGCTGACAAAAATTGCAGTCGGTCGCGCCGAGTTGTACAAAATCGGCTAACGGTGTTTACGCATTAGATCACACACTAGATCAGGATTTCCAAACAGTAAGAAGTGGGGCAAAGCCGAGTTTTTTAAACGACTTCGAGATGTTTGAAATCCTGATAAGAAACTCTATCAAGTATTTTGATACTTACTTCTCAAACGACTGATTTAACGTCGAGTAAAAGAAGCAATAAAATCTGAAAATTCTATTCAAATGAAGACTGCGTTTTTTCGAGCTCCTCCGCGGTTATGATTTTCTTTGTTCAAACTTGATGAATTATTCATGAGTTTGAGAAATCTTGTTGTATAATTGTCAAATTATGTGCAAAATAACAAAAGTATCCATCCACAGGATTCATCACATGATCTGAATTGGGGTGGCAACAAGATGTAAACACCGTTAGCCGATTTGGTCTATTCCATGGTCAGAGGAGAGCTCCAGCTACTACAGTATAACAAAGACAATTATTATTACCTGTTTTGCCTTCGTCTGTTCTTAAGATTCGTGCACTCCTTTGTCCAAGTATCCAACAATAGCTCCACAAACAAAAGAAAACAGGCACACCCTACACCTAAGGAAACAAAGTGGGAAACTTGTCATGCACTTTCAGAGGGGAATAAACTTGTAAAATAAGAGTCTCTTAATGTGCTAACAATGACTGGAGAAACAAAAAACACTGTACAATAATAGATGGATATAAATGGGCTTGAAATTAAGAAATAATCAAAGTCGTAACTTACACATTGTACCAATATTATGGGCGTAATTCATCAAAAAATCTAGGCGTATATCCATTAGGAGAGCACTACAAAACTTAAACACAGACGTTCTTTAACGCCTAGGTATATAGGCATATTTACACCGTATCGGGCGCAATATCGAGCTTTGTATATAGTGGTTTCAACAAAGTTTGTCACCCAAAAGACTAAAGCCTCAAGCTGTCGGCGCCAAGCCTTGTGAGTCATTGTTGTCTCACGTGCTAATCAAAATTCAATTCGATTTACGCGCGTGTTGGAAACAGCGCGATTTTTAATTTATGTGCACTTCAAATCTCAAATTGGAGGGCGCAAGAACTTTATTCTTAAACGTGAACGACAGTACTGCGTACAGCATTAAGCTGTCCGTTTTACTTTTCACGCTTTTCCTTGTCAAGAAGGAAATCAAATACTGACGGGGTATTTTGTGAGATGATTACATGAGAACCGAACTTCTGAAACTCCGCTGGAGTATTCTGTAGAACAAATATCTAAGAAAGAAATATTTCGCAAATTCTATTCTGTTTTTGCTAGTCATCCTACACCTTCGAAGGTATAATGAAAGTAAATTATCGGAACGCTCGCGTACAAATTCAAAAGACGCGCTTATTAATAATTAGTAATACATCTTCAGAAAGCTTTTCTAGGCGCCCAAAATAAAATTTCAATTGAGCATTCGATTGGAACAAAATACAATTTATTATAATTGTAAGTGTCTTTATTTCATTTCATTCTTTGAGAAGCGAACTCTTTGAGCAAAATAAACACAGAATGCTGTGACCGTGAAATGTCAAATTTTGCTGAGCTTTGGCTGAAATTTTTATCA
Organism: Scolanthus callimorphus; assembly: GCA_033964015.1. NCBI lineage: Eukaryota > Metazoa > Cnidaria > Anthozoa > Actiniaria > Edwardsiidae > Scolanthus > Scolanthus callimorphus. The sequence goes on along the minus strand of CM066923.1, from coordinate 10,697,179 downwards.
GACATTCGCTCTTAAGAATGCACATTTTTAGATGCCAGTGCAATTCTCTCACTCGAAGTCTAAGGTCGACTTCGCTCATCGCGCGCGGCATTTTTGACTGATGGAGAATATTTGTTATTCAAAGCACGAATGACCCACAATGCTTGGCGCCGACAGCTTTAGGCTTTAGTCTTTGGGGTGACAAACTTTATTGAAACCACTATATACGGTATAAACCTTAGTCAGAGCTTCTTCTTGTGCGAAAACGCGGAATTTGCCCTTTTCCGCGAAATTCGCGCCATCTATCAATTCCCCTGCACAATCCCGCCTAATTCAGTCCTATTTTCATGACAAAGATAGTGCAGATGCCATTTATAACTATCGCTTGGGATTTAGACCGATCAGTTTCGAAGTAAATAGCAGATTTATTTCCTCAAAATGGCGAAATGTCGCGAGAAATCTTATTGGCCATTTTATTGGACCACTGAAAGCGAATCAACAATCGGATTGGAAAAGAGTTGATTTGTTTGACTCGAAAAACTAAGTACAGAAATGACAGAAATGTTTGGCACGGCTCGGATAAAAATGGTTCTGGAACTACCTCGCCACGTAGTCCCGGCACGGATGAAATTTCGGTCCGGCTATGAATTTCGGTCCTTTATGCCATTAAATTTGGGACCCATACCACTTTTTATCCGAGCCGTGCCAAAAATTCCCTGTCGTGTAAATAAGCCTTAGAATGTACTGTTTGCAGACGTCAATTAGTTCCCCCTTACATTCCGCTCAAGACCGTTTGCACTAGTTTGCAGTGATCATTCTGTCTGATTTTGTTATTGTCATCGTCATTTTTTTCTTCTAAACAATACGAACATAGCTAAATTGATCCAACATTATTGCGCAATCCCGCGTAATTGACTTTTTTTCGCGTAATTTTGCACATCTCCCAAAAATTATTACGCAATCCCGCGTAATTTACCGCGTAATTGACGCTTTTCCGCGTATTTTGCCCTCAAATCCGGTAATTTCGTTTTTTTCCGCGTTTTTCCAGGACCCCTGCTAAGTTATGTCTAGCTGTCTTCAAGAGGCAAAAATGTGTTTACATAAAAAATGGTTGTTATCAGGTCTAGGGTCATCCTTGCAGCTATCAGCAGTTTCCAGGCATCCAACTGATTTTGATTGAAGCGTCTGTGAAATCACGTTACTAATCGTGTTCAGGTCACGCAATGAAAAAACTTTGCATAATTAGTTAAGCCCGAATTGGCTAGCCAGTGTACATCCGTTACTAACATCCCTTCTCTGTAGCAGGCTGAGTGTGCGTAAGCAAGATTTTTCAGCCAATCAAGTTCGCGAAATTGATAACGTGATTGCGAGCCAATCAGGAATGAGTCTCCAAGAGAATATGTGACCTGAACACGATTAGTAACGTTATTTCACTAAGAATGTATACAGTCTAAGCAGGGCATGAAATTGCACTTAGAACAGGCATAAACAGGCCTAACGTCTGGGCTTTTATGTATCAGACAATAGTCCAGTTTCTCTACTCTACCGCTGAATAGGCATCAATGGCGCATAAATACAGTGGGAGCCTCAATTTAAAGTAGAAAAAAGTGTGAAAAGTTGTGGTCCCGGGGAAGGGGCTTTTTTCCATTTTTGTCTTCCCCGCCATGGGGGTATTTTGCATCTTTGCTAGATCCGGGGTGGGGAATTTTCATTCTTATTGTTAGAAATGACATCGCATGGTCTTCGCAGGAATAGACCTCCTCGGCTTGGGCGTAAGGTTGTCCCATTTCAGATCATGTGGCATTCCCATGAGTACTCTTTCTTTGTTCTTCTGCTACACACTGAAGGATATAATATGGAAGCAACCCAAACAAAGAAAGATTATTCAAATGATGGCACATGATCTGAATATTACGCCCAAGCTGAGGAGCTCTATTGACTGATACATTACCCATACATGTATGCTTTTAATGTAAAGGAAAATTTCTAGGTTTGCCGCTCATAAAAAATGATTTCTTACCAACAAAGAGTGTAAGGCCTAAAACTTTATACCCAGGAGCCTTGTTGTGGTAGAGAGCTGCGAATGCTGCATATATGAGGTGGTTTACATTCATGTTAATTGTGCTACCCTAGAAAAAGAAACCAAAAAAATCAAGTTGAATGCTATAGCCCAAATCATGGTTGTTCTGTGATGAGAGGTTTTAAAACATGATTACATTTCTAACCATTGCTGCTGGGGGCGTAGCCAAGGGAGGGGGGGGGGCTCCCTTTCCCAGATTTGTTTTTTTACCTGCATATTTTTATTCTCTCTTTTTTGGATGACAGAAACTAACAATTTCTAGCAAGAGCTCATAATTATGCCAATTTGAAATCATACGATATGATGATTTAGTGCGTACTTTTTCTGCCGAAGCCCAATTGGACACAAATGTCAGCTTTTGCCCCTGCTCCCCCCCCCCCCCCCAACAAAAATTCATGGCTATGCCCCTAGTGCTGCCTACTAGTCAATAAACAATTCTAAATACCAAATAGTGAGCACCATACTTGTTTCTCCCATTTTTTCTCACCCACAATCTAGCCCCCCTTGACAGCCCTGTAACCCAATAGTCCAGTTTCGAATTCTCTACTCTACCGTTGAATAAAGGCATCGGTGATGCATAGATACTGTGGGAGCCTCAATTTGAAGTCGAAAACGTTGTGAATACCGACAGGAAACTGAAGCTTGACAAACTTGAGAAAACTAGTCGGACTAGTTGGTATTCACAACTTTTTTGGTTACAAATTGATGCTCCCACTGTATTTATGCGCCATTATTGTCTGTTCAGTGTAGAGTAGAGAATTCAACACTATTATTCTTTTTGCCATCCTCCATTCACCACCTTGCTATACCACTGATGAGAATTACCCAAAAGAGAGCAGCACCTCATCCTCCCAGATCAGTACCCAGGTAATACTTACGATCCTTGAGAAGCTGAGCTGTAAACCAAACACCATGTTGAGCTCTTTCCCTTTAAACCAATTGACTGAGTAGGTGTTCTGTGCTACTGCTAAGTTTTCACCCCCAAGACTGGTAAAATGATAAATATATAGGTATATAAAATAAAATGTTAAAGGCATTCCCCAGCCACCATTTACATGTACTGCATGTCATATCCTGACTTTCAGCCACCCCTTCACTCTTGTCATTGTACCTCACGTTAGAGCGGATTTCAGATGACTGTTGTGAGTAATTTGCAATTACTTGTAATTACTCCTGTAGGTTTTGTTCAGAATTGGTGTTTTTTTTTTTCACGCGAATTCGACCCGCGGAAATTTGCCGTTTTTTCCCACGAATTTGAACCTAAAAAATCACGCGAAATCGTTTTTTTCCTGTGAAATTGGCCGTTTTCCACGAATTTTGTTGCAAAATTGGCTACTCTTTCCACGAAATTGAACCTAAAAAAAACCGTGAAATGTGTCATTTTTTCCGCGACCTGCCAGAAGCCCTGGTAGAATGTGATTGGGACCATTAGAAAAGTGATTGGGGGTTGGGCAAAAAGCAAAAAAAAAGCTTGAGAGACTTTCGTACAGCGCCAAAGTTGAATTGTTCCTTGTTTTGCGTTTTCCGATAAACCATGAAAAAAATATCCTAGCATCATCACATGAACTGGCTGGCAACAAGGGGTGCTTACCATTGGTCACGAAAAACCGGTAATTTCGGTCGGGATTCCAATGGTACAGTCGATGTTTCGGTCATTCCGGTTGGTATGAGAGGTTCAGCTTCAGAGGTTGTCTCGCCATTCCAGTTGGAACGAACCGATCGGAATGGTTTGTACCATTGGCACTCCAACCGGTTTTATGACCAAATATGGTAGCCGATCCGAACCGAAATGCGAAAAAGCGAATAATAAGCGTCGTTCCACTCGGTATTTCTTCCCAACCGAAATGTTCTGTACCATTGGACGCTGATCAAACCAACCGGTTTCCTATGACCAATGGTAAGCACCCAAGATGTACCATTGGTTGATTTGGTCTGTTCTCAGTTTTCATGTGACATCATCAAAAAGCTAACTTCTAAACCAAGAGATCTACAGAGATGTCCTTTCTGTGATGAATATAACTCTATTCAAGGATTTGTCACACGAAATTTCGGCAACTTCTGCCAAGTAGTTCTCGAGATATCGCCAAAGCTATTTATGTCACGCAAACACCAGTCACGTATTTTGAACTTGCCGTATTTCACTCGATTTGCACCGTTCTTACCCTTTTGGCATGTCAGTATGTTATAAAAGTTCATATCTTACCATTCTGATACTATTCTTATAATTTGGATTGAAAATAACGTTGTTTTGGAGCCCCTCTGCTGGGGCTCCAACATGGCGGCTCCATACAATTACTGTTACAAAATGGCGCACATTCACTTGCTAATATCTCGCTCGGAAAGTGACCAAATAGGCCCAAAATTTACCCAGGAAACATAATTTTGTATATTCTTTATAATAATTCTATTAGGCATCTAGTGTTTAGAAGTTAATTTAGAGAAATAAATTTTGTCATGTGACAAGTGAAAACCAAGAATAAACTGAATGTAACAGAAAACTGTGCTTGTTTAAGTCAGTCACTTACCCAAAAATAAATCTCCCCACAAGCATAACAGTGAAGCTGCCTATATAAGCCCCAAGAGCAAACACAACCTGAAAGATTAAACAAGAATAGATAAAACCACTATTGTTATGGGTTGGGCACAATCAACAGACCTGTTTGAGAAAATAAACACCTTTATGCAGCCTGCTTCATAACAGAATTTCTTCCCTGAGACAAATAGGGCACTCCCCACTTTGTAAACACCTTTTTATTAAATCTGATGTTTTCTAACGATCTGTGGTTCCAGAAGAAAATCCATACCTCCCTCACAGAAGGGATCTGGAAATTCTTGGTTGGGGTGAAATGTATATTGTACTCTAGTCAGTGTGTATCAAAGCCCTCAATAGTGACAATCTGCAGCTGAACTTATTGCGGTCGAAGATCGCATACTAATCTGATCAGGGTCGCAGTACTCCCGCGTGGCTTTGGTTGGATGCCAGCTTGATTCAGAGATTTTGGACTGACTATGTGATTTTGCCTTGTATTCATGTCAAGAGTGGCCGAGGTGGAATGGTAATGAAACTGCCTCGATCTCACGAACGGAAGTGGAATGGTAATGAAACTAGCCTCGATCTCATACGGACAGGGAGAGATATGATAACTAGCACATGTCACACGAAAAGAAACGACTGCTGCAATATTGCAGGCTCAACCAACAGTGTTCCATTTCGTTGTAAACACGAACCCCGCCGGGTTTTACAGAGAATTTTGCAGTCGATCGCGACGCAGATACGACAAATAGAAGAAAGCAAACTTCATATCACAGTTTTTATTCGGCAAGATGGCCTTCGGATCTCAATACTTCAGAATATTACCCGGTTGGGGGCCTTTGGAACTCGATAACAATTTCCAGTTATTTGGCTGTTGGCCTTTTGGACTCGCTACAATTAATCCCTGTTCAACTTGAAAAGCTACCCTCTGTCACTCCAGGTATTCCAACCATCGATGTTTTTATATTGAAATAAAACAGGTCTAGTTGTAACAGCATTTCCACCAGTTATAGGCTCTGGACTTGCCCGTGAAATCTCTGTACATTTTCGTCTTCAGTCATGATACACTCGCTTCGACCGCAATTTAGTGATCTATGATTATTCTAGTTTTGGAAGAAAGGATACATTGAACATTTTTGATATGTTTGGGAGAGGTCTGAGATCAATGCCAACCAGGGAGAAAAAAAATGGGAGATTTTAGTGGAAATACAACAACTGTATGAGAACAGCCCAGGATCAAAATATGGGAGAAATACCAGTACAGTAAATGTATGAAAATAATGAAAAATAAGTTAAAAAGTTGGCATCTCTGAGAGGTACAGTAATGCTACATCCTCAGGCCCCCTTTTTAGGGCAAGTGATAGCTGCTGACTTATTATTGTTAGCAAAATTTGTATTCACACTTACTTGCCCTACGAGGACAAATCCACTAAATATAAGTGTCCCTAACCTGGAAAATATAATGCCATTACAACATAATCAAAATGTATGTAAAAATATAAGTTACAATTGCATGCCTTCAGCAACAGAGTCCCTCCATCTGTCCTCCTGTATAATCTGGTCACGAGTCCAACATTGCAACCAACTTTGGGCTTTCACAACCAGAAATAAAATTGCAGAATGCCATTCTAACTACCTCACATGGGCTACACTAATCATGACAATATTTACCAATTAAGGACGGTGCCTACAAAAACAAGTATTTTTTTCGCACTTAATGACTATGTGGAAATGAAAGGTAACGCGAAAGGCTATCGATTTCCGGTAAAAAAAGGTAGGGTACCCACGCAAGTTTTCGAGATAACCCATCCCCAACACCCTAAAAAGGCAGAATAAGCGTTTTTTAGAAATTACGAAAAAAAATTATTTTTTCTCGATAGTTTTATTTAAATTCTACTTTCGCTCGTAAAATCAGCAGCGGTTATTACATTTGTTGGATTCCATAACAAATAAATGTAAATTTCGGCTTTTAAAGGTATTTAGGGGTTAAAATGTTCTACAGAAGGCCCAAAATCTACCCTGACACCCGCTACTTTATGCGTTAAAAAATAGCCTCAGCATATTTTTCGCACGTTAAAAAATTGCAAATACGCTGCGGATGTTTCATATTTTCGATTGATGTAAAAAAATATAGGGGTAGCCACGCAATTTTTAGAACTATCATGCATTTTAACAGCAGGTAGAATGGTTAAGTGACAAATCTGCGCACCCCTCCCCTGTGAGTAGAAATTGACATTCAAAATGGCGACTGTTTAAGTAAGAGGGGAAAAGTGGAAAAATCAAGGTAACTACGTGGTACATTGACTAAAAATCATTTAAACATTAATTTTAGACAAAATGTAGTATATTTGATTCCACAATTAATAACAAGCAGGTCGAGATTATTGAAATTAGCAAGGCGAAGTTACGAAGTCAGGTTCTTTTTCAAACGATAACAACGACGTTTTTGTCATTTACAAAGCGAGTCTTGTACAAACATTATTGAAGTGAAACTGCATGTACGCCATATAACTTAAAGTATAAATCTACATTAAGTTTTCTGATTAATTTGTGGTAATTTTTTGCGTAAAGATATCTAGACTTTTAGTATCAAACGGATGGCTACTTTTACTCAGAGAAAAATCCCGATATTTTTACTAAATGTAAACTTTTGTAGGATATTTCCCAAAAGAAAGTTCTAACTGAAGGTAATTCACAGATAAAAACAAAGAAAAAAGAAGAAAAAGGAGAAAAAAGAAAAAAAAAAATCCACGGCCCCGAGTGAGTTCCGAACTTGGAGTACTTGCTAACCGTCTAGCGCGCTAAGCACTTGCCCCATCGAAACATAGATGGAAATCTGGTAGAGAAAATGCTACAAATACAGACATCCGTATAGAATGCGCGAGCAGGATGCGCAGTAGCAATTGTAGGCACCGTCCTTAAAGGCTTTCATTTGCCCATATCAAAAATTGTGTCAGTACAAAAAGTCAAAGCAAGAAAGGAAAAATGAAAAAGGAGAGGAGAAAGAAATATGGAAATGAGACAGAAAGGCTCAGAAATGGAAAGAATGCTGAATATCTTGACCAAAATTATATTTTGATGACCAAAGTTTGCCATTTGGTGACAAGAATTTTATGTACATTTACATTTATAAACACCAATACCCTGGAAGCAGAGGTTTCTTTCTGTCAGTCGTTGACCTCTTATTGATGCTGTTTGCGTTGCTGGTATGTAGCACTGTAGTTTTTCTCATGGGCAAAACATTAAACAACAATGAGGCATACCAGCAATGCGTACAGCCTCTGCTCGCAGGGTTAATAAACACTAATGCTTCCTTAGAAAAAAGGTAATGTTGGGACCTGGAACATAATGCAATTGGAGGCAGCATTAATTTTACAAAGGCCTGCATACTGCAAAATATTTAAGAAACATGTATATTTTACAATCACTGTGATTATAGTGAAAATTCCTATGATCAGATGATTTCAGAAAATATATGTTAATACATGACTGTAGACACTACAGCCAAAAATTGAACAGTTCAATTCAGTTCCCAACAAGTTTGTCAGGCCTCTGTCATATCTCCATCATCGAATCATTTGAGAAGAATCCTTTTTCACTCTTTCTACAGTACTCACCGGACACCAAAGACTTTGTCCAACAGAAATCCCCCAAAGAAGCACAGGATCACATTGGGATAAGAGTACAGTGAGTAAAGAAGCACATATTGACTTGTTTCTATGTTCATATCCTAGAAAATACAACAGAGCAAAATAGAATATGCTATTCACTCTTACACTTTCACTTTAAATTACTCCATTATTGATTACGTAAGTCTAATTCTTTACAGAGTGCCAATAAGGTTGTTCAGGGCTTGAAATTAGTCACGAATGTGACTAGACTTTGGCTCAGGCAACTTAAATAGTAGGCTTGAAATTAGTCACAAATGTGACTAGAATTTTGGCTCAGGTGACTAAACGGTTTCTTCATTTTATTAATTTGCTTAGAGATAAATCTCTTGCTACATACGTGATTTCACACAAAATTTAAATAGTTGTGCTAATACTTATCTTTGCATTGTAACATGCTAGCAGGCATTTGCAGGCTGTTTTCATCGCAAAAATCCTGGAGTTCGTAGTCGCCATCTTGGAATTTTGGGCGTGCGAAACAAATTGCCCTGGGCCGGGTAACAAAATCTAAAATGGCACTCACGACTGGGAACTTCAAGATTATTGCAATAACAACAACAGTCTCCAACAGCTTCACAGATCCATGTACCATGAATCAGCCAATTTTTAGAGGATTTTTTGTATTTGTTGTTATGCAAATCCCGATTTTCAAGGTCATTTTGGAGTGAAAAAATGTCTTATATACAGGTAAATAATATGGTAAGCATAAAATACTGTATACATAAAAAAATTTCTGATTCTCAGGAAAATAGCAACAGCTGCCCTCTGTATTAATTTTCAGAAGCGTATTGAGGGAAAGATTGACATCATCTATACAGGATGTTATTACTTACATGTTCAATTTTCTTCTCTAGGGCAGCAGGATTGTCATAGCAATAGTATCCACCTATGAAAAGGATGCAAGAAAAACAGTTGTTGGTAGTTTCATTTATAGTGTGCCCAGAAAGGGGGAAAATCGAGTTTGTTTACTTGGAAAAAGAAACCTAAATTTAGCCTGGAAGCAGAACTGTTTTCGGATCATTGAGGATTACAAATTGCAAATTGCGCCCGTGGGGGTCGCTTTTGTGATTAAGTTTTTTTCTTTTGCGAATAAACTTTGTCAGTCAGTCGAAGCTTTGTGACTCACTTCTTGTCTAACTCGCTGGCACAAGTTCAATTTCTGCAACTAACATTTTAGAAAATGCAACTAGAATGTTGAAACTATCTCTTGTCAAAAAATTTCGACTGGACTTTTTTTTTAATTTGCTGCCCTGAGCTGTACAGGTTGGACTGGAGCAGAGAACAGGGAACGAAGAACACTAATCCATCATTTTACTGTGAAATTGGCATTGAAAATCCCGCAAATTGTCATTATTTTTTTCCACAAATTATCAGAAGCCCTGTTTATCTGTGACAGAGAGCATTGGATATCTTTTAGCAAATCAAAGCAAGCATTTTTATATCGCAGCTATAATTATAAAAAATTATATAACTTTAAGACAATAATTCATTCTAGACTTTTGTTCTCAAAGAGGAAATATAATTATTGAGACCGTGGCAAGTGCATTACTTTTGAAAACAATGCCTGGCCATTTTCTGATCAAGAGAAACAACACGAAACAGTCAGTCTATGGAGAGGTTGTTTAGTTTCATACAGTGACGTAAAACACTGTAAAAACTGTATATGGAAACCCATATTGCCCAAGAATTGTAGTGAAGAGCTTTCTTCTCGTTTCTTTAAAACTACAGTACCCTTCGTCCAATACTATCATTCGTGACTTGTCAGGAAGCCGAACTAGAGCTAGTGCTAGAGCGCGTCGGTGGTCAAATCACAACTTACCGAAACTTAGAAAACATATAATATAAGGACAACATATCTGTGAAGTCCCCTTCTCGGGTCGCAAATTATAGATCCACCGCATCCCTCGAGCTTAGGAGCGTCTCTAGAAGACGAAATTGTGTTGATCAACGGAGACTTTTCTGAAGGTTCGGCCGCCATTTGGAATAAGAACTGTTGCGCACTCTTTTCCACGCAACCGGTGATTTCCACGTGATTTTAGTCACGCCAAGTCACGCAATCTCGACACGGACCTAAAAGGCTTCTGGGAAATGTACTCATCAAAATTTTAGCCGATAATCTGTGACGGATGGTCCGGGTCCGCCATTCGAGTGCAGATGTTTTACCACTTCCCTAACAACTTTCCGAACCGACGGCAATGTAAAACTGTCTGTTGTGCCCACTTTACTTTCTGAGAGGGCAGGCCTAAAGTTTACTTGACGTTCCTAAAGTGTGACATCACACGTGCACAATATCGTATCCTAAATTTGCTTTATTTCCACATCTTGTGCTGAGACCACAGCATGCTATATTCAGTTTTTCGTATACAAGTTTATATTAATTGATATATAGTGGTTTCAATAAAGTCTGTCACCCCAAAGACTAAAGCCTACAAGCTGTCGGCGCCAAGCATTGTGGGTCATTCGTGCTTTGAATAACAAATATTCTCCATCAGTCCAAAATGCCGCGCGCGATGAGCGAAGTCGACCTTAGACTTAGCGTGTTTCCGAATTCGAGTGAGAGAATTGCACTGGCATCTAAAAAAGTGAATGCTTAATCTGATAAAAATTTCGGCCAAAGCTCAACAAAATTTGACATTTCACGGTCACAACCCAAAATCTAATTTCCCTCAAAATTGTTTGGATGATACAATTAGCATTTTGTGTTGTACTTCGTTCCAATCGAGTGCTCAATTGAAATTTTATTTCGGGCGCCTAGAAAGCTTTCTGAAGATGTATCAGATGTATTACTACTAATTATTAATAAGCGCGTCTTTTGAATTTTTACGCGAGCGTTCCGATAATTTACTTTCATTATACCTTCGAAGGTGTAGGATGACTAGCAAAAACGGACAGAATAGAAATATTTCTTTCTGTAGATATTTGTTCTACAGAATATTCCAGCGGAGTTTCAGTAGTTCTGGTCTCATGCAATCATCTCACAAAATACCCCGTCAGTATTTGATTTCCTTCTTGAAAAAGGAAAAGCGTGAAAAGTAAAATGGACAGCTTAATATTGTACGCAGTACTGTCGTTCACGTTTAAGAATAAAGTTCTTGCGCCCTCCAATTTGAGATTTGAAGTGCACTATCTATTAAAAATCGCGCTGTTCCCAACACGCGCGTAAATCGAATTGAATTTTGATTAGCACGTGGACAACAAATGACTCTCAAGGCTTGGCGCCGACAGCTTGAGGCTTTTTATTGAAACCACTATATCTCTTTTCTTCTTTTGTTGTTGTTACTTTCGTGTACAGATATATACACATTTTTTTTTCGTATTTTACTCTTGTTACTGTTACCGAAATTGGATATGAATGAAGGTGATTTTTTCAATTTCGAGCCCGTTGTAAACCTCATCATAAATCGACAAGCTCTGCTTCCAATGGATCTCAGTCACTTTACCAAATATAGTTATGTGTATAGCAAAAAACTTGTACATCTAATGAGTAAAGTGAAATAAAGATTGATTGATTGGTCATCGATGATAGCCTGCTCGCAGACGAGGATCCGCAGGCCTGATATTTTTGGTTCCAATACTAATTGGTTATCAGAGTCATGCTGGGCTTTTATTGACAGATAAGATTAAAGAACAAATGATACCGCTGGCAGTTTACATCTCTTCAGATGCACTTTCTGTGGGTTCCGGTGACAGTTAATTAACTGATAACAGCTAAATTTAGTACATACTTAAAGTCTTATTCCGAAATATACACCGCATATACTGAATATCCTTAAAACAACAACGCTGAAGAGAAGACTAGGCTCGGAAAATTAAATAGAAAGCGAGCAATAAGCTCGAAATAGATTGTCCGGCATGCACCAATGGTATAAGCAGAAACCACCAAGCAAGCCTACCAGCATTTTGTACTAGGGGCAAGCAGCAGGGCGAGAATGTCGGCATCCTGCCCCGCTGCACAAGATAACAACAAGATATCATTACAATGAATGCTGCCTAGGAAAACCTACAGGAACGTTTTAAGCGACAACAGTACACCTGAATTAAGCGATATTTCAGGGGAAATGAGGAAAGTTCGAGAAAGTTCCTGAGCCCTCTGTCTACTGGGGATGAATTTGCAAGGTTAAGAGCGCAAGCTGGATTGAAATTGTGAGTGACCGCTAATGGAGCCGAATTTGATTCACAAAACTAGTGCTATGTATGAGCCATGATGTGCGGGTAGTTAACACTATGTTAGATCCAGGAAAGTGCTAGTATCCTTTAAAAAAAGCATTATTTGACGTTCACAGAAGCGCACTTCCAAGATAAATTGACATTCGAACCTAATTATAATTGACACTCGAACCTCAACACATCTCTTTTGATTGGCATTTTGGAGAGCTCAAAAATTAATCCCTGTTTTTATTGCCGAAAGTGGCATCTCGAGAATGTGGCCGCCGCACGGCCAAGTCTATTGTGTCTGTTTACGAAAAATGTAGGGCCTGCGGCCCCTCGTTAGGCGTTGGAGAGTAGTTTTGATTCGCTTGGCCGCCATCTTGGATTTGTGACAAAAGCCCCCCTCCCCCCGATTTGTCACATTTTGTACAAATCCAAGATGGCGGCCAAGCGAAAGCAAACTCGCGTTTCTGGGTAATCCGCGGTGTAAAAACCATTCCCAGAGGACACCTTTGTATTCAGCTATCCTTTCATCATGATTCGTTCTACTAAACAAAGGAAGCTATTGTGACGCAGCTTGTGAGTTGTTCCAGGTTCTTACACGGGGGAACAGCCGCGTTTCTCGACCTAAAACTACTTTCCAACGCCTGCGAGCAAGCTACATCGATGATGGATAAGCCTTCGATAACATCAAGTCTTTGGCAGGTGAGATTATCTCCACGTGGTATACTCTTCATGGAATTCAGAGAGCAGTTGCAGGGATGTGCAGAGGGATACGATGTGACTATGAATCCTCTCTTTCTGTAAAAAATGTCATTGTTAATTGCTGCGAGCGAAGCGAGCAGCATACTATTTCGAACGGTGGGATCTCTGTGGCGCACGATATTACTGAAGGCAAAGTTGATTTCGTGGGCTAGCGATGGATGATTTTTGGCACCTGCAGTATCGTCCTTACGTAATCAGCGGCTATCGGCAATTATTATTCAGCACATCGATGCACTGCCCAAATATGGTCATTGGAACGCCAATAGCTGTCTTCTGTACATGACAGCTATCCTGCGATATCCGTCTCTGAGGGAAATATGATGTTTTGAGTTCGTAAATAATACACAAAGTCATGTTTTTCGGGGGGGTTTTGTGCTATCGATATGCTGAATAATAAAACCATTATCCTGCTCGATTTTGCAGAATATCGTCTGATTTTAGCCAACTCGGGACTTCGTCCCTCGTCGGCTAAGTATCAGACGATATTCTGCGCAATCTCGCAGGATAATGGTTAAATGATGAATGCGCATGCCGACGCCTGCAGTATCGTCCTTACTAATCAGCGGTTATCGGAAAGTCCCTTCGTTCTTTTGCGAAAGTCTCTTCGTTGTTTTAGAAAGTTCCTTTGCTTCGTGAAGGTAAGTTTGAAAGTTTATCATTCAGATGCTACTTTATTTGTTCGTGGAAGTATTCATCAAGGCGATAGTCGTTAAGCGATATTTCTAGCTGGAAGGCAATGTGCTTTTAGAAGTCTTTCAACAGAGACCATCGATCGTGTTTTATTCGAAGGGGATGAAATGCATTTGAAGAACGCGTTAAACATGGAAGAGACCATCTCCCTGAACAGTTTACCGGATTGAGTCCTATCTCCTTTACATTTATCGCAGCACTTTACTTTCAATAGAAACCGCTAGTCATATCGTTAATCATAGTATGATTAACGATGACATTTTTTACAGAAAGAGAGGCTAGTATCTCATTTTCTTTGTTGCGCGCAAAGCGCGCCCTAAAATTTGAAAAGCGCATATCAGAAACCTCGGAGAGAGGCCTGTTAAAAAGCCTGTAAGTTTTTTTCTTTTTCGCAAAGGATAAAGTGACAAAAATATTCTTCTTCGTGGTGCATGAAGCATGGCCCGAATGATTTCAATGTTGTAACGTCGAACTCCACGCTTACAGGCTTTTTTTGGAGGGGGGGGGGGGGGGTATTGAAGACAGGATACACAAGAAATCTTCTCACTTTATACACTGTGAAAAATATGTTAAACCTTCGTGTTGACTTTCTCGAGAGCATAGTATAAAACACACAATGGCCTGATGCAACATAATGAAAATCCATTTTATCACTAAAAAGTAAATAGCTGCCAAATTTGTCTTTGACTGTTTCTCACTCAGGTCCATCCTTTCCCAACAGACAGACAGACATTGTTTATTGGTACCTTGCAAAAGTAATATTTACATTGGTATCGAAGTAATATGTGGCTTTTGAGCACTGGGCTATCAGAAGGTCCATACTGTGATCAGTTTTCTGATTGTCTATTTTTGAAGCAGTCATAAACGAAACACGCTGAATATTTAGCGAACTTGGAATTTGGGTTTAAAATTAAAGCAAGTTGTCTATCCTCTGGCCAGCCACTTATGCGTTGGTGGCACTTGCTACTTTTAATTCAAAGAATTTTCTCCTCATATATTTATACTGATCACAGTATAGGGCAAAATGCCTTTCGTCTTCTATTTGGTTTGCCCTGACTTGATTTTTTGCACAGGAGGGGGGTCTCCCATGTAAGAGTGATAGGGGTGCTCGTTGGGACATCGCAAAATATACCCTAAAAAATACCAGGACATAAAAAATCCAACCCCTAAAAAATACCTTATAAAACAAAATGACCCCTAAAAATACCAACAATAAACCTTTTTTATTGTTTCTCATCTCAAAACAAGCTTATTTTAGAGCTATAAATGAACAAAGAAAGAAAGAAAACGAATTCACACAAACGAAGCTCTTAATTACATCTCCGCTTAATTCATTAGTGAAAAATCGGCTTAGTTACAAAATCCAACCTCGTTCCCAGCGCCTTGCCATTCACTTACAAAACAAGTGATAAATGTAAAGATGCTGGGAACGAGTTTGGACAAAATGATGATGATGAATTCCTTTGGGTAGTTACATTGTTAATTTTTTCTCACTCGCCGAGTGCATTATAGTGTTTGTGCTAGCCTGCGTAAGCAGTCGCTACTAGCGCTCGCCGGTTCAAAGGACGACCGCAAGACGCCTGCGGGCTCAAAGTAAAAATGCCATACTGATGACGTAGTTCTGACCCGAGTTAAAGCGGGACTGTCACGGTACGCGCATGCTCGAGCAAAGACCGCCGATCCCATAACTATCATTCAAAACGGGGATTCCCTGTTTAAATTAACCAATCACGGGACACTTCGTTTTCGCGGGAAAGTACCCACGCCCCGCGCGACGTCGCCTCAGGGAAAACATAATTTGGAGTTCATTCGTCAGGAGGCGACATTATGGTAAGTTTTTAGGGGTTTTTAGGCAAATGAGCTGCAAAATCGTTGTCTGAGGTGAAGATACCGTAGCCCTTGAACAATTTCCATGTCTCGTGGACCCTTTTCGATATTCAGATCCTGCTTTTATTGTGTTCCCAAGCCATTTTGGCGTAAGGACGACCTCGATTAGGCCTTTCTTGTTGGGCAGCCATCAGTGAAAATGACGCTCGAGTCTCATTCAATTTAAAACGACAAACAATATTGCATCGACTCCAAAATTTGGTCACGATACTAAGGAGATCTCAGGAGAGAATACCCGTTAAGAATTAACGGTAGATGGACCCCGAAACAACAAGATTTGAACGGATTCTACCAGCGTAATTCCTCCCTCTCACAGCCATCGTTCCGGCCCGGACCAAAGTGATCAAAATTCGCACATGCGCGTACCGTGACAGTCCCGCTTTAAAGGGCCGGTTCTGAAGCTGGCGGAAGTATCAGCCAGACTTGGTCTAAGGATAAACAAAAGTAAAACCAAGATATTGAGGATGAACACCACAAATGAGACACCCATCAAAGTCGAGGAAGAACACCTAAAAGAGGTAGACTCATTCACCTATCTTGGAAGTGTATTAGATCGCCTAGGAGGTACGGACAGAGATGTGGTAGTTAGAGTGGGGAAGGCAAGATCGGTCTTTCTAATGCTTAAGAACATATGGGCATCTAAAGAGCTTTCAATATCGCTCAAGTTGAAGATATTCACGTCAAATGTTAAGGCGGTTCTGCTGTATGGTGCAGAGACGTGGAGATCAACCAAGAAGGCCCATAGAAAGATTCAGACGTTCATCAACAACTGCCTGAGACGCATCTTTAGGATAAGATGGCAGGATAAAGTGTCCAATGAGGAGCTCTGGAGAAGGGCAGGAGAAGAGCCAATTGAAAAGCAGATAAGAAGAAGGAAGTGGGGGTGGGTGGGTCACACCTTGCGCAAGCCGGCAAATAACATCACACGCCAGGCGCTCAACTGGAATCCCCAAGGCAAGAGGAGGCGAGGACGCCCCCGGAACAGCTGGCGAAGGAGTGCGGAAGGTGAGCTGAGGGAATACGGAATCGCGTGGGCGGAGATTGGAAAGAGGGCCCAGAATCGCGTCAGATGGAGGAGCCTTGTTGATGGCCTATGCTCCGCAGGGGGCGAAGGGCCTAAGTAAGTAAGTAAGTAGGAATAAATTTGCTAATCCAAGAATAAATTAATCCTGGAATAAAATCGAGTTCCTGAAAGCGGGAATAGCTCGCTATTCCCGGGATTAAATTTAGTACACCTTACGAGCAGGGAACAACTCGCCAATCCAGGAAAAAATCAGTGAAAAACAGCACAAAATGCCATCTACCATTTTACTCACTTTATTTCATTTTCACTTCATTTTATTTTCACTTCATAGGACACAAGCTAGGTTGCTCCATGACCTTAGAACGATGCTTCAACAAGATGAGTGAGTGCTTTTTAGTGCCTTTGTTTATTTTCTCGCCATCAAAATAGAAAGATGGACGATAAAGTTCGATATCTTTCTACCGTGTTCGTTAAAAAAAATATTCCTCGACGCGCCTGATCACATTTTAGAAAAAAAATAAACCACAACAAGGTCGAGAATGATAATTAAACTAGACACTTTGTTGTGTATTGGGCAATTCCAAAAAATAAAGGTCCCCCCCCCCTACGGGCGGCATTTGGAAATTCCGATGGGATGGGGGGGGGGGGTTAAGAGTTTAAGAGCTCGGAATTCTGATTGCAAGGGGGGGAGGGGGGGGGGGGGGGGGGTTCGAAGCTGGATTTCTTTATGAATTGCCCATTGTCAAGAGGAAAAATACCTTTTGATTATTGTTTTAGTTTGTTTTTAAAGTGAAACTAAATTTTCTGCACACCGCCATTTTGTTTTCTGGGGCCAGTCTCCTCACGGATGCACAGGACGCCCAGTAATAGTTGGCTTCTGCACTTAAATTTCAGCCAAACCGGTTATTTTTGTCTTATTCCTGGAATAACTAATCCGGGAATAACTTGTGCTTTCAGGAATCAATATTTATTCCTAGAATAGCTAATCCTGGAATAGCAGACTTATTCCTGGATTAGCCGCTTTTCCTGGATTAAGTTAGTCCTCTTTTCAGGAACCGGCCCCTGCTAATTAGCATATTGGCGCGAAAGTAGTTTCGTCCTTTCCGGCGAGCGCTAGTGGCGGCTGCTTACGCAGGCTATGTATGTGCAGAACTAACAAAAGTATACACCAAAAGGAATCATCACATGATCTGAATTGGGTGGCAACAAGATGTATTAACAACGTTAGTTCTTTGTAAATAGACCGATCCCGTCTTCGCACTAAATAATCACCAAACAATGGGCAGTTTTCCCTATTATATGGAATTCAAAATGTCCGAGCAACAAACTCGAAATTCGAAGATTTTTAATGAATTCTTCATATTTTCGTGACGAAAATATAAAACCCATATACTATGAGCAAACGTCTAACACTTTCCTGCAAGCGGTGTATTTTCCGTGCTCTATGCCAAAGCAAAATTTTGGCTTGTCCGACGTAGCAACAGTAACTGGGAGTAGAACAATGAATGCGGGATCGGTCAATTGTAACAGGCCTGAGCTAAACCTTGCTGACAAAGCCACGCAAAGCCCTACAAAACTGTTACGAGCTCGCATACTTCTTCGACCTCGAACTCATCGTGGCTAGAATCGAGGATGAGGAATTTTCGGGATAATTTATTTTCTTGTACTTGGGACTTGAACCTCGGACATCTGCACAAAAACGGGATCATGGCAGCCAATATGCACATCCCACCAGAGAAGAAAAACGCATGTGAGTACGACGATTGGTCTGCTACCATACCTGAGAGTAAGGGTAAAATGTTATTGGTATATTTAGAATATTTCAGTTGTTTTGGCTAATTAGCGACCGGTCATTATTTATCGGGGGGGGGGGGGGGGGGGGGGGGGGGGAGGGGGGCAGAGGATTTTTGGGGGGATCACTTCATTTTGGGGAGAGGGAAAGGGGGGATCTCTAAAAACCTGAAGCCCTGAAAGGGGGGTTCGCAAGAAATTTTCTAAGTAGTTATTCCAGCAACTTCTCTATCATTTGCATTTTTCTACTTCACTTCACTCAAAACATAATAAAAATTTCGCATAAAGAATAACATCTAATATAGTCTTTGCCAACTAGCGCAACGAAGACACTACCTACACACCCTTCACAAGAACAAGTGTATCTTGGCGAGGGAAAACAAACGCTACCAAAAATGCCCTGTAGGGATAGGCCTGGCGGGCAATCACTATGTTCGAAAGAAGAGTAAGCGTAAGTTCGACGTTACAGGCAGAAAATCGACATTTGGGCCGCGCTTCACGCAAATGAATGATAATAATTTCGGCGCGCAATTGCGCGCATGAATAATAAAACCTACAGGGTCTGTTTACTATACAAAAAAACGGAATGTTCATCTACACTTTCTCTGAGGCTTCATGAAATGCGTTTATCAAAATTCGATCCCTCTATCTGTAAATTGACTTCTACCAAGGTACAACAACTCCGATATAGTATTCGTGAGAGATCCTTTGTACAGACCTAGTTATTCTTAGAACTGTTTTTCTCGCTAAATTATGAAGCTATTGTTTTTGTAGCCAATCAAATTCATTTTATCAGTACCTCATCACTTACGATTCGCACGCTCTTGCAAAACTGTATTCTTTACTTATAGTAGAGTCTGTTAAGGGAAAAAATAGGTCGGATCGTGCACTTGTGCGTAATAGCGCCAAATTTGGACCAAATGTTCCTTAGGTGAAATAAATCAGTTTTTGGGAGGGGTGCCATCATTTCGACCCAAGGGGGGAGGGTAGGGGCAATTTTGTCTATTTCCTAATTTCCCAATATTTCTTTGGTATTAAAGGGTTATAGATAAATGATGAAATCATGATCTCTGAGGGAAGCACGAAAATGTGACCCGAAACTCCCACTCCCCCCCCCCCCCCCCCTTGCCGGACATTTGTTGCACCCCCACCCAAAATCCTCCCCCCCCCCAACCCCCCACACCAGGCGATAAATAATGACCGGTCCCTTCGGTATATTAGGCATATTTCAGTTGTTTTGGCTAATTACGTAAGATATATTGATGACATATTCATGATCTGGACAGAGAGAGAAGAGGAACTTATCCGTTTTCTAAACTATTTGAATAATGAGCATGACACCATCAAATTCACTTGGGAATACTCAAAAAGAGAAAGTATCTAGATGTCCAGGTCATTAATGATAATGGCAGTCACTATATGTTTAAAAGAAGACCACATAGGTAGGCGTGAGTTCGACATTACAAGCATAGCAATTCGTCATTTGGCCGCGTTTCACGCACATGAATAATAACTTCATCATTTGCGGCGCGCAGTTGTGCGCATGAATAATATAACCTTGTTGGCTCAGGAGCCCATCAATAGAAGCTTTCATCTACCTTGGTAACCTATATAGTTGAGGTAGCGTACTTCCTGGGCTCCTGACAGGCTTTCTTTACTATACCGTACACAAAACATGTTCATCTACCCTTTATCTGAGGCTTGGTGAATGCGATTATATAATTTTTCGGGCGCGCTTCGCACGCAACGAAAGAAATAGCGACCCCATTTTTTTGTAAAATGTCTTCAGTACTTCAGTCAAATAGGGGACGGGAGAGGCGGGATCACTTTTAATCACTGTACTTATAGAGGGAGGATAACTGCATTTTTACCGTTTATTACCCATATACCTCTCACGTAAATAATCGAGGCGTTAAATAATGACCGCGGTTCCTTAGCTTTGACAGAAGTAAGAAAAACGAATTTCTGTTATTTAGAAGAATGAAAGAGACATTGCATCATTCGAACAAGGGTCTATCTGACAGGTTTTGCAGAAAATTAACACTTATTGGATGAGGTTGAGCATGATAGTGAGATTTGGCAACGCCGAGGTTTGTGTTATCTGCCGAAGCGAAGCTGAGGCGGATAACACTAACTCGAGGCGTTGACAAATCTCACTATCATGCGAAAACCGAATTCAATAATTGTTTTATTATTCAGCAACCAAGAATTCTTACCTAGCTATACGAAGTCAACGATGAGGCCGTGCACGGCGACACGGTTTTTCAACTTCATGTTACGTTCATTGGTATTTTCCTTATAGTTGATGTTTAGATATCCTGAGCAATGATCTCTTGGCAAAAATCATAACAGATTCAACGAGAATATTCGCAAAACCGGCTTTCAATTCGGAAATGAAAACCAAGATGGCGGCCAAACCTATTGGCTTGCGTTATGACGTCATTAGAGTGCATCAATCCTAATGTCTGTAGTATGACGTCAGGCACTGCGCGCCAACAAGGTTTCGCTGCGTACTCTTAGCCAATCAGAACCGAGATAGTGGCATGGCTGAATAATAATATAATTATCTGGGGAGGGTCCTAATTTTTTTTACCTACGACTGAGGGAGGGTCCCATTTTTCTGTTATGTTCAAGGGAAGGGTCCTAACTTTTTTTAGCCTTGTTTGAAAAAAATGGGAGCCCTCCCCCCGGTAAATAATGACACGTCTCTAAGAACGTTTTAAGAACGGGATACCATATAGACAGGCGCTTAGGCTTAGACGGATTTGTGCTAATCTGGACAATTTTAACAGGAGAGCGCAAGAATTAGCCGGTTAATTGGTAGCCAGGG
This sequence comes from Scolanthus callimorphus, assembly GCA_033964015.1. NCBI lineage: Eukaryota > Metazoa > Cnidaria > Anthozoa > Actiniaria > Edwardsiidae > Scolanthus > Scolanthus callimorphus. The sequence continues at coordinate 10,675,783 of CM066923.1, read as the reverse complement.
GGCACAAGGAGGACTTTGTTAAAGAACAGATTGATAGAGCCAGGAGAGTCAACAGGATGAACGCCCTGAGGCCACCAAGCGATCGTAGAAGTAAGAACCGGACGTCGTTTGTTACTACATACCACTCTAGTTTACCGAACATCGGTGGGATTTTACGGGACCTTTAGCCCTTTACACCTATCGGAGCGATGCGAGAAAGCTATTAAGGAAATGCTTTCAAATACTCATTAATTATTCATGGCCTAATCAGCCAACCAGAGCTCTCGTTTTGTACCACGTGCAGTACCTTGAAATCCCAGGAAGATACTGCAAGTGGGACTTGAAAACTTTTCAAGGTCCAAGGACCTTTGAACTATGAATATTCATAGTTCAAAGGTCCTTGGATCTAGAAATGCTTTCTAGATCCAAGGACCTTTGAATATTCATAATTTCAAGGTCCTCACCCTCGAAAAGTTTTTCTACTAGTCACTCTTTGCGCAGTGCAAAGGCAGACCGTAGGAACCATTCCGTGAGAAGACAAAAGTCTCCTCTCTCGGAGAAGTCAATACAAAGAATTTTGGTTGGAGTCTATATGCTTGTGCGCCGCCAACCTCCATGTGGGACAGGCTTTATGGAAACACTCTTGATCTTTTCACTTCTGCGCATCGGACTGGAACTAATTACGCGGACTTTGAAATCCCGTCAAGTCCTCATAGTCGGCTTTTAAATATTACATGATGGCCTTTAGACGACCAAAGAGCCTGAAAGACTATCTTGTTCGTGCGAAAATACAACCCATGAATGAATCCCTGATAGCCAGGGGCACGCTCGAGTGTGATTCCAGAAGATGTAAAATATGCAGAACAGGGGGTTTCTTGGAAATAGGAGAAAAGTTTAAAAGTCACACCACATGGAGAGAATACACTTTTAATTATAATATTAATTGTAATACAGTAAAAACCCGCATAAAAGAACAAGTGGATTAAGAACACTCAGGCTGAAATTTGGCCAAAAAGGTACCTTATACATGCAGCCTGAAAACTGAAAAATTGTTCTTGCATAAAACATGACTGCCAGTTAGATTCAAGTACAGAAACCTACTGTGGCACAGTACAGTAGATCAATAGACCGTTGCACACAGATTTCCTACAGTATGTACCGTATGGGGATTTCCAGGCTGCATTTAGCCAAGTAGCTTATTTTTCTGCCAATCATATTCTTTATTTGACTGTTGGTAGTGAATGCAGTATTTGATGTTAAGAAACAATTTTAAGAACACCTCAAGAACATTTCAGGCTGATTTTGCAGAAATCACCCAATATATAAGAACAAAATCAGCCTGAATCCCCAACACCTGTTCTTTTATGTGGGTTTTTACTGTAGCAAGAATGTGGTATATCTTCCTACTTGCACGCGGTGCGGCATCCAGTACGTTGGATCTACTACTACTAAATTTAGAACTAGGTTTAATAACCACAAAAGCCGGATCGGGGCGCATGAGCGTAAGACACATGATGAGAGAGCATGAACCCGTTTATAGACACGTTTTCACAAATGATCATCGAGGACTGGAGGACGTGTCTGTCCAAGTCATAGATTCGGTCCAGAATCAAGCTGATTTAATCAATTAAGAAGGGCAGTGGGCGGCAGTGGGCCATAAAATAAGACCCCGTTCACACGAGACCGGTACAAAACCTGACCGGTACAATTCTGGTACGGTACCGTCGCGCGTTCACACGGGACCTGCGGTACCGACCGATTTTGTTGCAAAGCGTGGCAGAATTGTACCGGTACCGTATGAACAGGCGGTACCATACCAGAATTGTACCGGTCCTATTTTGTACCGGTCTCGTGTATGGACATAATCGATACCGAAGATAAGTTGTTGGAACGTAATTAGTTTTTATATGCACGCGCGCAGCCGTTATTTGTTATAGCTCGCGCGGAGTTAGATGTTATGTCGTGGCACTCATTGTTACGATCATTCGCCCTGATGAAGGCTAGAACATTTTTAAGGTGCTTCTCAAACTCATTAATTATTCATGAGGGCGTAGACCAATGGGGTTCTTGCATTTGGTCAGGTGTATGACTTTGGAAACCCAATGAAACACCAGTTGAAAATCACTAGTGTTTGGAAACGATTTCCAACACTAGTGATATTGAGTTCTTAATTAGCATATTCATAGACTACCAAACACAATTCAATAACATGTTTAATTGTCTTGATCGGCAGCTTCTTCTCTTTCTTGTTCTTTAGCGCCAATCCTGCCCGCTCGTCCCGTCCTTCCCTTCTGCGTTCAGCAAATCTAACAAAACAAAAATGTTATAAATAAGACTAGTGTTATCAGAACATGCAAACACCAGTTCGTTGTTGCACTCGAATCTTGTTTTGCCCAAAAGACCCAAAAATATTTTCAGCAATCAAAACTAGCAATCCATTTCCATCCGCTTTAATTTCAACCAAAATGCTACAAAGCGTTGTTAATTTATCAGTCGAAAGCTTACTTAACAAACGTAGGCTAATATTTTGGTTGCTCCTAGTGAATTCACTGCTTTCTAGCTCTCCAAATTACACTGATAATATCGTGGCTAATGGAATGCTTGGAGCAGAAACGTGGACATATAAACATGAACTAACCTTTGTCGTTGCCATCCAAGAAATTGAAATCCAGGTTGGGCTTTCGTTCCAGCACGTACCGACGTATCTCGCACACGATTTGGTAGAGAGTTTTGGGCGGATACCGCTATCCTTGCCCGCAAATACTTTCTTTGTCTTCCGCAGTCTTAGGCGGGCGAAACCTTGACTGCGCCATGTTCAAGGTGAAATGGCGATTCAATTAGCATACATATACAAGGTTGTAATATACAAGGTTGTACAATCTAGCAATTGATTAGATGCCATGTTCTTTGCCTGAACAAAAGGGCTGATGTACTCAGCTAATTTGGCGTCTTTGGGCTTATGTAATCACGTTTTTGTTCTTTAACATTCTAAGCGTGGTTGCATAACATGATATAAACTGTGTATTTTATTTGTGTGAGAAGTAATTCCAAAAACTCGTTCTGCGTGTTTCATTGGGATTACAAACAACTCGAAAACAATAAAACACTCGCGGCTACGCCGCTCGTGTTTCAATAGTTTTCTCGTTGTTTGCAAACCCAATGAAACACTTGAACTCGTTTTTGAAATATTACTAGTTCAGTTGTTTTGGCCATAGACAATGTTTTATTGTCTTTTGGGTAATAATATCCAGGCCCATAGCCAGGGGGGGGGGGGGGGGTCCAGTTTGTTAATAGGCCAGCAGGAGTTCGACCATAGGCTCCCCAAGCTACTGATTTGTGTGAAGAATTAACAATGACCGGTGCCTAAGGCTCAGCTCAGGTGACAGAGGCTGCCAATGGGCCACCACGCAAGTTGCGTTCTTTTCATTCCATTACAAAGGTTTTGAGTAAATGCCAGCCAGCTACTTTGCACAGTTGTATAATATAAGGGCATCAGGAGGACATACAGAAAAAAGCTCACAAGCAAATACCTACCAATCAAAGGTGCACCGGCTAGAGCCCCTACAGCCAGCGCCATGTTGGCAAATCCAAAACCGGACCCTCTCTTCTCAGAAGGTACGGTCTCCAGTACCACTATACTAAATGACGTCATGAAGATTCCATCCGCCAGTCCATATACCAGTGATAAGAACACTATGACGGCGTATCCACCCTTGGTAGTCAGCAGAATGGTTGCTGCTCCGCTGAGGCAGAGGGCGAACTGATTTACATAAATTGCACGCACGCCGGGCAAGTCATATATTTTACCCGTCGTCACTCGGGCGATTACGGAGCCAATGCCAATACCAATGAACAAGAAGGACGCCTTTTGAGCAGTAATATTCATGGTTTCACAGTAAGCGACCTGTTCAAAATACATAGAACAGGAAACCCGTCACGAAGAGCGTACACCCTGGCTATGTTCTTGCAGGAGCTCATTACCACAAGGTGCGTCCATCTTCCATGTTTTCACAGTGTAAAGGGCCGTTCACACCGCGCGATTTCAGCTGCGATTTGATTTCCGATTTTTGCGGCTATCGTCGACGTCATATCGCGCGGTGTGAACGGCCGGCGATTTCGCTCTGCGATATCGTCGGTTTGTTGGGGATCTCAAGAAATCGCACCCGCATCGCAGTGGAATTTGAACATGTTCAAAACGCCTGGCGACGTCGCGGCGACACCGCAAGTGAAATCGCCATAAGAAATCGCCTGCCGTTCACACCGCGCGATATGAAATCACCATGAGATCGCCACAGAAATCGCACCTCAGATCGCAGCTGAAATCGCGCCGTGTGAACGGGCCTTAACAGCGCAGTGGAACACGAAGCCTGTATACAGATATTGTCACGCAAACTAGCTTACGTCACACTTTCACTTAGCCAAAAAAAAAGTGCAGGTGGCTTATGCTTTGTTCAGAGAAGTTCATTCACACCCCGGGCCTATAAGGATAAAAAATCGCCGGTTTTGTTCTAACTTTGTGAGTTTTAATCCAATCACTACCATATTTAACATTTTGTGGCTATCTCAATGGACAATGAGCTCTTTCATACCCGATTCTCAAAAATTTAACATGATCGATTTGAAATTTTGGTTTAAGATTGATGACGTCATTTTCCCGCCAAGATTAGTTACTGTGTTTGTTAATTATTTACATGTGACATTTGGTAGTGAATGGATTAAAACTCACAAAGTTAGGGGCCGTTCATTATTTATCGCCTCGGGGAGGGAGGGGGGGGGGGGGCAGAGGATTTGGGGTAATACAAGGTCAAATGCAGTGATCCTCCCTCTATAAGTACAATGATTAATGTGTTCCCCCTCGCAGTAGTTAAACATTTTCGTGAGCCCCCTCCACCCCCTATTTGACCTAGTAGAAGACAGTTTACAGATAGAGGGGATCACAGTTTTTCTTTCGTTGCGCGCGAAGCGCGCCCGAATTTTGATAAACGCATTTCATCACGCCATTTCATTGATCAAAGCACTTTCACCAAGAAAGTGTAGATGAACATTCCGCTTTTTCATGTATAGTAAACAAATCATGTAGTTTTTATTATTCATGCGCGGAAATTATTATTATTCATTGTGCGTTAAGCGCGGCCCAAATGACGAATTTCTATGCCTGTAACGTCGAACACACGCTAACTCTTCTTTCAAACAAAGTGACTGGCCGCCAGGCCGCAGGGCATTTTTGGTAGAGTTTGTTTTTCCTCGCCAAGATGCAGTTGTTCTTGTGAACGGCGCGAAGGTAGTGTCTTCGTTGCGCGAGTTGCCAAAGACTATATTAGATGATATTCTTTATGCGCGCGAAGCGCGCGGAAATTTTATTATGTATTGAGTGAAGTGAGGTAGAAAAATGCAAATGATAGAGAAGTTGCTGGAATAACTACTTAGAATATTTCTTGTGGTCCCACCTTTCAGGGCTTCCAGGAGATAAATAAAGACCGGTCCGTTACAACAAACCCCGGCGATTTTTGATCCTTATAGGCCCGGCGTGTCAGGCGGTAAATCTATTGCTCTAGAAATAACATCAGCGTAGTTCTAAAAATAATTAAATATCGGCTAACGGTGTTTTCAATTTTGTTGCTACCCAATTCAGATCTTTTGGGATTACAATAGTCCAGTCTCGAATTATTTGCTCTACCGTTGAATAGGCATCAGCGACGTAAAAATGCAGTGGGAGCGTCTGTTTGAAGTTGAAAAAGTTGCGAATACCAACGATAAGAAACTGATGAAGCTTGAGGGACCGGTCATAAATTAGAGGGGGGGGGGGAGGGCTGGTGCATTTTATTTTGGTCTACATGTTTTTGGGAAACCCTCCCCTGACAAGATGCACGAAAAATGTTGGCCCTCCCAAATGCGGTGACATATTTAATGATGACCCCCCCCCCCCCCCCCCCCATTATTCACTAGATAATATAGATTTGGAAAAATATAGACATTTTATTAGCTGTTTAAATCTACTTAGTGCAAGATTTGATGTCTTTCCTACCCGAAAGTTACTTTTACATATAGACATGTACATTATTTTGCTTAAATCCCAGATAATAATTATCTTGCCAGGTTGAGTATTACTTACATTGTCATTGGTAAATCTAGAGATCCTAGGGTCGTAGCAAGCCTCCAAAAACTGGGGGGGAGGGCACAACACATCAGCAACTGAAGGCAGCATTTTAATAAGGGAAAGTTAAAATTCTCTTGCGTGCGGAGCGCGCCGAAAATTTAGAGACCAGCATGTGAAATTTCCGCATCTTTGGGGGAACTTTGATATGCAGGGTGCAAAATCGGGAGTTTTAAGGATTGATTGGGGGAAAAACTGGCCCTATAAGCACTACGGCCATGTATTACCCAAACAACGTTTGCGTAAAAAATAATGACCCTCCCTTTATCATTTGCACCAAATTTGTTGACCCTCCCTTTTTCACCTGCATGAAAATTAGAGGCCCTCCCCATATTTGCACCAGCCCTCCCCCCCTCTAATTTATGACCGGTCCCTGAATTGAGACAACGGCAACTTGAGGAAACGTTTCGGACTTCAAACCGAGGCTCCCACTGTATTTATGCGCCGCTTAATGTCTATTCAGCGGTAGCAGATAATTCGAAACATGGACTTTGTCAATTTTTTCTCACTTGACTGAGTGCACGAGTGTATGTGCAGAACGTACACCAACAATAACCATCACATGATCTGAATAGGCCATGGTTCGAATTACGCTCCAATGCCTACAAACAATAACTTCAAGTCGAGGCTTTCTTCTGCAATTACTGTAAATGTATTAGAACTTGGAGAAAGCCTCGATGTGAAGCTTTTGTCTTGTGAGCATTGGAGCGTAATTCGAACCTGGGCTATTGGGTGGCAACAAGGTGTCATATCAATATAAATGTGTCGTCTTTTTTGAATGCCAACCCGTGCGTGACGCGGGCTACCTGTATAGGTATTTCCGGGCTCCTGGGGACCAAAACAAAGATGGCACGCCTACACCAACAACTTTTCTCTCCAAAATCTGCAAGTTTTGACGAACTTTTGACAATTTAGGGTACGAAATAAGCTAGGAAAACTTCTGGAACTCCAAATATGGTAAGTAGAAACTTCCATATAAGGAAATTTTAGAAAACGACACATGTCAGCGAGAACTATCTTGATGTGAAACACCGTTACCCAAATCCCTGGCGTTCTGGGTGGGCTTCCTGTGGTTGGTAAGACATGTGTGACGTGACGTCACAGGAATCTCGGCCCAGTGCTCGCGCATACTCCGGGTATCACAGGAAGCCCATCCAGAACGCCAGGGACTACGCTGGTTTCTACCTACAGAAGAACCAAAAAATATATAACGCGGAGCTACATGTAAATACTTACCAGGAATATTGGTGGAGCAATGTGACCAAATCCACCCAAGATAAAGCTGATCAACATCACGACAAACGCACCAATCCTGAAAATGCTCCAATCAAATAATTTTCTTAGCCGCTTGCCCGTGCATTTAGCTTGACCATCACGTTTAGTGTCGATGTGGGTGTTAGTCTCTGATTCATCAGCCTTGTTTGGTTCAAGTTTTACCTCTTCGCGGTCACCCGTGGCAACGTGAGGATGATAGGGGTACCCTAGTAAACAAGATAGCGCAAACACTCCGCTCAGAACTCTATATGAATGACGCCAGCCTATGGAGTCAATCATGGCTTGTAGTACAGGCCCCATGACTAAAGTTCCAACGGAAGCTCCAACCGTTTGTATGCCAACAGCTAAGGAACGACGGCGGTGAAAATACTTGGCGACAATCAAGAAACATGATATGATTACACAGCTCATGCCGAGTCCAAACAATATACTGAAGGAAAAGTATAGATACACGTTACTTGTTCCCCAGGAGGAGACGAGAAACGCCACTGCGCATGCCATGCAACCTAGGATGTGAGACCGCTGACATCCTATTGCGTCTGTGAGTCGGGCCACGGCAACGGCAATGAAGCAGGCGAAAGCGTATGAAAGAGGCCCTACAATAGCTAGGCATAAACAAAGAATGGAATCAGTGTCTTATACCCCATTCACACCGGCGCTTAAACCAATTTAAACGTGGTTTAATTAAACTGGTTTAAATCTTTAATCCCCCAAAAGGAGACTGTTCCAAGGACAAAACTGAATGGACTGTACTGTAGATGTTTCGCCCCATGTAAGGTAATCCAAGCAGATCTTGTATTCCGGATTCCATCCCTAGGATTCCGGATTCCAACCTACAGGATTCCGGATTCCATACCTGTGGATTCCGGATTCCACAACTCTCAAAGAATCCGGATTCCAATATTTCTTTATCTGAATAAATTTTTGAATAAACGAGATAGCAACAGTTTTTAACACTGCCAGGCTGATTTTGGCTACTTTATCTCAGAGTATCTCAGATTTACACTAAATTAAATATATTTTGCTGTTTACTTTTAACCGTAATTGTTCGCACCAGAAGGGGTAAAATGGGAGCTTGGATTGGCCTTATTTTAGGCTGGGAAAATGGAATTGGGGTCACTGGGACTGGGATTTGACCACTGGGACTGGGAATTAATGTCCAATAAACTGGGAATGGGATTCTATATTATTTCCCTTTTCCTTGTAAAACGATTAAAAAAAAACGTCATTTTTCAGTGTAAACATGTGAAAAAGACATAAAACAGATAAAACGACAAAAAGAATGGAAAGAATGAACTGTAGCAAATTGGACGGAAAATTGCAAGGGAAGTCCCTTTGACTTGTACGTGGGAACTGAAGAAAATAATCTGCAAGAAGGCAGTGGGTTCGCAGACCTCGCTCTGGAGATCGATTGACCACACAGAACCTGGAAGCCAGAAAAAAGCTACAATAGCTCAATTTTTGTCCCACGCACGGTTGACAGAATGATAATGTTTGTCAAAAGTGAATCAAGATCTCTTATCGTTCGGGCCGTTCAAAGACTCGTAGACTTTGAGAAGGGATCCACTATAAACATCTTTAAAAATGTCAGAGTCAGATATTACTATTAGCAGTAAAACCAGTGGATCTGTGACTCTGCAGTTAGCAGAACCGCTCAGAAAAGGAAAAGGATGACAGAAAGATACCTGATAGCCACATGTGTTTAAGAGAATTCTTTGCAAACTTTTGCTTGTATTAGAGTGGTTTCAATAAATCCATAAAACACATTGGAACTACCAAAGAATCATAGTCAAGGCAACACAACACATTAAAAGAGAACAATTGAGGTAGAGCGTAATAGTGTGTAATACGCTACTATCTGCTTTTCACGGATTAATTGAAACCACTCTAGAACAGTTTACACAACACTTTTTTATCACTGGGATTTTCAAAAGTCTGACTGGGATTTCTGGAGAAAACGTTACTGGGACTGGGAATTTGTGATTGGGATTTGGCGAAAATTTACACTGGGAAATGGGATTGGGACCCCCCCTTCTGGACCCTGATATAAATATCATTGAATTAATATAACGAAACAGGCCCGGCCAGGGGGTACTACAATACCCGGATACCCGATATTTTTTCTCTAAGATACCAAAATTAAGATACCAAAATGAGTCTATTTGGGAAGACTCTAAGAGCTTCTAATATACCCTCGCTGTACGATTTTTACTTTGTCCGCGAGGCGATTGTAGAGGCCGTCCCAGGCTGCGCTGCAGTCAATATGGTAAGACCAGCGTCAGGCAAAGTTGGACTGCAGTCGCCAAATTTACACGGACTTTGGAGCATATACGGTCAAAATGAAGTGATCTCCCCTCTAAAAGAAAAAAAAAATAACGTGATCTCCCTAAGAGCTGTAATTTCTTTTTTGTTGACTTTTACTGCGCGCGAAGCGCGCCCCGATTTTCATCAAGCCTCAGAGAAAAAGTAGATGAACATTTCATTTGTTGTGTATATAATAGTAAACAAAGCCCGCAAATGACGAATTTATTATTTTTGATGTGCGTGGCGGGCCAAATGACGAATCTCTATCCTCGTAACGCCGAACTCACGCTTGCCTTATAATAAGACGACTTTCGAACTGAGACTGCTCTGAGGCCTATTACTGCAGGGCTTTTTTTTGGAGGGGGGAGGTGGGAGTTTGTTTCTCCTCTCCAAGATCCACGTTCTTGTAATGACGTTCGTAGTGATTTCATTGCATGAGTTCTCAAAAGCCATATATGACATTTATTTCCAACAAGAAATAAATGGTTTTATGACCGGAGCCTTTAGCTTTAGGATCGATAATCACTTCCGGTGAGGACAGATTGACAGCCAGCAGTATGTGACTTCACACGTGCAAAGTACAAGAAGTGTATCAGGTCACGTGATTATCCTCTTTGAATCGGCCATCATATTTAGCGTACTCAGTTGAGAGAACTAAACTTATGAAAAGCGCAAAAATATAGCAATAACTCCTTTATTGTGGTCTCCTCTTTCAGGGCCTTCAAGTTTCCAGAGATTCCCCCTTACTCGCCCCAAAAAGTTCCCTGTCGCCGAAATTTTTAGTGTACTCAGTACTCTCTCGCCCCAAAATGTTCGCTGTTAACGGCGGTATGAAGCACTGATCCCCCCAAAGATCCTCTGACTCCCCAGGCGCTAAATAATGAACGGTCCCGTATGAATTTTGCGCAAAAGCTTATTAGTTACCCAGGGAGATTTCCTTTGTTTGGTCCTTTTTCAGTCAGGGGGCGCAAACTTATTAACTCCATCTCCGCACTACTCATGACGACAAACGGATGGTGATCGAGCCTACGCAATCTGCGTAATAGGGACTATGTTCATTCTATGGTAATGGGCATGTAACTACTCGAACTTCAGCTTCTATGCTTTTATCAATTGCTACGAGCAAATGGAAAAAATAGCACAATTACTTTTGGGCAAGATACCAAATATACCGCCAAAAAGAAACCAAAATACCAAATACATGAAATAAAATGATCATGATACTAATATACCCAAAACCCCTGGCCGGGCCTGACGAAAGCATAACATAATGCAGCCGAAAATATTATGTCAAGTGATGTTTTCCTCAAAAACATTACTTCTTTTCAAAAACAGCGTCTCTCTAGCTGTTATAGCCTGCGTAGCGGCTCTAAAAGGGAAGGGGAGGGAGTCGGGGCGAGCGAAAACCGGAAATAGCGCGGGCCGCAAGGGGTTGCCATCTTAATCTTCATGGTAACACTAAGTAAGACTCTGGTTACACTAAAACATGCTCTAACACCTTGATTTGGGGCACGCCCCTGAAACATTCTCCCCGAAACATCATTTAGAATAATAACTTGAACAGTATTTACAACATGCATTGCATGGGGAAGCAAACATAAGGGAATCCAGCTACAGTCGATGATCTCGTAAGCGACCACCTCGGGAACTGGAAATTGCGGTCGTTATCGGAGCTAGTCGCTTACGAGAACGGCTCTCGTAAGCGACCGCCAAGCGGCTTCCTACTTGAACAATAGGTGTTGGTCGCTTACGAGAGCTTAGTACAATAAATCTAGAAAATATCATGTGATAATAATGCTTAAAATAGTTTGATTTATTTCCCGACTTTAATTAAGAATAGATAACCGCAAATATGTACATAGAAAATTTCACCGGTGCAGCTTGTATCAGTTTAGCTATTTATGAGGTGATGACTGATGTTTTAAAGACAAAAAGTACTGTGGTCGCTTACGAGAGTTTAAAAACAATAGAAAATCTCTGTTGGTGATTTGAAATTGTGGTCGCTAACGGAGCTGGTCGCATCGATAAGGCGGTCGCTTACGAGAGCTTGAAATAACAGAGGTTATGTGACATTTCAAACGGGGTTTCGGGAAAATGGTCGTTATGGGAGCTGGTCGCTTACGAGAGCGGTCGCACAGAGAGCTTCGACTGTAAAACTAAACCAAATGACGAAAAATACGCACATACTATATAAATAAATGAATCTAGAAATAAATTGACATTACGATTACAGGTCGTTACGGGAAGGAGAGGTTATTACTGACAGGCATCATGGGAAGGGCGAAGAAAATAACGCGCCTGGCAGATACGTTTTTAAAATGGCGGAAATTAATTTATGCAATGATGTGGAGCAAGAAGAACGAGCTATTTACAAGGCGATTGCTGGCAGTCAGAAAGCTCAGGAATTCGTCAAAATGGACTGGCTAGCTTTTCCTTACAACTCATGTGAAGAAATGCCCGACTTTTAAAAATAAAGGAAATGACACTTGGATTCCGGATTCTCAAGGCCTTTGGATTCTGGATTCCTGCTACATGGATTCCGGATTCCATTCTACGGATTCCGGATTCCAAAGCTAACAAAAAGTCGGATTCCGGATTCTGGATTACCTTACATGGGGCGAGATGTTACTAAGTGATCAGTTAGCTAGTAAGAGTTGATCGCAGTAAGAAACTTGGCATGATGTTAGGCGAAGAAAAACCTTGTTTAACTAAACATGGTTTTGGTGTGAATGGGGTATTAGTACTAACATTCTAATAGATCGCTTTAATGTCGACGTCATACAATTTGTAATTTGAAACTATGATCGCTATCCCTTTGTGCTTTTTGTGTCATTTCTAAGCACCTCTAGCGAGTTTCCATGCCAAAGTTTATGAACATCTGTTATTTTGCCTTGAAAATACGAATAAAACAATTGTCACGCAATACTTGTTACGATTTTAGGAGGCCATAATTTTTTTTCAAATTCATCGGTTTGAAAATCTAAACTATTCCAGACTGTTATATACCGTTTCCGGGATACGTTGACACTGGAAAAAGCAACAAAGCTTGATGCGCTAGGGAGTATGGGTAAATATTAAATTAAATTTCCGTAAAATATTAGAAACAAACATGCTTAGAAATGTGCTGAAATTTAATGATTTCACATGTGGTTGCGATAACTGTCTAAATTCAGACCAAACAGTAGCAGTTTAGATGCTCCCATTATCCTTTGCGCTTCAAGCTTATAGGCTTTTTGGGTGACAACGTTTGTCGGAAACGGTATATAAGTAAATATATATGTATTACAGCTGAATTTGGGTGAATATTTGTCGTTATTGTACACTTTTGCGACAGTCGATCATCTGTGTGCACCAGTGAATGCCGAGAGTTGACAAAGTTGCGGCTAAATCCTAGATGCCACCAAGGCAATCGAGCACCTTTTTTTTAAGGTGGATGCCATCGATGACACGGAAGAAGCTAAAAGGCTAGTGGTTCTCTTTCTGGCAAGAAAAGCACTTCAAGAAAAATCAGACAAGTGAATCAGGACTGGAGAGCGAGTATGGCAATGTAGAATAGAAGTGTCATATAAAAAGTTGCTGTATTATCCTAACAGGTTTGCATTGAATAGATAAAATTAATTAGACTCTGTTTGTTGAGTCAAGAAGAAGGAATCTCTTGATTGTTGACACTTGAGTCGAATTGGCCAATGCCAATCAAGGCCCCCCTTTCAGGATCCATTCACTTTTGCCGCCCTCCTCCCCCCCCTCCCTTTTACACCCCGAAAATTTCCTTAGGCCCCCCTCAATATCCTCTCGCCACGCCCCCCCCCACACCCCCCTTGTCTCAAGCTAATGTCAATAGCTTATGTCAATATGTTTATAAAGCGCTGTAGTTTCTAAGCATAGACACTTGTGGCTCTTATCATGTGGAAAATTCTTATACTCTTCTATACGTATGACAGATCATACTGGCGTGAATCGGAGTAACAATTTTTCACATATTATTCGAATCTCAAATACCTCTCATATTTAGATCTATTCTCGACATTTTAACAAGTGCATTTTGAGAACCCATTGATTCTCATTTCTGTAACTTGTATATTGGCATTTCCACTTTTGAATTTCTTATACCCCATTCACACCGGCGCTTAAACTAGTTTAAAGGTGGTTTAGTTAAACTGGTTTAAATCCATATCTCCTAAGAGGAGATTGCTCCAAGGACAAAACTGAATAGACTGTACAGTACATGTTACTAAGTGATCATTTAGCTAGTAAGAGTTTATCGCAGTACGAAACTTCCCGTGTTGTTAGGCGACGAAAAACCTTGTTTAACTAAACATGGTTTTGGTGTGAATGGGGTATTAGTCTCAACAACGTTAGTAAATCACTCTAAGCTCGAACGTAGACTTCGAATCTATAATCATAGACATAGACATAGGCAATGTTTATTGGCACCTTGTAAAGTATAAGATACTATCGGCGTTGGCCCAATACATTATTCAACATTACTTTAGTAGTGTAGATTTAGATTTTTCTTCCTTTTTTCGAAACCATCGAATACATATTTTGAACACATTTTTTTGTAGGCTGTATGATAATACAGGGGCGTAAGTAGGGGAGGGAGGGGGGTCGTGAGGTGCATGTGACGCCCTTCCCCCCCCCCCTTTTTTACATATCTTGAACACATTTTTTTGTAGGCTGTATGATAATACAGGGGCGTAACTAGGGGAGGGAGGGGGGTCGTGGGGTGCATGTGACGCCCTTCCCCCCCTTTTTTACATATTTTGAACACATTTTTTTGTAGGCTGTATGATAATACAGGGGCGTAAGTAGGGGAGGGAGGGGGGTCGTGAGGTGCATGTGACGCCCTTCCCCCCCCCTTTTTTACATATTTTGAACACATTTTTTTGTAGGCTGTATGATAATACAGGGGCGTAACTAGGGGAGGGAGGGGGGTCGTGGGGTGCATGTGACGCCCTTCCCCCCCTTTTTTACATATTTTGAACACATTTTTTTGTAGGCTGTATGATAATACAGGGGCGTAAGTAGGGGAGGGAGGGGGGTCGTGAGGTGCATGTGACGCCCTTCCCCCCCCCTTTTTTACATATTTTGAACACATTTTTTTGTAGGCTGTATGATAATACAGGGGCGTAACTAGGGGAGGGAGGGGGGTCGTGGGGTGCATGTGACGCCCTTCCCCCCCTTTTTTACATATTTTGAACACATTTTTTTGTAGGCTGTATGATAATACAGGGGCGTAAGTAGGGGAGGGAGGGGGGTCGTGAGGTGCATGTGACGCCCTTCCCCCCCTTTTTTACATATTTTGAACACATTTTTTTGTAGGCTGTATGATAATACAGGGGCGCAACTAGGGGAGGGAGGGGGTCCTGGGGTGCATGTGACGCCCTTCCCCCCCCCCCTTTTTTACATATCTTGAACACATTTTTTTGTAGGCTGTATGATAATACAGGGGCGCAACTAGGGGAGGGAGGGGGTCCTGGGGTGCATGTGACGCCCTTCCCTCCCCCCCTTTTTTACATATCTTGAACACATTTTTTTGTAGGCTGTATGATAATACAGGGGCGCAACTAGGGGAGGGAGGGGGTCCTGGGGTGCATGTGACGCCCTTCCCCCCCCCCCCCCCTATTTACATATTTTGAACACATTTTTTTGTAGGCTGTATGATAATACAGGGGCGTAACTAGGGGAGGGAGGGGGGTCGTGGGGTGCATGTGACGCCCTTCCCCCCTTTTTTTTTACATATTTTGAACACATTTTTTTGTAGGCTGTATGATAATACAGGGGCGTAACTAGGGGAGGGAGGGGGGTCGTGGGGTGCATGTGACGCCCTCCCCCCCCCCCCCTTTTTTTACATATTTTGAACACATTTTATTTGTAGGCTGTATGATAATACAGGGGCGTAACTAGGGGAGGGAGGAGGTCCTGGGGTGCATGAGACGCCCTTCCCCCCCCCCTTTTTTTTACATATTTTGAACACATTTTATTTGTAGGCTGTATGATAATACAGGGGCGTAACCAGGGGAGGGAGGGGGGTCCTGGGGTGCATGTGACGCCCTTCCCCCCCCTTTTTTTTACATATTTTGAACACATTTTATTTGTAGGCTGTATGATAATACAGGGGCGTAACTAGGGGAGGGAGGAGGTCCTGGGGTGCATGAGACGCCCTTCCCCCCCCCCCTTTTTTACATATTTTGAACACATTTTTTTGTAGGCTGTATGATAATACAGGGGCGTAAGTAGGGGAGGGAGGGGGGTCGTGGGGTGCATGTGACGCCCTTCCCCCCCCCCCCTTTTTTACATATTTTGAACACATTTTTTTGTAGGCTGTATGCTAATACAGGGGCGTAACTAGGGGAGGGAGGGGGGTCGTGAGGTGCATGTGACGCCCTTCCCCCCCTTTTTTACATATTTTGAACACATTTTTTTGTAGGCTGTATGATAATACAGGGGCGTAACTAGGGGAGGGAGGGGGGTCGTGAGGTGCATGTGACGCCCTTCCCCCCCCCCCCTTTTTTACATATTTTGAACACATTTTTTGTAGGCTGTATGATAATACAGGGGCGTAACTAGGGGAGGGAGGGGGTCGTGAGGTGCATGTGACGCCCTTCCCCCCCCCCTTTTTTACATATTTTGAACACATTTTTTTGTAGGCTGTATGATAATACAGGGGCGTAACTAGGGGAGGGAGGGGGGTCGTGAGGTGCATGTGACGCCCTTCCCCCCCCCCTTTTTTACATATTTTGAACACATTTTTTTGTAGGCTGTATGATAATACAGGGGCGTAACTAGGGGAGGGAGGGGGTCCTGGGGTGCATGTGACGCCCTTCCCCCCCCCTTTTTTTAGAAGAAAAATACAGTCAACATTAAGAAAAAAGTCGGGCCATCATACATAGAGGATATTACATGGCCGCGCGGAGATACGGATTTTATCTTCGAGTGTTGAAAATTTATCTCACGAGTGAGCGCAGCGAACGAGTGACATTAATTTTTAACACGAGAAGATAAAATTCGTACCTACAAGCGGTCATGTAATGTTCTGTTTATTATATAAACATCAATGAAATACCAAATTCGAATTTTATTTGAGTTAAGCTTAAAAATCGAGCATTGAGCAAAGGCAAGTGCAGCAAGTGTGATATCTTCACATGTGAAAATATTATGTTATTTTCACGTGTGAAGATATCAAGTTTTCGCGCGGGAGATCACCTGGTATTTCATTGGTGTTTATATAATAAATGTACATATGTGACCCCCTTCTCAACTCCTGGATACATCCCTTTAGTATCAGTCTCATTTCTCAGGAGTCTTCTCCGGGCCTCGACTAACAGAGACACTAAAGGTTTCTCTGGGCGACTCGGTTTAGCAAAACGCGAGGAACGAGTTGTTCAATGAGAAGATCTCTGAGCAATTTTGGACGATTAAAGACAACTAGGAGTAGGCCTTACGGAATGCGCGAAGCGAGATGAGGAAAAATTGTGCCAATTATTAGAGCTGCGAGATAGATCGAGTTAAGGTCCCTTTCATATACCATAAAAAATATGCGGGGTTGCTTGTCGGGAATTGATTTTAAGGGATAGCAAATTTTGTGTGGCAAAGACATTTTTTATAACCCTAAAAGGGCAAAAACTGCAAATGTATTTTTAGCTGTTGTGACTTTTATACTGGTCAGGACAAAACTACAGGGCTCTGAGAATAATTTTGCTACCGTTTCAAAGAAATTGTTCTAAACATTTGCATGAGGCCCCTTAAGAGATAACAGTTTGATGTTTTGAAATCCTGATACCCCTAACGGATAGCGCATGCGTACATGTTACACCTTAAGGGTAGGAATAATAATAATTAATATTTATATAGCGCAAATTAACATTCTAAGTTATGATCAAATGCGCTTTACACAAGTGGTAATAAATAACAAGGGAACAAGGGATATGAAGAACCATTATGAACATTTTGCACACAAAAAACCGCATCATTCACTCAACTCAATTTTCAAGCCCGTAGCTCGCTTTCTTTTAGGGGGGTTCGTTGTCCTCAGTTTTTCCGAAAAAAAAAACTGTATATGCCAAATTTATAGGATTTTGCTGTGTTGATCCTACCTGTTTTGTGGCCAAAAATCTGATTTCTCTGGCCCAAAGGATGGTTCGTTGTCCTCCGTTTTTCAGAAAAACCCTGTATAAACCAAATTTATAGCATTTGGTGGTGCTTCCTACCTGTTTTGTGACTAAAAACCTGATTTCTAGCCCCGACGGGCCTGATTTTAACAATAGGAATTTTGCCAGACTCAAACAAAAATCATAGCGGTACTCGTTCTTATAAGAAAGAGTATAGAGTCCTAAAGTGTGACGTCACAAATTTGAAAATTTTCGAATTTCACATTTTAGCCCACGGATAATGAAAGACCAACTTCGAAGAACGTTGCATGCAAAAAATGAGGTGAATCGGTTGAAACGCGACCGAGCTATGGCCCAATGAATGATTTTCTTTAACAAATCACTGTATTTTGGACTCTCAGTTCAAAACTTTATGAACGCAACCAAAAATACAGTGATTTGTTAAAGAAAATTATGTATTCAGTGGGCCATATCTCGGTCGCGTTTCAACCGATTCACCTCATTTTTTGTGTGTAGCTTTCATTCGATATGCCCTTTCGAAATCAAGGAAAAAATATTGCTAAATTGAAAATTGTGTTTTTGTGACGTCGTCACTTTAGGACTCTATATTCAGTATATTGACAAGATATACCTGTGCGCTCTTTGTTGTCGTTAAATTCATCCATCAAGACGGGTAACATCACTCCAAAGCTATAGATGGGTACATGAACAAGACCATTGGCGACCGTCGCACAAAAACACACAATCCACGACCATTTGCTGTCTTGCTCATGAATTGCCAACCTCCGAGTCTCGCTCTCTGGTTCACCACTTCGCCGATCCAAACAAGTGTCGAAATTGGGCATAATTCTTGCTGGTATTCGGGATTTTACGCCGTAGCGGCAATTAATGCTTCCAAATGGAACGCAGTGTAGTTAGGAAGCCTTTTCATTTCGGCTTGAAGCTATTGCTTGTTGATGTCCATAAGAGAAAAGCTTCATTACAGCGCTCAATATCATTAGTTCATATTCTAATGATGATAATTATTCTGTTACTATATTCGCAGCTACGGTCTAGTTGTTATTTATGAGTGAACTCCTGTACATATCGACTTTGCCGATCGTAGTAGGGAATCTCAAAATTGTAGTAGTCACATAGTCAGATAAATAGCCCATATACAATACAAAAGAGAACATTAGAACGTTTTACCGTAACTGGGGTTTCCTATGCTAATAATAATAATAATAATAATAATAATAATAATAATAATAATAAATAATAATAATAATAATAATAATAATAATAATAATAATAATAATAATAATGTATAGTTTATATTGCGCCCATTACATAAAATGATCGAAGGCGCATAATTCAGAATAAAAAGCAAAAATATTAATAAAATGATACTAACTAAAATATATTCTAAAAATACTGAACTACTAAAATACTATCTACATGTTCTAAAAATTGAATGATCATTGAAAAACAGCTCTAAAAAGATGTGTCCTCAGATTTTGTATAAAATAAGAAATGTTCGTTATCCGACGGAGCTCTGGTGGCAGGGCATTCCATAGTTGTGGCGCTGCCACCTGAAATGCCCTGCCACCAAGAGTTTTTCGAGTTTTTCGAGAAACCGCCATAAGTAAAATACTATCAGTCGACCTGAGACTATATGAATTTCGAGATTTAATTGTAACAAGGTCTATTATATATGTTGGCGCAATGCCGCGGATGGCCTTAAACACGAACAGAAGCATCTTAAAATGCACACGCTGCCTTATCGGAAGCCAGTGGGGAGCTCTCGCAACAAAGGCGTTACATGTGAAAAGCGCGGCGCTTTACAAACCAACCTGGCCGCAGCATGGAGAACTCGTTGCATTTTGTATAGATGGCACGTAGGCAACCCATACAAAAGACTGTTACAATAATCGATACGTGAGGTTATATATGCATGGACTAGGGATTTTGTGTCATCAGAACTTAGAAACTTATGTATGCGACTGATGTTATGCAGGTGGTAAAATGCTGCGCCGCATACTTTACTTATGAGTTGACATAGTTAGTTAAGAGTCGAACCATGATCCCAAATTCCTAACTACTGATCTAGCCTCTATAGCTTCATCGCCTACCGTGATACTTGTTATCTTAACCTTGGCAAGTTGCTGCCTAGTACCTATCAATACAAACTCGGTCTTATCATCATTAAGCTTTAAGCGGTCCCTAACCATCCAGTCCCGTAATTCCCTAATGCAATCACCCATGGCTCGAGGGCAGGTTCTTCGTCACCCGGTTGGTTTGGGTTGAAGGCCAGATACAACTGCGTCATCGGCATAAGAATGGACACTAGGGAGGTGCCTCTCTACAATCTCGAACAGCTTGCTTGTATAGATGGTAAACAGAAGAGGACCAAGACAGCTTCCTTGTGGTACCCCTTGCTTCAGCGGAAAAGAAAAAGAAGTCGAGAGACCGCGACTTTTTGTGATCTACCCGTCAGATAAGACGTGAACCACTCCAGGGCCTTACCACTCACTCCTACAACTGAATGTAGTTAAGAAAAATATCGTGACGAACGGTATCGAAGGCCGGAGCGCTAAGATCGAGGAGTACTAGTAGCGTAATAAGTTTGCAAAATGCTAATGACCTGGTTTGCCTGCTCCACCTAAAAACGTTTTTCTAAAACTCTAGGAAAAATGCGTTAGACTTTCGTCATTTACAGTGATTTGTTGTCATTTTGGACTTCCTTCCTGTTTTTAGTCGAATATCAACTAAACACGCGGCAATCCAAGCTTTCCTGCGAAGCCGTGAACTCAAATCAAACATGCTTTCGATCTTTCGCTCAAAGAAAATCGTTATAGACACATTTAAAATGCAAGATACGGTTATGTAGTCTTTTATCATTTTGTCGGGTCATGTATTTCTTTTCAAATTACAGATTTTAAATTACATGATCAGTGGGTGATAACTTTGCTCTGTCGCAACTGCCATACTGCGTGAACAAGTTTGTCTTGATCCCGGGGGTCCGCCCGAAAGGGGTAGGGTTTTGAGACTCAAATTATATAAGGTTAGCGATTTTGCAAAGTTCATTACATAAGGTTGTAAAATTCATTACTAATTCATGAGGGTGCGACCCAATCAGAACCTCAGAATAGGGGTCACATGGAAGCACTGTAAACCCCAATACAACTCAAGTAGGGCAGTAATGACTTATTAAACAGTAGTATTAACTTTTGATACAGACTCCTGCTCAACTAATTAGTATTCATTAACTTTTGATACAGATATCTACTAATTAAAATGCAAAACACAATGGACTTATTTTCATCATACATAGAATTTAATTTGATTTACCCGTCAATTTTACGCTATGACAATATGTCTAACACTGTCTGGATATTTTCAGTATAACCTCGTAAATATCAAGCGGTCAATACATGCATGAAATGAACTGTGAAATTTGCACAGAAGTAAACGTTGCTGACAAATTATAGAAAACTGCATTATCTGGCATAGGTATACTCGCCGTCTCTGCTTATAAGCCTGAGCCACAATATTTGGTCGCATCTTTCATCTTGGCGTCTACTAGAGCTTTTCGGAAAGCCGCAAACCTTTGAAAAGGGGTTAAAGCATGGTTACTGTCAAACTGTTTTCAGTATTTAGGAAATACAAAATTACATAGACCTATAAAATTATTTATGACGTAGCGCGCGCTCTGTCAAGATAGAGAGTGTGCACGTTTGTTCAGGCTTGAATGGAAATTTTTCACGAGCTCAAAGCTTTCGAATTAAAATTACCCCTGCACATTCCTGTAGGTATAAAGAATGCATATTATATGCTCTTTTAGCAACGAATACGCTACCCTCACACCGTTCATAACAGCAATTGTATCTTGATGAGGAAAGGCAAACTCTCCAAAAATGCCCTCCAATGATAGGCCTGACGGGAAGTCACTATGTTTGAAAGAAGACCCCATATAGGTATTAGCGTGAGTTCTACGTTACAAGCATATAGAAATTCGTCATTTTGGCCGCGAATCATGAATCATAATAACTTCGTCATTTGCGCCGCGCAGTTGCGCGCATGAATAATATAACCTTGTTGGCTCAGAAACTCATCAATAGGGAGAAGCTTTCATCTAACCTATATAGTTGAGGTAGCGTTCTTCCTGGGCTCCTGACACGCTTTGTTTACTATACCGTACACAAAACATGTTCATCTACCCTTTCTCTAAGGCTTGATGAAATGCGTTATCAAAATTCGGGCGCGCTTCGCCCGCAACAAAAGAAAAGTGCGAGCCCCTTTTTCTGTAAAATGTCAAAATCCTCTCACGTAAATAATCGAGGCGATAAATATTGACCGCGGTTCCTTAGCTTTGACAGAAGTAAGAAAAAAGTATTTCTACTTTAAGAAAAGAAAAAGACATTCGGACAAGAGTCTAACTAACAGGTTTTTCAGAAAATATCAATTACATGGCGGGGAGGGTCACAATTTTTTTTACCTACCGACGAGGGGAGGGTCACAATTCATTTGTTATGTTCAAGGGGAGGGCCCAATTTTTTTAGCCTTATTTGGAAAAAATGGGAGCCCTCCTCCCCCCCCCCCTCCCCCCCCCCCCCCCCCCCCCCCCCCCCTCGGTGCCCAAGGTGAATACTTTCCAATAAAAACACGCCCACTGTGGAGATTTCCACTTAGACATAGACATAGACATAGACATGTTTTATTGGCACTTTGTAAATGACTAAATTTACATCGGTGTAATTCCAATAAATTAATAAAATAATTAAACCACTTTCTCTTCAAGTTTTTGTCGCCTGGGGGGGGGGGGGGGGGGGGCAAAGGATTTTGGGGGGATCACTTCATTTTGGGCCGAGCAAAAGGGACCACAAGAAATTTTGTAAGTAGTTATTCCAGCAACTTCTCTATCATTTGCATTTTTCTACCTCACTTCACTCAATACAGTAATAAAAATTTCGGCGCTCTTCGCGCGCATAAAGAATATCATCTAATATAGTCTTTGTAAACTCGCACAACGAAGGCACTACCTTCGCACCGTTCACAACAACAACTGTATCTTGGCGAGGAAAAAAAACTCTACCAAAAATGCCCTGCAGTGATAGGCCTGGCAGGCAGTCACTTTGTTCGAAAGAAGAGTAAGCCTGCGTTCGACGTTACAGGCATAGAAATTCGTCATTTGGGCCGCGCTTCACGCAAATGAATAATAATAATTTCGGCGCGCAATTGCGCGCATGAATAATAAATATTACAGGATTTGTTTACTATACATAAAAAAACGGAATGTTCATCTACACTTTCTTGGGAAAGGTGCTTTTATCAATGAAATGGCTTGATGAAATGCGTTTATCAAAATTCGGGCGCGCAACGAAAGAAAAATGTGATCCCCTATATCTGTAAACTGTCTTCCACTAGGTCAAATAGGGGTCGGGGAGGGGGCGATCACGAAAACGTTTAACTGCTCTGATACCTTCTATTACCCCCCCCCCCCCCCCCCAGGCGATAAATAATGACCGGTCCCTGACCGGTCCCTTAGTGAATATTATTCATGGCCTTGGTTTGTGTAAATGTGTAATTTCGACTTGGCGCGCGCTCTGGGAACCAAGGCAGTGTGTACGTTTGTTCAAGCTGATGCCCGTGAAAAAATCACGGAAATTTAGTTTACTCTTAACTTATAGTACATAAAGAAATCATAAGGGACATAATAAGGGGGAGAATGATTTCCCTGAGCTCCCCTTCCATAAACACCCTCAGCTAGATTCAAGCTTTATAAACATGATTTACAGAAAATCTTTCATTTCGACATAGCGCGCGCTCTGCGGACCAAGGCAGTGGTACCTGGTTTGTTCAAACTTGAATAAAAAATTTTCTCAGCTCAAAGCTTTCGAATGAGAATTATCCCTGCACATTCCTGTATGTAATCTGTAACAGAACCACCTAGGTCTGGATGTCTATGGTGTTTTTGGCTGCGCTAACTGAGTTCTTTTTCAGTTTCTGTGGGAGTTCAACATGAACATGGCGGCGATGGCGGCTTTGTCCCTCGCTTAAGAAATCGCTTGAATTAGAACTTTGCCCAAGATGAATCTTTTCCAACAAAAACACGCCCACTTTCCAGATTTCCACCTTCTCTTCAGGTTTGTGTACTTCTTTTGGCGGCAGAGCTTGAGGGTTAAGCGGAGTGAGTGCGGACACGATTTCTCTTATTAATATATAGATGACTAGATTCTGCTTGAAAAATAAAAGCAGTATAGAAAAGGGTTTAAATATTGCACTATACGTTTTGGAGCTTTTTTAACAGGTATTTAACGCGTGCATTTTTGCAAGAGTTATAAGAAAGGGGTGCCTTTTTCTCAATTCAGCATATTAAAGGAGTACCTTTCTTCCTAATTTTACTATATAAAGGGTAAGTGGTCCAGTACTGGGCCCTGCCTCCAAAGCACGCGCCCTCGCCCTCGCCCCATGGTAACAAGAATACTTTATTCGCATTTTGTTTTTGTAATTTTGCTTGCTTATACAAATACATCTATGGAGATATTTTTCCATATTTTTGAGGGGGATTGTGTATATATACTTTCTCATTTGAAATGCCTAATGTCTACGTTACTGGAAAGTTTTCTAGTAAGTATAAAGCATGCCCCAATTTTCTGAACATGGAGCCCTTTTTGGTATCTTGAGGGCACACCACCGTGCCTTGAATTAGCGCATGCCCAGAGTCCAGAACGTGTGTCTTTATCTCGCTCCGGCGTGTCCCCTTCCCTTGGATTACATAGAAGAATCCGGAACGTGCACCCCCGCATCATTTGAATCAGCGTGCACCTTTCTCCTGAAGGCGTCCTCCAGTGGATTAACGTGTGCCCCTATCGGAAATGTGTACCGCGCGCCTCTTGAATATCCAATGCCCCTGTAACACTGGACGAAAAAATGGATTTACACCAACGAGCAAATCTGAAGCAAACCTGTAGTAAATACCAGATTTGCTTGTGTTTGATCAGATTTGCTCAAACACAAACTTTGAACATTCCTATGAATGCAGCTGGTGAATATCGCTTTTACTTTATTTGTAAATGCAGCGGTAAATCCAATAGCAAATTTATAAATATGGGCTTGGATTTACAGCAATGGAAAATGTTGAGCAAACGTAATTAAGATTCATTGACGTTGAATTCACCATGAGGGCAAATGTATAGTGAAGACAGAATTTGCCCGGGGTTTATCCAGCTGCCAATGTAAGCAAATACAGAAAACACGATGTCGAATTATTAGATTTACAGCGATAGTAAATCTATAGAAAACTCAAAGATTTGGTTTTGAATTTAGCATAAATGCAATTGTATGATAACACAAAGAATTTGCCCGCAGTTTCCGCGCTAATCAAATTTTCTATAAATCCATAAATACCAGATAAAGAACAACAACACACATGGAATTACGAACTTTATTATTAAACTCGACGTTCAAGTAGTATATCTCATCAATTTGTTTTCAATTCAGTTGAAATTATATTCAAAATTTAATTTCAAAAAGTGTTCAAATATTTACGCAGGGAAAAACTTGACTTCCTGGCATTAATGGTTTACGTGCAATTCGGCCCATGTGAAGGGATCCGGGATCTGGGACCCGGGATCCTGAGTGAGGGATCCGGGATCTGGGACCCGGGATCCTGAGTGAGGGATCCGGGATCTAAAGCATGGGATCCCGGGATCCATGGGCCGGGATCCAAAACATCTGTGGATCCCTTTACGTGTGCCGATATATGAAAACATGAAACACAAAACATTTCTGTCATGGCTTCAGAATTGATTAGTGTAATCACCCAGGCCCAGTTGTTTATCAGATACATCAGAGCTAAAAATCCATATTACCCTATCTGCCGGCACCCGTATACCGCATATGAATGAAATCCCCGCTCGGTTCAGATTCTGGACCCCTTACCCTTCTTTATAGATAGATAGATAGATAGATATTACTTTATTTAAGGAGGGTTTCACTAGATATCACAATGATAATGTATGCGTGGCCCTCAAATAAGAGATATTTACAACATAATAAAACAAGTGAATGGAAATCTATGTACAAAATGTTATACTATATACATTAATTTGATAGAACTAGCTAAGCTGAAATATGGGTGCGCAGTTTTGCTGCAAAAGCAGCCACAGAGCGTGTGTCCTTAAGCTCGTTGGGAAGTTCGTTCCAAAGCCTCGCTGCTGCACATCTGAAGCTGTTCTTAGCAGCTGTGGACTTGACTTGACTTATACCAATTTTAGAGCCAATTTTTGGCGTTGTGCTCTGCTAAAAAAGAAAACGGTTTTGCTCTCGCGTTGCGGTTGAAAAACCGGTGAAATACACACCCTTTTTTTATACCCAAATTACAATTTTCCCTACTGTTTTTATACCCAGTCAAGCCTGAAAACCCTACCCCTTTCTTATACCTCCAGCTTGAAAACCCTACCCCCTTTCTCTGGGGGAACTTCCACGGGTTGAACACCGATATAGAGATGTACATTTGCGTTGTGTCCTTCAATGCACCCGTAAGGCCTCTATCATATTATTTTATATTACGTATAAATTTTCGGATTTTCTTTGGTTGCTTTTTCGTGTATTCTGTGGAAACAAAGTCGACAATACTCTACAACAGGGGGGTGAAGGGAGGATGGGGGGGGGGGGGGTACCGATCACGAATCACGGACCGATTTTTCGTTATTTTACGGATCACGGAGTTATGAAAACGCTTTTCACGAATCACGGAAGGAAAATTTTAAAAACGATCTTATGCAAGTTGTGTTTAAAGTAAATATAGCGATAAAAATAGAAAAAAGAAAAGCGAAACAGACACACCAAAACAAGAGGGCGCGTACTGAGCTGAGTAAGAAGGGTGTCAAGGTCGCGTTTACTGACAAAATGGCGCAGTAAATATTTGAAGTACAGGGACGGACCATTTGATAAGGCAAATTTTTGGCCAATTTTTTGTTCGCGTCCAATTTTGCTGCTCCATACTTTTTCCCCTAGAACGTGACTGTGCTCGATTTTGTTTCCTGGTATTTTGTTTTTGATGGTTTGAGATATCACTTAAATTATTACGCCATCAAAACGACAATTGATCAACATTCAAAAAGTACGATTTCAAGCTCTCCTGTTATTTTATCATTTTCGCGTGGTTTGCTCATAGCATCCATATCAGTTCGGCTTTTTGGTATGGGATTTAGCATTTTCGCAATTCTGAAGATGTTCGGATCAGTACCGCTGCAATTTTGAAAATCAAACTATGCGGACACGAAAATCACACGAAATGGAGTAACGGAAGAAACATAATATAAATTTTCCAGAATTAAAGAGCCTGTGTCAGCCACTCCTTTGTTATTGTTTTCAGTCGATATCAGACTGCGAATTACGTGTAGAAATCTTGAAATAGTCTTCTAAAAACAATGTTCTATATTATTCATTTATCGAAAGCAATCGCAAATATTACACTACATTCCCTAAATCAGCCGATGGAAATGGATGCTTCCTCTGTCTCGGTATGTTGCTAGGCTGACAAAATGGAGGCTGACAGAGGCTCTTTAAACATAGCCCAGTACCGATGTTTTAGTTTGTAAATGCTAAACCAAAGTATCCTTTTTCATGTGCGCGAAGCGCGCTGCAAATTTTGGACATATAAGTTGAAAGAAGAAGGATACTTTGGTGTAGGATTTACAAACTAAAACATCGGTACTGGGCTATGTTTGATTCTGGAAAATTTATATTAAGTTTCTTCCGTTACTCCATTTCTTCAGCGTGATTTCGTATAGGAGAAAATTGTTATTCGGAAAATTAAGGCTAAAAAGCTTCTTGAAATGTGAACAACTCGTACGGGTTTCCCCGAAGAAAGATTCCCGCTCTTTTGAGCGCGCGCGTCTTCAGCCCTTGACGACGATCTCCATGGTAACGAGATGTAAATCGGTAAATCCACCCTTAACAATTACGTTTCACGAATCTCTAGGCCTGTAATCACGAGTCACGTAAGAGAAATTCGTAAAATCACGGGTCACGAGGGCATGAGATTTCACGGATCACGGCAATAATTTTCCTGTGTTCACGAATCACGGAGCAAGTTTGGGGTGAATCACGGATCACGGAGAACCCCTTCACCACCCTGACCTAAGAAATCAGTAAATCAAAATGGCACAAATGTATGTAATTTTATTAGAATAAAAAAAATAAAATTTCGGCTGTTTCGGCTCATGCTTCAAGAATGTTTTCACTAAAATTAGAAAATTATTCAAAGAGGCATGCAATGGAGATCATACTAATACATTTGGAGAAGCACGGTATACTAAGTGATTTCCAACACGGTTTCCGCAAAAGGAGGAACTGTGAGACACAATTGATCATAACATGCCATGACTTAGTAAGTGCTGTAAATCAAGGGAAACGGGTCGATGCCTTTATCTTAGATTTCTCAAATGCCTTTGATCGAGTACCTCATAGACGGCTACTTTACAAATTAAGCTATTATGGTATCAGGGGTAGCTTGTTGGCCTGGATTGAAGATTTTCTCACTCAGCGATCTCAGTGTGTCACACTTTAGGGTGCAACATCCGGTCAATGCTCTGTCATCTCTGGTGTACCTCAGGAACAGTTTTAGGACCACTTCTGTTCTTGCATTTTGTAAATGATCTCCCTCTAAAGATCTCGTCAACTATCAGGCTTTTTGCAGATGACTGCCTTTTATACCGCACCATTGAATGCCCAAATGATAGCCTGACTTTACAAAGTGATCTAGATGCTTTAAGTAGATGGGAGAGGCCTTCAATGTGGACAAATGTCACACTATGTGCTTTTCCACAAGCAGAGCAAACATTCCAGGCTTTCCTTATACACTGAATAACCAGATTTTGGAGAGGGTTCACCATCACTCCTATCTAGGAGTACGTACTACTCTCAGGGGATCTAAAATGGGATAAGCATATTGCACAAATTACATCTAGTGCAAACCAGACCCTTGGGGTTATTAGACGAAATTTCAGAACAGCCTCGGTAGACTGCAAGTCAAAACTTTATCGCAGTCTAGTTAGACCGAAGCTGGAATATGCAAACTCTGCCTGGTACCTAGCATCTCCAAAAGGATAAACACCGCCTTGATATGGTGCAGCGGAGTGCAGCCAGAGTTTGCCATAATAATTATTTGTGGGAACCAGGGGTTGTAACAAACATGTTGAGGGAGCTGGAGTGGCCATCCCTTGGGGGCAGACGGACTCTCTCGAGATTGTCCATGTTCCACCAGGTTGTTTATGGAACTGTGGACATTGAGAGAGAGCCCTTCTTGCTTCCAATGGACCGGCCTTCAAGGAATGGCAACTCCAAGCGCTTCCATAGAGCACATTCAAAATGCAATCAACATGCGAATAGTTTTTTTCCATGGTGTACTAGGTTTTGGAACATACTGCCAGGCTCGATTACTGATATAAAAGATAAGGGCCGATTTAAAGGAGAGCTCCGGAAATATTTAATTGACAATGGCCACTGGTTTTAGAGAATGTATTTTAAATTATTATTCCATGTATTATGAATATCTAGATAGATTTGTATATTTTTATTTATACTGATGTGATACCGGAATTGGTTTTATCAGTCAATAAAGTAGATGTAGAAGATTCGACTTGTCAGATTCAATAGACATAAACATGCCCTAAATTATTGTTAACAGGGGGGTGAAGGGGAGGTACCGATCACGAATCACGGACAGATTTTTCGTTATTTCACGGATCACGGAGTTATGAAAACGCTTTTCACGAATCACGGAAGGAAAATTTTAAAAAACGATCTTATGCAAGTTGTATTTAAAGTAAATATAGCGATAAAAGTAGAAAAAAAGAAAAGAAAAGCGGAACAGACGACACACCAAAACAAGAGGGCGCGTACTGAGCTGAGTAAGAAGGGTGTCAAAGGTCGCGTTTACTGACAAAATGGCGCAGTAAAATATTTGATGTACAGGGACGGACCATTGGGTCCGGGGTGAATCACGGATCACGGAGAATGTTAAGTATACCTAGACGTCGACTTTGCGCTCTTAGCTACCGCATCATTACGTATTCCTGTTTATTATATAGACACGAGCGTTTTACTGGGGGAAATACACCACTCGTAGATCTCATACGAAGCTACATCCGGGACCTGAGTGAAGAGTGACATGTCAAAAGAAAAGTGCTTCGAAATCAATTTGGAATAACTTTTTCTGATTTGTCGATATATAAAAAACGCTCATTCGTAAAATATTGTTCATGCCACAATAAACTCATATCTTCGCGTCACCGCGTAATATCCTCTATATTGGTATACATTATATGTCTCAATCTGCGTAAATCTGCGAGCAAAAAGCAATGTCACAATCTCAAAAAGAGCGCTCAACAAGATAAAACGTTGAGATCAAAACAATTGCAAACATGTCTCAATCTGCACACAATACTGTTTTCGCCTTTTGTAGGCTTATCGGCGCATAACAGAGAGAAAACGAGAGTGATCATGAACCACAGCTATGACAGCAATGTAATGATGCAAATTAAGAGGTTTACTGTACCATGCCAGAGTGCTCGATGTACACAGTAGCGGGATGCGTAAGGCAAAAAAGCATGCACGGAGTGAATTTATTAAAAAAAACAATAATTTTATTAACACTTATTCTATTTCAATTGAGCTTGATATTCGTAAAGTCACTATCCAGTGAAATTAAGGTATAAATCAGCCCCGGGGGGGACTCCCCATATTTTCAGACGGGGGTGCTCGTCCTATCCCTTAGGGTATAAAATTGACAGACGTGCTATCTCTTAGGGGTGTTTAAAATCAGCCCTATCCCTTAGGGGAGTCTCAGACCAATCCTTGCCCAGAAATATATTGGTACTGACACTAGAACCGATATTTACAAAGGAAACTTGGTTGAAAACCCTAAAATTTGCTATCTTTTAGGGGTAAATTCGGCGGTCGCCACGCCAAATTTGCTCTCTTTTAGGGGTAAATTTTCTGTTTGCCACACCCATTTTGCTATCCCTTAGGGTCAAAATCAATTTTCCCGACGAGCACCCCCGTCTAAAATATTGGGAGTCCCCCCCCCCCCCCGGGAAATCAGCGAAGCAACCTGTAAACAATTGTTATTGTTTAAAACCTACACGCGTGAGATGACAAAACGCATGCAATATAAGTGCTATAGGCGTATTTAGGTTCAAATTGAAGGGCATTTATTTGTGCAGCCATTCACAAGAAACCTTAGAGATGAAAATGAATCGTACTCGGCAGCCACTGGCACAAGTAGTTTGCTGAAAAAATTGAGTGAATAACAAACTTATAAGAATGA
Organism: Scolanthus callimorphus; assembly: GCA_033964015.1. NCBI lineage: Eukaryota > Metazoa > Cnidaria > Anthozoa > Actiniaria > Edwardsiidae > Scolanthus > Scolanthus callimorphus. The sequence goes on along the minus strand of CM066923.1, from coordinate 10,644,642 downwards.
TGAATCAGCTTCGAACGTGGTAAAAAACATGGCTTATGATCGAGACCACTGTTTGAGGGCATGCGAACGAGGTTCTTCCGTTAGTTTTGAAATGGACATGTGACTCAACCTTCACCAGGGTTTTATGCTCGACCATATTACCCACAAGACCCTGGGGACGAGGTTCTTTCTTGATATGGGTGTGATAGATATGACAGGCCTGCTCATACGTATCAAGTCATTGATGAAGATCGTTTGACATTGTAACAATCAAGCAGTCAAAACATCAGTCAGTAACTGCATGCAATAGGTCTATTCACAACATGTCACCATTGTCCTGCCGAATTACACGTGGAAAGGCTCGCCCTGCCAAGGGTAAACCGGACACTCGGACACTGGACAGGCCACAACATGAAGTGGACAGCAAATGGTCGTGGATTGTGTGTTTTTGTGCGACGGTCGCCAAAGGTCTTGTTCATGCACCCATTTATAGCTTTGGAGTGATGTTACCCGTTTTAATGGATGAATTTAACGACAACAAAGAGCGCACAGGTATGTATTCCTTGCCCAGAAGACACAATGCTTGACTACCTATCATAATAAACATTTTTGATTATGAAAATGTGTCATAAGACGAAAATGTTGCCCTTAATATGTTGTTACGTAACTTTCCTGTTGGAGACATATTTTCCAATTAGACAAGCTAACACGTACAATAAAGCGCGCACAGGTCGATCCACCTTAAATGTGTACATTTGGAAACAATAACTGCTGCGTTCTTCACGTTCAGCCCTGTTGAGACCACATTTGTAATAACCTGCCACATTTGTAATAACTGCCGCATTTATAATAGTGCCACATTTGTAATAACTGCCACATTTATAATGACATTGTGCCACATTTGTAATAACTTCCCCATTTGTAATACCACTGCCACATTGGTAATAGCGGAGCTCCTTAGCGGCCGAAGATAAAAAATGTGGCCGAAAATAAAAAATAAAATAAAAAAATGCCGAAGGCCGCAGAGCGGAGCACCATAGGTATCGCGACAATAACTGAAACCACAGGCGATCCAAGCTCTAGTCATGTGGACTGTGAAAGAAACATGCAACGTTGTCGCTGTAAAAATTATACGTAAATGTAAATATTGAAATAAAATCATGTGACATCTCCTTGAATGTTGTAGTTGTCAAATAAAGTGCTCCTGGAGCGATTTTATTGCATTTTGAGTGTTTTTTGTGCCTTTTTCTTAAAGTACCCCTACCGTATGTTATAATAGATTGACAAGGTACGAAACGAGCATTCAAAACACCTTTTTCTAGCTCGATTTTTTTCGCTAAAAATCGAGCTTAGTTGTCAAACAAAACAACCCAGACAACGAGGAATGAACCACAGCACTATGTTTTAGCAGTCATTTGAATGTGCAACTTACCTGAGAGAAGTGCGAGGTCTTAAAAGTCCAAACGATTTCGATTTGAAGGCGACACGGGGATCCGCAGGCCTGATATTTTTGGTTCCAAGATTTGATTGGTAATCATAATAATGCCGGGCTGTTATTGACAGATATGTCTAAGGAACAAACGATTCCGCTGGTAGTAACAATAGAGTCCGTGTCAACAGCCCTGTTGATTGACATTTTCGAGAGCTTAAATTAAAAAATCTTTGTTTTTATTGCCAAAATGGCATCTCAAGAATGTGGCCATCGCACGGCCAAGTCTTTTGTCTGTTTACAAAAAATGTAGGGCCTGCGGCCCCTCATGGTTAGAAAACGTGGTTGGATCACGGTCGCACGGTCTGGGTCGAGAAATCCATCGACTGCCACTATTGTGAATTTAGCCAATCAGAGCAAACCTTGAGCAATGGCGCGAAAACGGTTGATCTGCTTTGCGACTCTGATTGGCTAAATTCACAATCGTGGCAGTCGATTGGATTTCTCGACCCAGACCGTGCGACCGCTATTAAAATGTTGCACAGTAGTTTTACAAATGTGGTAGTTATTATAAATGTGGCACAATGTTACAAATGTGGCACAATGTTTTACAAGTGTGGCACAATGTTATTACAAATGTGGCAGTTATTACAAATGGCAGTCATTACAAATGTGGCAGGTTATTACCCTACCCGAATAAACTACAGCGTTTTGCATGATTTCAGTCACTTTTATCCCTACGCATGCGAAAATAAGATATTTCATGGGAAAAACTGATCAGCGTGTTAGTGTGTCGTGAAGTGTGGACGGAAGGCCTAAACGTATCAAAAAGTATACGGATTCAAACAAAAACGTGTTAGTGTGGAAACAGGGTCATTAGTTGCTATTTCTTTTTGAACAACGTTAAACAAAGCTGATTTGTGCAATTTGAAATATTTTTCAGTGTGCGGGTTCTGAAATATACGGTGGCCCATAAGTGAAGGGCAAAACTCTTACTTCTCACGGCAAAACTCTAATTCCTCACGGCAAAACTTTAATGTTCACGGCAAAACTCTTGTATTTCTCACGGAAAAGCTCTTGTATTTCTCACGGCAAAACTCTCTATTTGTCACGGCAAAAACTCTCAAGCCACGGCAAAACTATGTGTCTTCCACGGCGGAAGTGAGCTTCACGGCGGAAGTGAATGCAGAATGGCGGATATGTCGTCGAATGCACGATTTTCCAATGATATACATTTAGTTCAGATATTTTATCAAATTAGTCCATTTCCATTAACCTAGAATCTGAAAAAAAAGAGTTTTGCCGTAAGAAGTAAGAGTTTTGCCGTGAGAAGTAAGAGTTTTTAAGAGTTTTGCCGTACTTATGGGCCAGCGTAGAAATAGGCCCTTTATCACGCAAAGTCGACTAATAATGATTAATAATATATCATAGTTTTAGCAAATGCAATCCAGTTTTAAATTGTACACATCCGTCTTAGTAAAACTGCAAAGTTTCAAAAGTATTACTTGAAACTGGCTGATATATGAATTTTCAAACTTCGTATTCTGGCGTATTTTTTTTTACAAATAAATGTATGGGCAAATACGTCAAGTCGAGACTGCCCGTCCACCCTCGTTTCGATGTATTTTCCAGTACATTCTTTGTAAAAACAAGACGCCTTGGGGCCTTTAGCGGGGTGAAAGTAGAAGTTGCTGTATCGGAAAATAATATAAATAATTGCTTCGATCTAAAGATACTCCCGGTTTTACGATCAAACGATCGATGTCTACGTGATTATAGCAAAATGTATGGAAAACCTCTTGTGATCTAACAATGCCTGATTTGTTATTTTTCTGCCCCGACGGTGTATCATTAAACTGGGGAGGTTCCACGTCTGTACGGCGGGATTGAAAAAATCTTAGGCTAGCTAGATTAAAGTATAACATACTAGACCCAATTTGCGCAATCACAGCTTTCAAAGCATGTTATTCACTGGTATGAGATCATTTTCACACAGACTTCTAAGACGATTCGCGAGCCCGGTGGTGGCCATCGAACACAACACAACATTTGTTTTTTCCAAACGAAATACAAATCCGTGTTGCTAAATGAGCGGTAGTTTTCTATTGTTTTCCATTGACTTTTTGACACCTAATTATAAACCAAACATGGATACTAATCAGTATTTATACTGCAATGCCAATGAGCTTTAAATACACGCAGCATTGTAACTGAAACTACCAGTGAAAACACTACCTTTGAAAGCTGTGATGACCTCATACTCAGGTGACAGGTTGATGATTTTTACTTTCCGCGTGCTCTCTGCTTTCTCACAAACACGAGGGGGATGTTTGGAGAACTGATCAAAGTTTCATTTTCAGTATTGGCTTTCCAAGTTTCATTTTCATTTTATCACGGCCAAGCAAAAACCTTGCCTCGTCCCCTGGCTACCCCTTGCTCTCCGCTAGTCTGCTTTGCACTTTCAATATGGCGGCTGCTCTTAGCAGAAGCCAGTGACCAGGTGGCGTCATAGGCAGGCAAAGCGTGACAACCCCGAGTAGCCTGGGGACGAGGCTAGACAAACCGACGACTTTGGGCATTCTCTTATTTCCAATCTCGCTTGATTGGCAGCCTCTCGTCTTCATCTCATGATGACACCCGGCTCGAAGGACCATTTCGCAGATACCGAAGGGCAAAGGAGGAGAGGCATAGTGCACCAGAGCCAAACTTCCACAGGCTCACTCTTGCATAGGATTCTTGCACTCCATTTTTGCTAATTTTAAAGGCTGAAAAAACTCCCTTGTTATATTTGGGGCCATTTAATATACTTCATTCGACATAAAATCGAGCTAAGTTTACTTAAGCGAAACTTCCTTTGAAAGGCGGTCTTGAAAGCATAAATTAATCAGTGCCGATGCAATAAAACAAAGAACGAATTTTACAAGGAGCACGAACATTTAACATGAAAATTTTACAGGAAGAACTTATCTGATATCCTTTGTTTCTAGCTCTTGTGTCATCTCTAGCATACGCTGTGGCTTGCTTTACAGCTATTGTTGCTGCCCCGCTCACAGATACCTTTGGATATTGTCGGTCTCATGTTCTAGGCAGCATGGCATGCTCGATGGCATTTCTCATTTCCTCTTGGGGAACCGGGAACTTGTACCTATACTTCACATACAGTTTGCTCTATGGACTAGGAATGAGTTGTGTATTCATGACGTGCTTTTTAGTAGTAGCCAAGCATTTCCACCGCCGTCGTTCCTTAGCTGTTGGTATACAAACTATTGGACCTTCAGTTGGAACTTTAGTCATGGGGCCTGTACTACAAGCCATGATTGACTCCATAGGCTGGCGTCATTCATATAGAGTTCTGAGCGGAGTGTTTGCGCTATCTTGTTTACTTGGATATCCTTATCGTGCGAAGGTCTCCATGGCAACGGACACTACCGGCGATGAACATAAAGAACGTGATTCACCCAACAAGAAGGACGAGGCTGGAGAAGCCTCACGCGAGGAAGAGAACAGAACGGATGCTAAGTCCGACCTACCAACCAGAAGCACCCGATCAAAGATAACAAAATGCCTTGGGCTTAGCGCGTGTAAACTCGGCCTGTTTGCGGTGATGCTGATTGCTTTTTGTTTTGGTGGTTTTGGACATTTTGCTCCACCTGTATTCCTGGTATGTACTACTAGGCTGTATTCATATTTATTTTATTGACAAACAGAATTGACCCTTATAGCAAGTTCATACGCTGCATTTTAGATGATTTCTGAGGCGATCTCACGAAGATGCCCCACGGTTGGCATTTCATATCAAGAAAGTTCTCGCTGAAATGGGTTGTTTTCTAAAATGTCCTTATATGGAAGTTTCTACTTGCCATATTTGGAATTCCAGAAGATTTCCTAGCTTATTTCTTACCATAAATTGTCGACGAAGTTCGACAACACATGTAGATTTTGGAGTGAAACGTACGCTGCTGTTCGTGTTGCCCGCCATATTTGTTTTGGCCTCCCAGAAGCCTGGAAATACATACTAGTGAGTAATTACTCACGACAGTCAGGCGAAACTCGCTCTTTTACATCGCTTGATGTGACGTCGCCGATCTCAAAGACCCTGTATCCGACTTGAGTGACGCGTATAAATTAAATCCAGAAACCCGAAACCCCGAAACTTTAAAACAATTTTCCCAGCAGAAACACTCCTGGAATTTTTTTTCTCAGCAACTTTCTTCTCCCAACTTTTCCCACCCAGCTAAGGAAGCGGGTGCGGAATATAAATTTTGCGGAACAAGTCCGTTTTGTCCAACTGTTAATTTCACAGCCTTGCTGAATAATTTTGTAGCTTCCAATAATTTCCCTGCTATCTTTCTACCACAGGTTGCGTACTGTGAACAGATAAACATCACTGCTCGAGACGCCTCCTATCTGTTCTTTGCCATAGGCATTGACTCAGTAGTCGCGGGCGTCCTAACGGTTAAAATCTGTGATCTCCCTGGCGTGCGCGCAACTTATGTTTCTCAGTTCTCCCTCTGCCTCAGCGGAGCAGCAACCCTTCTGCTGACTACCAAGGGTGGATATGCGGTTATAATGTTATTATCACTGGTATATGGACTGGCGGGTGGGATCTTTATTACGTCATTTAGTATGGTTGAGTTAGAGACGGTACCTCCCGAGCAGAGAGGGTCCGGTTTTGGTTTTGCCAATGTGGCACTGGCGTTAGGGATTTTACTTGGTGCACCTATGACAGGTAATTAGTCTTTTTTAGGTGTCTTCTATGCTGAAAAGGGTATGATCTTACAACTGAGTAGCCATCGCCATCGCCATTGCTGTCAATGCTGTCATTGCTGTTCATTACTTTTCCCTTGTCATTGCTGTTCATTACCGTTCCCTTCTCTTTTTCAGGTATGGTGGCTGATCGCTTGTCCTACACGCATGCATTCTATTTCTCTGGTGGCATTTCTCTACTGGCTGCCGTGATTCCTACCGTATCAAGATGTCCCAAGCCTGTAACGTCTGCTACTCTCGTTCCATTTCCTACTTCCTTGTATGATAATAATGAAGAAAAACATAATAATGATCATAAAAGTAACGATTATCAAAATAATAATAACAATAATAATAAATATGACAATGATAATATTAAAAATCATAATAATAATAAGAAGAGTAACAATAGCAATAACAATGTCATTGTCGTTGTTGTTGCCAATGCCAATAGCAATGGCAACGGAAATAACGATGGCAATGACAGCAATGCCAATGATAATAACAATGGCAATGAAAATGACAATGGTAACGGAAATAACAAGAACAATGGTAATGGTAACGGAAATAACTAACAATGGGAATGGCAACGGAAATAGCAATAACAATGGTAATGGTAACGCAAATAACAATGGTAATGGTAACGGAAATAACTAAGAATGGTAATGGTAACGGAAATAGCAATAACAATGGTAACGGAAATAACAATTACTATGGTAATGGTAACGGAAGTACCTAACATTGGTAATGGTAACGGAAATAGCAATAACAATGGTAATGGTAACGGAAATAACTAACACTGGTAATGGTAACGGAAATAGCAATAACAATGGTAATGATAACGGAAATAACAATAACAATGGTAATGGTAACGGAAATAACAATGGTAATGGTAATGGTAACGGAAATAACAAAACAATGGTAATGGTAACGGAAATAACAATGGTAATGATAAGGGAAATAACAATGGCAATGGCAGCAATGCCAATGAGAATAACAATGGTAATGATAACGGAAATAACAATGGCAATGACAGCAATGCCAATGAGAATAACAATGGCAATGAAAATGACAATGGTAACGGAAATAACAATGGCAATGAAAGAGATGACAATGACAATAACAATGGCAATGGCAATGGTAACGGAAATAACAATGACAATGGCAGCAATACCAAGGAGAATAACAATGACAATGACAATGGCAATAACAATGGCAATGGTAACGGAAATAACAATGGCAATGGTAGCGGAAATAACATTGGAAATGGCAGCAATGACAATGACCGTATTTGCTCGAATAAGCGCCCCGGCGATTATTTAACTTTTCGAGTCTCGGATGGGGCGCTTATTCGGGGAGGCGCTTATTTAAAAGGAAGAACTACGCCCCAAATATGTTTTTCTTTTATTTTCAATTTCATAATACAGTACTACAACAATTTCGCTTTTAACTTGTTATATGTTTCACTCAACTTAATAGTCATGAGTTTTACCTATGATGGGGGGCGCTTATTCGGGGGAGGCGCTTATTCGCTTATTATGTAATTAAGAAATAAAACATTTTTTCTGTGCCTTCATAATAATAATAATAATAACGGATTCGCACATTGGGCACATCCACGAGGTGGCTCTTCGTCCCGTGCGTGTGTGAAGTGTTTTCGTTAGTTAGACCTGAAGACCTGTATCAGCATCCCAGGGTTCTTTTATAGAGTTTTGAAAACCAAGGCGTTGTTTGGGAGAATTCCAGAGCAGATCATGAAGCACGAGACGAAGTCGAGTCCTCCATGATCTGACTCGAGAATTCTCCAAAACAAAACCCAGGTTTTCAATGAAAGCACAAAAAAATATTTATTTCTTTTATAAAATACTCCGCCATTTTCAAGCAATTTCCGCCGATTTGCCGCGTTATATGTTACGTCACAGGATTTGGCAATCTTTAATATTCAATAGATAGCGGGTTTATTTTTTGGTTTTGTTTTATAATTAAGAAATGTGTGGCATTCGCTTTATATGAGCGCACTTAAAATTAGTCAAAACATAGGAAATGAAAAACGATCATTGCAAAATTTGGGTGATAGGTTCGGTTTGTGAACGACCCTCCGCCTCGCAACCTTTTGTACCCCCAAATCAAGAGGTTTGGATAATTCCGATTACGCAGCACAAATGGGTATGTTCGGCAAGCTCGTACGTTTTTATCTTTGAAGTAAAGTTGATTTTCTCTACGCGAGCTTGTGGAACATCTAAGCTTCTTGGTTTTGGGAAAACTTATTTTTACAATTTTAATGAAGAAGTGAAAACTCTTGTAGTAACGCACTCTTCACAGAGTTTGCGCAGTTTCTTTGCAGTAGCGCAATGTTCTAGGCATGCGTTGTAATGATTACTTAATTAAGCATCTTCGTGTGAAGTCGCTGGAACAGGTAACAACCCGGCCCAAGGTTTGAGAACTGTCACAAAGTTTCAGCTCATTGGCTAACACTTTTAAATAGTTGATGGAAAAGTTCTCCCGGATCTGTTTTACCCCATGGGTTTTTGTCTGGTCCCAGCGCATATAAGGACGGCGGATTTTCGCCTGATTGTAGAACTATTGGTAGAACTATTTAGAGAAGAAATAAAAAACGCAACTGGTTAATCAAGAACCCCCGAAGATCCCGGTAACATATGGCGTCATTTCTATGACCTTCATAGAGTTGTGAAACACAGCTCTCGACCAATCAGAGCGCGCGAACTATCTCAATTATTTTATAAAATAGAATAGTAAATAGCATTGTATATCAATGTTTCGGTTCATGCCTCAAAAATCTTTCCACTAATCAAAAAAATGATTCACAAACATGCAACGGAGATCATACGAGTAGTATGTAAGATTCTACTGTCAAACTCAATAGTATGCCTAGTTTGCCTACTAGTCGTATGCCTAGTCGTCGAGGTTGCGCGCGCTCTTAGTTGCATCATTACAACAAGAGCGCAAATCGAGTAAGTGCACAGTGCAATTCAGCTAAGTGCAATACAAGTGCAAAGATCAAATAAGTAAGATGTTGGAAATATGAAGGAGATGATTACCCTCAAGTATAACATACCAATTATCCGAATACACAAAATCTGAAAACGTTGATGAACAAGAAGAGCGCGTTTCCCCATTGGGAAAAATCCATGCAAAACCTAAATATGGTCTGTGGAAAGATATCTAGATGGTCATATCCACTTTAAAAATCAAATACACAGCAAATTATGTTCCAGAATGGAGAAACTCAAAATGTTTGATGTAATTTTCACACTTGAATTTGAATTTGTACAAACACCTGTTGATCAACCGATCGATAATAAGCCTATTTAATTCTTTCCCCATGGTTGGATGGAGACAGACATCGATATTGTAGCGAACTGGGACTGCTGCTTTTGGGCATTTCTGTAGTTTCCCGCGCTTTCGGACGTATTTGGGCATGCTGCCCTTATATGGTGGATCCTGACATGTAAAATGTGACTGGCTCGTCAATAAAATCAGTCTTCACCCCCAGCTCTTGTGGCGAGTTGTTGTTTAGCGGCTTCGGCCGCCATTACAGGGCTTTCAAAGGCTCTGTAACCGGAGCTCGGTCCGTTACAATGGTGGCAGCGCGGTGGGATAGAACTACGACTGTTACAGTGTTTACTGGATTCAAAGAACGAGAGCAAGACGCGAAATAGTCGGAAGACAGAAGGTCTACCGATTGCGATTCGCCATGTGCTCGTAGTCGAGGATGTGTCACTGTGCGTCGCGTGTTGAGACGGACGATACTCAAGACTACAACAGGCAAATGCCTTCAAGAACTTTAAAGGTGCTGCAGAACTGGCGTTGGGGACTCGAGGCGCCGAAATTGGTCCAACGGTGCCTCTAAAATTGACCAAAACTTGGACTTGCGTGAGATAACAACGGACTCTGGCTGTGAATGGTTTGGAAGTGACATGAGGGAATGGCTGCTGATTGTGAGGGCTGTGTGTGTGCTTGTTGGCGTTTTGGCCGATGGGCGCTCGACCTTTCAGTAGACAACGGGTCACAGTTCGTGTTTGAAGTGAGCTTTAGTGTCCGGCCTGTGTAGTGTGTGTGTTGGTGCCGAGGGAAGCAACGAAATCACGACTGTGTCATGTTTAATTGGTGCGACGTTTCGCGTGTTGAAACCCGCGTGTGTGATGGCTACAAAGATAAACTGATTTGCAGTTCAGAGTGGACAGTAGAGCACAGCTCAGGCCTCGCCGCAGTGGAGAGAATTGTCATGATGGGTTGCTGAAACGTACTTGATGCGAGAGGCCCGCGCCAAGGCTTGTGATTGGGAGTGGTTGTGGCCAGATCACTCCTGAGGTTCGACACAAGCTACAGCACGGGAGGCGACACACATTCGACGTCTATGCTGGTCGAGATTTGGGACAGTGCAGAAGTTTATAAGACTGGATTTGTCGAAATAAAAAAACCCGGGGCTAAAAAGACCTTGACCGTAATGCTGTAATTGCGAGCGCTAGCGAGCATATCTAATCTGGACGGAAATCTGGACAAGTCATAACGCCCTTTCTCCTAACGCCCTTAGTCCTAACGCCCTTGGAATGTGGCGCATGCGCAGTACGATCATTTTCTCGGCTGAGGCCAAGCGATTTTGGGTTCCGTCGGTGGCACATTCCCCCAGAGTCCTTTGCTCGGAGAGTTAGCGACGCCATTCTTGTCAAGATGGAAAACATTCACGATTTGTCGATCGGTTTACAGAAATTGTTGTTTAAATTCGGAGGTTATATTTGTAGATGTTTTTAAGCGTATTTTGACAACAATTTCACGAACAATTTGCCGACTGCAGAGGGACTAATATTCTTTGGTGGATTTCTTGTAAGTAAAAATAACTTGAATAAAAACTTTTTAAAGCTACTTGGCCCTAGAGAGGGGAATTCTCCAAATACATAGGTTTTTATAGCTTAGCTGATATGAATCTTTCACAGTTTACAAGTAGTTGAAAAATGTTATTGTTTCAATTTGCAATTTCCCTAAACAAGATAAGGTAATTTCTGAAAAGGATGAAGACGACTTTTTGTGGCCAATTGGGCTTTGGGTTAACTTCCATTACAATTGTAAACAGATGAAAATATGTGATCAATATATTCATTTCCTGTAAACAGTGTATTAATCATAAATAAACTTGACTGATTGAGTGATATTTTTTGTGTGCTCACTTTTGGATTTTTTTCTTTTCTTTTTGTAGACTCGGCACAAGAATATAAATTCCAGTGATGTTACTAGACAGTACTACTAGACAATTTTTTAATAGCCAGCCAAAAAACTGCTAAGTGATTACAATATGCACACACATTATTCGTGAATAATATACAAGAAAATCTGATGGATAAATCCAACAATAGTACTGGTAGGGATCTGTATTAATCTGAGAGAGGAAAAATTTGATAAAAAGCTATTTCTGAAATTAAAAATAATTGTTTAGATTTTTTTTTTCTATATTCTTACATTTTGTTGCATCCCTATTTTGATGGTCTAAGTTTCTGGCAAATTTACTGTTGTTTTATAGCACAACAAGTGAATATTTATCTCATATTCAGTCTACACCTCATTAAGCTGCATGCATAGGCAATATTACATGACCATATGGAGATACAAATTTTATTTTTGAGTGTTAAAATTTATAAATTTTGAACACAATAAGATAAAATTTGTATCACCCTTAGTAAAGCCTAAAACTCAAGCATGATAAACAAGATGATAAACAAGATGAAGATGCAAGAAATCCTTTGCCTTGCATATTGCTCTTCAGGTGATTTCTATTGCTTGTTCACCATGCAGGAGGTGCATTGTCTGTTGTTGCAGCGAGCACTTCACTTTCTATTAGAAACTTCTAGTTTTAGCTGGATTTTATTGGTTTGATTGCTGTTATTTTGTGTAAATGCGGGACGCATTTCTAGAAGGAAGGGGATAATGTAGCGAACTGGGACTGCTGCTTTTGGGCATTTCTGTAGTTTCCCGCGCTTTCGGACGTATTTGGGCATGCTGCCCTTATATGGTGGATCCTGACATGTAAAATGTGACTGGTTCGTCAATAAAATGAGTCTAGTTCACCCCTGCAGCTCTTGTGGCAAGTTGTTGTTTAGCGGCTTCGGCCGCCATTACAGGGCTTTCAAAGGCTCTGTAACCGGAGCTCGGTCCGTTACAATATTGTAAACACATTCACTTCAACTTCAAAAATTATATCACCAAGCAAAAGTTCCTGAACAGATTCAATTCAACTACAAAATATTGTGCAAAAAGCGCACAGAATTATTGTTTTACAAGGATTAAAGAGATGCTTTCTTATAGGCCGATCCTTATGAGGTCATTGTTTACATTCACGAAATTTAAAATGCTGTATCTAGGCTTGTTCAAGCTTTTCAAAATTGTGTGAAATCATTGAGAAAAAAACGCTCACATGTTTCCTCTAAATTGTACAAAGGACTAACAGTCAAAACTTCAGCAAAACACCATTTTTCCACGGCGTTTAACATAAATCTCAACCTTTAGTTGTTGTTGTTCGCCTTCAGATCGCAGACCACCTAGTTTTCCCGTAAAAGCAGTCATACCATTATCATTGATAGCTCCCTCTACTCGGACGTTCTGATTCTATACCATTATCATTGATAGCTCCCTCTACTCGGACGTTCTGATTCTGAACATTGCTTAATATGCTAATGAGCTCAAAATACCTATCCTGTATTTGGCAGAAATAATGAATTCTGGTGCTACTATATTTCCATAACGGTTGGTATGCTTTTAACTGACCTTGCACATTGCAAACAATTTGTTATTACATATGACTCCCGCGCCCCATCATGTAAATAGTACCTCCAGTTCTTGACTCATTATTGCTCATTATTACAATTCGTCATCTTCATTTTCCCGTTCCTGACTTATCTGATGTTGTAGTCATTATTTTTGCACAAGCATAACCCAGCAAAGTGGTGCTTGTTGGAATTCCTGCATTGCGCGTTGAGAAGCGTACGTCATTTGGTCTATAAAAATAGAAAATACAATTAAGAATGGAAAACAATAAAACATTTTAAACGGCCTAGCAATGGTAAACCATAATAACTGCAAGAAAAAAAAAATAGCGTAAGCTGTAACGTGCCGTGTGAACCTGAAACCTGGATACTCTAGACTTCTTCCATGCTCCTTATAAACCTGAAAACTTGTTAGTCTAAACTAACAAAGTATAGCCTGCCATTACATAACTTCATACATACCAAACATGACTTTACGTCATGCTACGAAAACAATGGAAAATTCATTTTCATTCTCCTTCACCAGTTCATCCGAATGAAAAATATTTTCCCTTTCCTTCCCGCATGACTATTAATAAAAGACAACACAGTTATACGTTTTTTTAAACGTTTGGCAGCTTGGTTCAGGTCTGAACAAGCTATGGATATAACAAAGAAAGGGCAATATAGGTATTTACTAGCTTTTAGGCATGTAATTTACCTCAAACAAGATTTCGGTTCTCGATAACAACCGTTAGGAATATCCAGGCGTCGGATGTTTGCGAATCTCGTTTGCCTTCTCAGCTATGTTAATGCCTGGGTCTCAGTTGCTTTCAAAATGGCGACTCAAAAACCTTAGGGGGTGGTCTATATCGAGAACTTTTAATCTTTACCATTCATTTCTTATTTAGAATTGTTGTTCGGCAAAAGTTAAACAAATTCCAGTTGACATCCCCATGGCAACGTGGAATGTGACCTTTGAACTCCAAGGAAAAGAAATTTTAAAAACTGCCTCGCGAGGAAAGGAATGGCAAAAAATTTTAAGGATATCAAGATGTTATGTAATTAATGCTAGGACAAGTATCACTGGTCCAACTAGATATGATGTCCATTTCATCAGGAAACCTATTTTTGGACATTCTGAAATATGATATCTGCTAATAACTTCGTAAATGAAAACATTATGCACGATATCTAGTTGGACTGATAAACTTCAAGGTATGGCCTATTACTTCATTTAGTTTAATTGCAGGTTTGTTTGCATTTTCCACTCCTCGTCAAGCTTTGAAACGAAAATTTTTGAAACAGAGGTCAAAGGTCGGGCTTTTGTTTCTATGGTAACAGCAACTAATGAAATTATCAAGGACGTTGCGGTCTTTAATATTGTAAGGGAATTGGAAGGATAAGTTGGACGTATGTTAACTAAGAACAAATCGAATGCTAAACAGGGCGTGGTCCCTTTGACCCAGGCATTAAAGTGCCTGAGTTCTTCTGAAAGAGGACCTTGGTTGCCTTTTCTTGGCCATTTTGCTTGACTTCTCATCGTCTGATTTGTCCACAAGCTCCTGTTATACGCCTCTTATTAGCTTTTTGTATTTTATGAACAAGTCCTAATGTAGATTTCACAAACCTTTTGGCTTGTCTACACTTTGTCTCCTTGAATAAATTTAGAGTCTAAAGATTGGTTATTAAAATTCTTAACCCTTTCCTGTCCGAGTTATTTCCTACATATATAGCTGTTTTTTTAAGCCAGATAGATATACCCCTGCCCATTTTTGCATATCAGGTCTAGGTTTCTGGGTTTCCTGTGTTTTATTGGCAGGGAGGCTAGTACCTCTTGTAGGGCATTGCCGCTGACTCGTAAGTTGCTTTTCAGTGGTGGCTTTGCTCTCGTACGGTTAGACATTTGATCAAATTTCTTCAAAATACAAAGCTGAAATTCCACCAGAAGAGGCCATAGGACATCATTAAGTCTATTATGGACAATGGATTTGTGCTGTGCTTCAAGAAAGAAGTATAGTCAAGGGGTTTCATTCATTTTTACTTTGTTCTTGTGAGAATTCTGGAAGAAAATGACTTTATCAATAGTTCACTGCTCTATATGCGTTCTGAATGAAAAGCTGCCTTAATGCGGAGTTTTGATGATAGAGTCATTAATGTAATGTTGTATGTACGTACTGATTTTTCGGTGTACGGACAGGAAAGAGTTAAGCTTGCTAGGTTCAATTTGTCTCTGAACATTTTAGCCTCCAAATCTGATGAAACATCAATTTCGTTAGGTTTTGGCTTTCGAATTTCGGCTAGCCTAGCGCCAAATGCGATTTGAATTTCTCCCAAAAAATAGCGTAAGCTGTAACGTGCCGTGTGAACCTGAAACCTGGATACTCTAGACTTCTTCCATGCTCCTTAAACCTGAAAACTTGTTAGTCTAAACTAACAAAGTATAGATGTCATTACATAGCTTCATACATACCAAACATGACTTTACGTCATGCTACGAAAACAATGGAAAATTCATTTCTTGCCACTCGAAAATAAAGCTCATATCTTCGTGCCACCGCGTAATATATATCCTCTATATTTGTATACATTATATGTCTCAATCTGCGGAAATCTGCGAGCAAAAAGCAATGACACAATCTCAAAAAGAGCGCTCAAAAAAACAAAACGTTGAGAGCAAAACAATTACATACATGTCTCAATCTGCACACAATACTGTTTTCGCCTTTTGTAGGCTTGTTGGTGCAGAACAGAGAGAAAATGAGAGTGATCATGAACCACAGCTATGAGAGAAATGTAATGAGGCAAATTAAGAGGTTTACTGTACCATGCCAGAGTGCTTGATGTACATGGTAGCGGGATGCGTAAGGCAAAAAAGCACGTGAATTAAAAAAAGAGCAATAATTTTATTAACACTTATTTTATTTCAATGAGCTTGATATTCGTAAAGTCACTATCCAGCGAAATTTAAGTATATACCAGCGAAGCAACCTGTAAACAATTGTTATTGTTAAAACTACACGCGTGTAAATGACAAAACGCATGCAATATAAGAGTGCTATTTATAACACGTTGTCGATTTTGACAGCTCTCGAAAGTTTGTAATTAGCCTTACTTCGACGAAAAGGTGGAGAATCCAAGGGATTTTCGATTTAGCAAAATTGGGCCAGTAGCGACCAAGATATCGTATATCAGTAGTTCAAGGCGTATTTAGGTTCAAATCTAAGGGCATTTATTTGTGCAGCTATTCACAAGAAACCTTTCAGAGATGAAAATGAATCGTACTCCGCAGGTACTGGCACAAGTAGTTTGCTGAAAAAATGGAGTGAATGCTACTCTTCCCAGTAGACCGTTACACCTCTCGGTTTTTCTGCCCGCCGGCGGCTGTCTAAAATTGATCGCGTGATCACTTTTTTTGTACCACGTGATGAGTTGCTTATGTACCACGTGATCAATGTCTGTGGGCGTAAACTTTGAGAGTTCATTGTTTTCTGCATTTCAACGAAGTGTACGCCCAAAACGGTTGATCACGTGGTACATAAGCAACCCATCACGTGGTACAACAAAGTTGATCGCGCGATCAATTTTAGACAGCCGCCGGCGGGCAGAAAAATCGAGAGGTGTAACGGTCTACTGGGTACAGTAGTAACAAACTTATAAGAATAATGAAACAGCTACGAACGTGGTAAAAAATGGCTTATGATCGAGACCACTGTTTTGAGAGCATTGGAACGAGGTTGTTCCGTTAGATCTGAAACGGACATGTGACTCAACCTTCGCCAGGGTTTTATGCTCGACCATTAGCCATCTTGAAAATTACTCACAAGACCCTGGGGACGAGTTTGTTTCTTGATATGGGTGTGATAGATCTGACAGGCCTGTTCATACGTATCAAGTCATTGATGAAGATATTTACATTGTAATAATCAAGCAGTCAAAACATCAGTCAGTAACTGCAATAGGTCTATTCACAACATGTCACCATTGTCCTGCCAAATCACACGTGGAAAGGCTCGCCCTGCCAAGGGTAACCGGACACTCGGACACTGGACAGGCCACAACATGAAGTGGACAGCAAATGGTCATGGATTGTATGTTTTTGTGCGACGGTCGCCAATGGTCTTATTAATGCACCCATCTATAGCTTTGGAGTGATGTTACCCGTCTTGATGGATGAATTTAACGACAAGAAAGAACGCACAGGTATGTATTCCTTGTCTAGAAGACACAATGCTTGACTACCTATCATAATAAACTTTTTTGATTATGAAAATGTGTCAAAAGACGAAAATGTTGCCTTTATGTTATTACGTAACTTTCTTTCTTCTTGCACCCCTGGGTATTCACGTTGGATACATATTCTATATATTAGCTTATTAAATGGAAAGCTAACACGCACAATAATGAGCGCACAGGTCGATCCACATAAAAGTACTTGGAAACAATAACTGTTGTCCTGTTGCGTTCTTCACTTTCATACCCACCCCGCCCGAATAAGCAATTACAGTGTTTTACAAGGATTTCCGCCACTGGGAAAAATATATCGCTACACATGTGAAAATACCATATTTCATAGGAAAAGCTGAATTTCCCGTGACGCCCTCTCCTTCTCCGATCGATTCTCCGACGAGAACACAGTTCTCCACGGCGTTTCAAACTTCTTTGAAGTGTTCGGCTTTCCCATGGACAAACACATGAATGCCAAAACCTCCAGCTACGTTTTCAGCTATTTAGAACAAAAGGCTGATTTATGCCTCTGTTTGGCGGATCTCTTTACATTTTTGTCTAATTAGCATACGATTTAGGGAATGCGATGTTGTGTACAATCATATGTCCTGAATATTAAGCAAGCAGGAAACGTAAAACCTTTCTAGAAAATCTGAGCGCTATATCTTTAGTTCTCTTGGTACAATGACAATGTAATTGTTAAATCTCAAAATTTTACAGGAGAATGTTGACACACAGAAAATGCATATTTTAAAAGTCGTACAGTTTAGCCAATATACATGGATATTTGCGTACGCTAGCCCTTAAGTGTGTTTTGTTGGCTTATTGTAATATTTTGTTCCGCATGGCGAGCTTAATTGTGTTAATTGCGCTGTTCAGTACGCTTAATAAGCAATTAATGAATTCCGCTCTTCGATGGATAACACCCCCTACTTGAATAATTAATATGATAATCCATATCATATACGAAGCTGAATTCATTAATTGTTTTCTTCATTCAAACTTTTAAATGTTTTATTATTATTTATAGGACGATTCATTATTTAGCGGGGGGGGGGGGGGGGGGGGGGGCTCCTACTTTTGTGGGGAGGGTCCTTGTAATTTTTTTCGCGTGTCTAAAGGGAAGGTCCAATTTTTTTTTTACTCCTGTTTGGGGGAGGGTCATAATTTGTTCAGCAACTTTCGGACGATGAACAGGGTTAAACAAATGCCGATAGTGGTTATTTCAGCAACTTCTCTATCATTTGCTTTAAAAATGATTTCTTTGAGCAATGAAGACACTACCTTCGCCGTTTACAAGAACAAGTGTATCGTGACGAAGAGAAGCAATCTCTCCCAAAAATGCCCTGCAATGATAGGCCTGGCGTGCAGTCACTATATGTTTGAAAGAAGACCCCATAGGTAAGCGTGAGTTAGACGCTACAAGCATATAGAAATTCGTCATTCGGGCAGCGCTTCACGTACAATAATAATAACTTTGTTATTTGCGGCGCGCAGTTGCGCGCATAAATAATATAACCTTGTTGGCTCAGGAGCCCATCAAAAAGAAGCTTTCATCTAAATGTAGTTGAGGTAGCATACGTCCTGGGCTCCTGACAGGCTTTGTTTACTATACCGTACACACAACATGTTCATCTACCCTTTCTCTGAGGCTTGATGAGGCTTTGACAGAGAGGTAAGAAAAAAGTTGTTCTGCTAAGAAGAATGAAAGAGACATTGCATCAATCGGACAAAGTCTATCTGACAAGTTTTAAGAAAATATAGATTGCATGGGGAGGGTCCCAATTTTTTTTACCTACGACTGGGGGAGGGTCACATTTTTTTGGTTATATTCAAGGGAGGGTCCTGATTTTTTTTAACCTTGTTTGAAAAAAATGGGAGCCCTCTTCCCCCCCGGTAAATAATGACACGTCCCTAAACTCGTTCTTTGTTTTAATACTAAGTTTACTACATTAGTACGGATTATCTTTTTAGGTCAAGACCGCCGAACAAAAGAAGTGTCGCACGATAGAACGTCCAGGAGAAAACAAAGCTCCATCTCATGTCAAATGAAGGTGAAAATTGCCCTCAAAACATACCAAGTCAATTTTTTCAGCCGATGAAACTATAAGTATAGCTCGGTTTCAATGCAAGCCGAACCTGCAAAAGTTTGGTTCTGGTGCAATTCCCGGTCTTGACCGCAAATATTAATCTGTGCCGATGCAATAAAACTCAAAGAAGGAATTTACCCGGAGCACGAAAATTTGCCAGGAAAACTTTACAGCAAGAATACCTAATTTGATATCCTTTGTTTCTGTATGTAGCTCTTGTGTCATCTCTAGCATACGCCGTGGCTTGCTTTACAACTATTGTTGCTGCCCCGCTCACAGACACCTTTGGATACTGTCGGTCTCATGTTCTAGGCTGTATGGCATGCTCGATGGCATTTCTCATTTCCTCTTGGGGAACCGGGAACTTGTACCTATACTTCACATACAGTTTGCTCTATGGACTAGGAATGAGTTGTGTAATTACAACCTGCTTTTTAGTAGTAGCCAAGCATTTCCACCGCCGTCGTTCCTTAGCTGTTGGTATACAAACTATTGGGCCTTCCGTTGGAACTTTAGTCATGGGACCTGTACTACAAGCCATGATTGACTCCATAGGCTGGCGCCATTCATATAGAGTTCTGAGCGGAGTGTTTGCGCTATCTTGTTTACTTGGATATCCTTATCGTGCGAAGGTCTCCGTGGCAACGGACACTACCGGCGATGAACATAAAGAACGTGATTCATCCAACAAGAAGGATGAGGCTGGAGAAGCCTCAGACGAGGAAGTGAACAGAACGGATGCTAAGTCCGACCTACCAACCAGAAGCACTCGACGATCAAAGATTAAAAAATGCCTTGGGCTTAGCGTGTGTAAACTCGGCCTGTTTGTGGTGATGCTGATTGCTTTTTGTTTTGGTGGTTTTGGACATTTTGCTCCACCGGTATTCCTGGTATGTACTATGTCAATGTTGACAAACAGAATTGGCCCTTATAGCAAGTTCATACGCTGCGATTTTAGATGTGATTTCTGAGGCGATATTTTATGACGATTTTATGATATTTTATGACGATTTTACATGAGACAGTCTCCGCATGTCGATTCCCCACGACGCACGCGTGGTTTGCATCAGGTCGCCATACAAACTGACAATAGAGCGGTTTCACATGCATGTCGTGCAAAGCAATTCATGAGCAATATTCACTATCCAATCAAACACGATAGTGATTCAACAACAAACCAATCAGCGAGCTAGGTGATTCGTAATCTCTTTTTCGCTAGCGAATTAATCACAAGTAATTGTGTAATTGTATTCTCTACGCTATCTGATTGGCTGAAGGATCAAAGATCATACCTTCGACCAATCACAACCCGAAGCAATCGCAATTACCTGGTAATTTGTAATTACTCTCGACAGACGTGAGAAAACCGTTCTATTGTCGTGAGAAATGTATCGGGTGACGTCACGTCGCCGATCTCAAAGACCCTCTATCCGACTTGCGTGACCCTTTAGTTTTTAGAACAAAAAATTCAATGCAACCTCTCCATTGCTAGAGGTACCATAAATAATCTGACACTTTGTAAAAGTTTGTTGCAGTATTCGATATAGTAAACAAATGTATGATAACATTGTCACGCAAGTCGGACACAGCGTCTTAAAAACATCACAGCGTGTGGACAGGCACCTTGCGAGCTTTGGAATCCAGAATCCCAAAACCCCGAAACTTTAAAAATTTTCCCAGCAGAACACTGTTTGATTTTTTTTTTGCCAGCAACTTTTTTGTCCAAAAGTTTTCCAGCCAGCTTAGGAATATATATTTTGCGGAGCCGATCCGTTTTCTCCCCTGTTTATTTCATCGCGCCTTTCTGAATACATCTGGAACTCCCAATAATTTCTTTGCCATTTTTCTACCACAGGTTGCGTACTGTGAAGAGATAAACATCACTGCTCAGGACGCCTCCTATCTGTTCTTTGCCATAGGCATTGGCTCAGTAATCGCGCGCGTCATAACGGGTAAAATATGTGATTTGCCCGGCGTGCGTGCCGTTTATGTTTCTCAGCTCTCCCTCTGCCTCAGTGGAGCAGCAACCCTTCTGCTGACTACCAAAGGTGGATATGCGGTCATAGTGTTCTTATCACTGATATATGGACTGGCGGATGGGATCTTCATGACGTCATTTAGTATGGTTGTGTTAGAGACGGTACCTCCCGAGAAGAGAGGGTCCGGTTTTGGTTTTGCCAATGTGGCACTGGCGTTAGGGATTTTACTTGGTGCACCTATGACAGGTAATTAGTCACTTTTAGGTATCTTCTATGCTGAAATAGGTATGATTTTACAACTGAGTAGCGTTCGCCATCGCCATCGCCATCGCCATCGCTTTTTCATTACTTTTCCCTTGTCACTGCTATTCATTACCGTTCCCTTCTCTTTTTCAGGTATGGTGGCTGATCACTTGTCCTACACGCATGCGTTCTATTTCTCTGGTGGCATTTCTCTACTGGCTGCCGTGATTCCTACCGTATCAAGATGTCCCAAGCCTGTAACGTCTGCTACTCTCGTTCCATTTCCTACTTCCTTGTATGATAATAATGAAGATAAACATATTAATGATCATAAAAGTAACGATTATCAAAATAATAACAAATATGACAATGATAATATTAAAAATGATAATAATAAGAAGAGTAACAATAGCAATAACAATGACAATGTCATTGTCGTTGTTGTTGCCATTACCATTGCCAATAGCAATGGCAACGGAAATAATGATGGCAATGGCAGCAATGCCAATGAGAATAACAATAGCAATGACAATGACAATGGTAACGGAAATAATAACAATGGCAATGGTAACGGAAATAACAATAACAATGGCAATGGTCACGGAAATAACAATAACAATGGTAATGGTATCGCTAATAACAATAACAATGGCAATGGTAAAGGAAATAACAATAACAATGGTAACGGAAAAAATAATGGTAATGGTAACGGAAATAACAATAACAATGGTAATGGTAACGGAAATAACAACAATGGCAATGGTAACGGAAATAACAATAATAATGGCAATAGTCACGGAAATAACAATAACAATGGTAATGGTATCGCTAATAACAATAACAATGGCAATGGTAATGGAAATAACAATAACAATGGTAACGGAAATAATAATAACAATGGTAATGGTAACGGAAATAACAATAACAATGGTAATGGTAACGGAAATAATAATAACAATGGTAATGTTAACGGAAATAACTATAACAATGGTAATGGTAATGGAAATAACAATGGTAATGGTAACGGAAATAACAATAACAATGGTAATGGTAACGGAAATAACAATAACAATGGTAATGGTAACGGAAATAACAATAACAATGGCAATGGTAACGGAAATAACAATAACAATGGTAATGGTAACGGAAATAACAATAACAATGGTAATGGTAACGGAAATAACAATAACAATGGTAATGGTAACGGAAATAACAATAACAATGGTAATGGTAACGGAAATAACAATGGTAATGGTAATGGTGACGGAAATAACAATAACAATGGTAATGGTAACGGAAATAACAATAACAATGGTAATGGTAACGGAAATAACAATAACAATGGTAATGATAACGGAAATAACAATGGCAATGACAGCAATGCCAATGAGAATAACAATGGCAATGACAATGGCAATGGTAACGGAAATAACAATGGCAATGAAAGAGATGACAATGACAATTTAAATGACAATAACAATAACAATGGTAACGGAAATAACAATAACAATGGTAATGATAACGGAAATAACAATGGCAATGACAATGGCAATGGTAACGGAAATAACAATGGCAATGAAAGAGATGACAATGACAATTTTAATGACAATAACAATAACAATGGTAATGGTAACGGAAATAACAATGACAATGGTAATGGTAACGGAAATAACAATAACAATGGTAATGGTAACGGAAATAACAATAACAATGGTAATGGTAACGGAAATAACAATGTCAATGAAAGAGATGACAAATACAATTTAAATGACAATGACAATAACAATAGCAATAACAATGGCAATGGTACTAACGGAAATAACAATGACAATGGCAGCAATGCCAATGAGAATAACAATAGCAATAGCAATGACAATGGCAATGGTAAGGGAAATAACAATGGCAATGGTAGCGGAAATAACATTGGCAATGGCAGCAATGACAATGGTAATGGCAATGGTAACGGAACTAACAATGGCCATGGCAGCAATTCCAATACCGTATTTGCTCGAATAAGCGCCCCGGCGCTTATTTAATTTTTCGAGTCTCGGATGGGGCGCTTATTCGGGGGAGGCGCTTATTTAAAAGGAAGAACTACGTCCCAAATATGTTTTTCTTTTATTTTCAATACTACAGTACTACAACAATTTCGCTTTTTAACTTGTTATATGTTTCAATCAACTTAATAGTCATGAGTTTTACCTATGATGGGGGGCGCTTATTCGGGGGAGGCGCTTATTAATATTTTGGTTCTCGGGGGAGGCGCTTATTCGCTTATTATGTAATTAAGAAATAAAACATTTTTTCTGTGCCTTCATAGAGTTTGAAAACCGAGGCGTAGGTTTTCAAAACTCTATGAAGGCACAAAAAAAAAATATTTCTTTTATAAAATAATCCGCCATTTTCAAGCAATTTGCCGCCGATTTGCCGCGTTATGGCGTCATTTCTATGACCTTCATAGAGTTTTGAAA
This sequence comes from Scolanthus callimorphus, assembly GCA_033964015.1. Lineage (NCBI taxonomy): Eukaryota > Metazoa > Cnidaria > Anthozoa > Actiniaria > Edwardsiidae > Scolanthus > Scolanthus callimorphus. Next base: position 10,620,723 of record CM066923.1, on the reverse strand, counting down.
CACAGCTCTCGACCAATCAGAGCGCGCGAACTATCTCGATTATTTTATAAAATAGAATAGTAAATAGCATTGTATGTTATTGTTTCGGCTCATGCCTCAAAAATCTTTCCACTAATTAAAAAAATGATTCAAAAACATGCAACGGAGATCATACGAGTAGTATGTAAGATTCGACTGTCAAACTCAATAGTATGCCTAGTTTGCCTACTAGTCGTATGCCTAGTCGTCGAGGTTGCGCGCGCTCTTAGTTGCATCATTACAACTAAGAGCGCAAATCGAGTAATGCACAGTGCAAATCAGCTAAGTGCAACAGTACAAGTGCAAATCAAATATGCAAGATGTTGGAAATATGAGGGAGATGATTACCCTCAATTATAGAATTAGCCACTGGCTAAAAGCGGAGCGCGGAGCTTCCGGTTACATATTATACATACGATTTTGACACCTCTCCAAAGTTTGTAAGCATTTGCTTCGAAAAGGTGGACATTCCAAGGGATTTTCGTTTCAGCAAAATTGGGCCTCTAGCGAGCAAGATATCGTATATCACTTTAGTTCAAGTCGTTCAAATTGAAGGGCATTTGTACAGCCATTCGCCAGAAACGTTTCAGAGATGAAAAATTAATCGTACTCGACACACGGCTGTTCAAGAGCGCCCTGAGCGGACATTTAGTTAGTGCTCACTGGAGCGCGCAATTTATGCAAAACTGTTCCATTTCATATCATGAAAGAAGCATAGGAAGAAATGAAATGTACAGAGTTAAAAAGCTTCAGTGATATGGTTTCAGAAAATAAATTCGTATCGCAAAATTACTGGGAATAAAGCGGTTTTCGATAACATTAAAAACACTTCGGACACCACGGCGTTGAAACGTAATATGATTTTTATTATAAGATTGAAATTGGGAAATTTAGAGAGCCCACAAAGCACATAACTTTCAAACCTTTATTTCAAGCTACTTTCTAAAAGCACGGATTTAAAAAATTATAGTGCGAAAACGTGATTTTTCCAGCATAATAGACCTAATGTATGATATTCTATCATGTTTTGCGGAAACAGCGAGCATAGTCTGCGCTTGCTAGGAATTCGTGATTTCGAGTACGTGAATTTCAATCTAAACTACGCAATTAGGTCAACAAAATGTTTCTCACTGACGTTCTCTGTTATTCATTGTCAAACTATATTTGCGCATTAGCCTTGAAACATCGTAACATGCGAGGTAAAGATGCCGCAAGGTCTCGAGGGACATATTGAGATTTTAAACGTGTAGTTTGCGGTGATCGCTTTAAATAAGTCAACGTCAATAAAACCGACAGAACAGTCGACTGTGTCGAATACAAAAATTGTCTCGCTACTAGGCATCAAATCTATACCACGAAAAATGAGAACGAAATTCATACCAACGTTTCTGTTCTTCGTGAAAGCTTTGTTCAACAAGAGAACGCGTTTTCTGGCAAATACACGGCGATGAAAACTGACGACGCCTGTCCCAAGGCGTGGCGGACGGATAAGAGAAAGCCCTAGGCTGATAAAGCTACGATTTCCAATATTTACACGAAAGTGGTGAGCGACCTGAAAGATCGCATAATTTCTATTGGTCAAGGAGTGGCAGCCATGCGCCCGGAACATTTCTCTGATATGTTTTGTTAGCCAAGAGTACAGGGAAGAGAACTTATTCTGCCCCATTTACAAGGACATGCTATAAAAACCGTCTGCACCCATTATACTTGCGCCGAGTGGTTTAGGGCTGTTGTAAATGCCTCATTTAACCATGTGGCTGCCCTGTGTCAAGTTCACTTCTCTAAAATGATCTAAGGGATCACTCATTATTTTCGTTTCTTTTTTTTTTTTTTTTTGGGGGGGGGGGGGGGGTGGTTGGGCAATACAGGTCAAAATTAAATGATCACCCCTCTAATAGAGCGAATTTCACATGACTGTCGTGAATAATTCGCAATAACTTTGTAATTACTCCAATACCTTTCGTTCAGAATTGGTGTTTTACTTTGCGATTAGTTCACAACAGTCCTGTGACAACCACTCTAAGTAATATGATTAATGTGACCCCCCTTAAAGCTGATTTTGTGACTCCCTCCCCCCTATTCAAACTAATGGAAAACAAATTTATTATTTTTCATGTGTGAAGACAGCACCTGTCAAATTTCTACTGTCGTAATGACGAGCTCATGCTCCTAGTCAAAGGAATCTTCTTTTGAACTCTAAGAACTGCCCCCTCCCCCAAAAAGGTATTTTTAGCAAGGGGTTTGTTTTTTCCTGCCCAAGATACATGTTGTTATAGCATTTTATAGAAAAGTAGATGCGCATATTATTTCGTTATTTGAGTTCTGAAAATCATGAGTCTGTAAATAATTTAGTTTTTGAAATAACTTGTCTAAAAGTTTCCTGTCCCCCTTCCCCCAACCCCCACAATACATAATGACTGGTGAACAGTATGTGATGCACCCGTATCTGAGGTGTCATTGCATAATCCAGTATCAGGCATCGATTCACCATGCATGTGTAGCCTAGTTAGCGAGACTGAATCCTCCAGAGACTCTCTGGATCAGCAGATCCCCCTGAGGCAATGTGAAACAGACAGATTTCCCTCAGGCAATGGTGAATCAGGCAGATCCCACTCAGGCCCGACACTACATTTGATAGCCTTACATACACAATAATAACCCAATCACATTACGCAAACTATTCTTTTTTTTCACAACTTGCCACTCTAAGTGTAACTATGCCATTGTAATGGCCTACAGTATTGACACATTAGTAAGATCTTGGACATGATCACTGCTATGTATATTATGGTAGCTAATGGAAATTATGTAACCAGAATAATTTCAACACCATGGCCAAATTTGTACCTACAATGTACTTCTTGGTCACCCATCACAAGTAAGGGCTTGTCATGTTCTTTTCCCTTTTGTGAGAGTTACATCAAAAAGCTTCGCTCATATTTCCGTACATCTTTCATAAACCAGCACATTTCTCCCAAAGTTCCATTATGCTGGTGATGCATACCATTCCATTCATTTATAAAATAATTGCCATTTCCATTCGGGTTCGTTGGAGAACAAGGAGGGTGGTCATTTCTCAAGAAAGTACTATGAACAAATCCACAGTGCCACTCCATGTTGTGGTGCCTTGAAGAAAATCCTAAAGCAACATTTGTCTCCTCAGTCTAGAGCATGGATCCCGAAGAAGAAAACAAAGGCTCTGAAAGGGAAAATGTAGGAAACAAACTGAATTCAGGATTGCAAAGGCAGTTTAGATAAATTCTATAGACATCAATATTTTGATCTCATCTAATTTTTGAGATCAGATGCTCGAAGTATTCCTTTCCCCTATTCAGCTGATGAATTTCTAAATATAGTCAATAAGGCACAGCTGCAGTCTGTTTTCTCTGGTGCCAGGGGTTTCAACAGATCTTTCCTTACACCTGTTGTCAACTACATACTTATAAACAGAGAATCCCTAAAAAATTCTACCACTCCAAACATTTTTTTAATAGGGTGCAAGTGCACTTTCATTTTAATCTTCTGAATACCAGAGAGAAAACACAGATCTGCGGGATAATGAGAAACTTTCAACAATTGTATTGTAAGCTTTAAGTAAGCTTACTTATCTTTCGACGAGTCTGTGCGTAGCTTAGCCTGCGAAAGCCGACACCACTTGGCGCTCGTCGAAAAAAAATAAAAACAGGATGCAACGAATTCCTAGCATCAAACCTACCTCTTCTTGCTGAAGCTGAAGACCCTTCAAATAGCATGTGCTGATCCTTAGTTCCCAGAAAAATCACAAAGTCAAGCTATCGTGGCTGTAATCTTGACATAACCTTGTTGGTGGCCCGAGATCACTAGATCTGAGAGAATACGTGTGTCCAGTCGTTCATGCGTGGTTTGAGGCAAATGCGCGTTAGATTGCTGTTATTTTGTCTCTTCGAATTTAGTTGACATTATATCTTTTAGTCTGCTACTATTTCAAGGTTCTCCTTGTCCCAAAACACTTCGTTTGAGCCGTAAGCAAATTGGTATACGCTTGGAAGCTGTTTGTGCCTTGGGCGCCATCTTTGATTTTTCCTTGAGCCATGGGGAAGACCGCTAGCAATACTGTCCGAGGGCTCAAACTAAACGCTGTTATGAATAATTATGAACTAGAACTAAATGTCCCCTCGGGAGCAGCCGTGGACAGCCACTGTCACAAGTAGCTCGTTCGAAAAATGGAGTGAATATAACAAACTGATTGTTGAAATGATGAAACAGCTATACGAAACCTGGTGAAAAATAAGGCTTATGAGACAAAAAGGAGAGCTAATTAAGAAAAAGTCCCGGTTGTGGCATTTTGTGGCGGACAGCACGATCGCACCGGAACGCTTTCCTAGATAGTCCCCGTTAAATGTAGTCGTTTTTCAACATTTCTTTATATGGAAGTTTATAGTTACCATTATTGGTAATTCCATAAATATTGCCTTGCATTTCAAGAAATTTCCTTGTTTATTATACATTGTACTCACTATCTCGATTCTGATTGGCTAAAAGTGCGCGCTTTACTTTGGGAATCACGCACTTTGAGGGTCTCTTGAAGAATCAGCTAGCTGATTCTTGATCCTACGCGAGCAATGCATAATGGGACTAGAGCACTTGAATGTTTTCCCTATCTAACAAGGCGCTTGTGTAAAAGAAATTGCTTGACAGAAAAAGAAGGAGTTTTACTCTATCAATGTATAATAAAACAATTATTGAATTCGTTTTTTGTGATTTCCAGAATAAACAATGTCTCGCCAAGTGGAATCAGGCTCGGCCTCACGGCCTCGCCTGATTCCACCCGTCTCGACATTGTTTATTCTGGAAATCACAAAAACCTCATCCAATAATTGCTTAAAATCAGGTCGCTTTTCTCCTACACTAATATATAATAAATGGCCGGAAAATTTGTCAAACTTTGCGGATTTCGGAGAGAAACGTAGTATTTCTCGGTTTATTATACATTGTACTCACTATCTCGATTCTGATTGGCTAAAAGCGCGCGCTTTACTTTGGGAATCACGCACTTTGAGGGTCTCTTGAAGAATCAGCTAGCTGATTCTTGATCCTACGCGCGCAATGCATAATGGGACTAGAGCACTTGAATGTTTTCCCTATCTAACAAGGCGCTTGTGTAAAAGAAATTGCTTGACAGAAAAAAAAATATTTTTACTGAATCAATGTATAATAAAACAATTATTGAATTCGTTTTTTGCGATTTCCAGTATAAACAATGTCTCGCCAAGTGGAATCAGGCTCGGCCTCACGGCCTCGCCTGATTCCACCCGTCTCGACATTGTTTATTCTGGAAATCACAAAAACCTCATCCAATAATTGCTTAAGATTACCATCTTTTTTTTTTGCTGACAAGTGCCTGGGACTAGCAACACAAGTAGCCCGCGTCACGCACGAGCAGGCGTTGACAAAAACGCGCCACCTCTTTCTTGATATGGGTGTGATAGTTCTACAGGCCTACTCATACGTATCAAGTCGTTCAAGCTGTTTACATTGTAAAAATCAAGCAGTCAAAACATTAAGTCAGTAACCGCAATAGGTCTATTCACAAAATGTCACGAATCACACGTGGAAAAGCTTGCCTTGCCAAGGGTAAACCGGACACTCCGACACCGGACAGGTCACAACATGAAGTGGACAGCAAATGGTCGTGGATTGTGTGTTTTTGTGCGACGGTCGCCAATGGTCTTGTTCATGCACCCATTTATTGCTTTGGAGTGATGTTACCCGTTTTGATGGATGAATTTAACGACAACAAAGAGCGCACAGGTATGTATTCCTTGCCCAGAAGACACAATGCTTGACTACCTATCATAATAAACATTTTTGATTATGAAAATGTGTCAAAAGACGAAAATGTTGCCCTTAATATGTTGTTACGTAACTTTCCTGTTGGAGACATATTTTCCAATTAGACAAGCTAACACGTACAATAAAGCGCGCACAGGTCGATCCACCTTAAATGTGTACATTTGGAAACAATAACTGCTGCGTTCTTCACGTTCAGCTTGTTGAGGCCACATTTGTAATAACCTGCCACATTTGTAATAACATTGTGCCACATTTGTAATAACTGCTGCCACATTTGTAATGACATTGTGCCACATTTGTGATAACTGTCCCATTTGTCATCCCACTGTGCCATATTGGTAATAGCGGAGCTCCTTAGCGGCCGAAGGCCGCAGAGCGGAGCACCATAGGTATCGCGACAATAACTGAAATTGGAACTCAGGTATACGATCGACTTTATTTCTCATGGTTCAGCGGTATTCCCATGTAGGTATCGTGGGCGCGTCCGTGCGTTCCTGCGCGCCCACCATAGGTAAACCGAGACCCTTCTCCGGTTATTAATAATAATCTCAGGAAGGGATGAAGCACAGACAACCGAGTTGTGTTAGCAGTGGCAAGGGGTGCAGCCTAGTCACGTGCTACGACGTCATCGATGACGTCATCATAGGCGCCAAAGGAATATATCTCGGAAAGAGATGAACCGTAGACTACCAAACTTAGGTGAAATTGTCTAGTGCCAAGAGAAGCACAGCGAAGTGGTCATTGGCGTGACGTCATCGATGACGTTATTAAAGTTTGAAAATTTCATATCTCGTGAAGGGAGGAGACTCCAAGACATCCAAACTTGGGCGCAATTGTGTAGGTGATTAGAGAAGTACTACAAGATGGGCACGTGATGTGACGTCATCGATGACGCCCATCATGTCGCCAAGCTTTAAAATAGGTATCGAAAACAGTCGAGCCAAAAATGACACATATTTTCACAAACCTGTCGTATCTAGCCGAACTTACCATTAGTTCGATTGTGTTTGATTGGGATCGGTAATCAACAATAATCGAACTCTCCAAAAATGTTTATCAATCGAACGTTCGAGTGGCAAACGTGTGTTCAATCGAACACATTCGAACTTCAAGTCAAAAACAAGTATTAATCAACAACAAGCCAAATACATTCGGTGCTGTTTGGCGAGCAAAAATATTACCAGATAAAACTAAAATGAACTATATTTGTAGAGTAATGTGTTAATGGGAGATTGTTTTTCGTCGACGCAAAGATTATATATAGACTTAAAGGCACTGCCTAAAAGCGGAGCTCGAATCAATGCATAGCTCTCATCGAGGTATCCGCGACTTTTCTACATTTGATGACGTCATCGATGACGTAATGCCATGTGATCTTGGTAGTACCCCCCTTGCCTTCAAAAAAACTTAACCCAAGTTCGGTTACCTAGTAATATCCGCTTCTCGAGGTTTTCTTGTTTTATGACGTCATAGATGACTTCATGCCACGTGATCTTGGGGGTGCACCCACTTGCCTCCAAGATAACTTTACCCTGTTTTGGTCACTGACCAAGCGATGTTGTCTTCTTGAGAAATTGACTTTTCTAGTTTTGATGACGTCATCGATGACGTCACATCACATAACCATTTTGTTGGGCTTTTCTACTCACCTTTACAATTATGTCCACGTTTGGTTGTTGCCTTGGAATATTCCCTTCACGAATGATTTGTTTTCCATTTTTGATGACGTCATCGATGACGTAACGTAACTCCCCCTTACTTCCATATAGTTATGCAGTTATACAAAAGTGACACAATGTTGTTACAAATGTGGCAGTTATTACAAATGTGGCACAATGTTATTACAAATGTGGCAGTTATGACAAATGTGGCACAATCTTATTACAAATGTGGCGAGTTATTACAAATGTGGCAGGTTATTACAAATGTGGCCTCGACACACCCTCCTTGCCTCCATGATAATCTTATCCAAGTTTGGTCACCTAGCGATGTTGCCTTCTCGAGGCATTGACTTTTCAAGTTTCCATGACATCATGGATGACCTCATGCCACGTGACCTTGGTGGTGCACCCCTCTTGCCTCCAAAATAACTTTACCAAAGTTTGGTCACCTAGCGATGTTGCCTCCTTGATATATACTTTTCTAGTTTCATGATGCAGGACGAACGAACGAACGAACGCACAAACCGGAAGTCGTTGCTTATACACTTTTGTGTTGTTTCCTTTCCTCCTACATGTGGGACTCCGCTACGCGGGCGTCTTCGGCACCCGCGGGAGCTCCGCTATAAAAAATGTTGCACAGTAGTTTTACAAATGTGGTAGTTATTACAAATGTGGCACAATGTTATTACAAATGTGGCAGTTATTACAAATGTGGCAGGTTGTTACAAATGTGGCCTCAACAACACACCCTTATCCGAATAAACTATCGCGTTTTGCAAGATTTCAGCCACTTTTATCCCTACGCATGCGAAAATAAGATATTTCATGGGAAAAAACTGAGCTTCCCGTGACACCTTCTCCGACTAAGGGCTAACGCTCGAAACGTCAGCAAAACGCTATTTCTCCACGGCGTTTAACATAAATTTCAACCTTCTTTGAAGTGTTCGGTTTTGGTCCATGGACATGACATGAATGACAAAAACTTCACATCCTTGCGCCATGAGAAATGGTTTTCTGCAGAAACTCCCTGTGGAGCATAGAAATTATATTTGTTTATGTAATAAACAGAATAGTACATGGACGTCTTGGAGATATGAAATTTATCTTCTCATGTTCAAATTTGATATATCTGCACTCGTTCGCTGTGCTCACATCTGAACACACTAGATAAATTCCATATCTCCGCGCGCCCATGTATCAGGCTCTGTCCACACTAACGCGTTTTCATAAGCATTCGTTTTCAAACTTATACGGATTCGCAGCGTGTTAGTGTGGACGGCAGATTCGGAAAATTAACCCCCAAAAAGCGATCAGTTTTTATTTGATGTTGACGTGTGCAAGGACCGAGTCTCAAATTAAGTGGTACATTGACGTCAACGTTTTCATTTTTATCCGGATTCGACCGTCCACACTGAAACGATCTGTATACGGATTCGTTTTTATTCACTTGCGAGAGCGTTTCAAACTTATACGGATTCGATGAAAACGATCAGCGTGTTAGTGTGACGGAAGGCCCAAACGTATCAAAAAGTATTCGGATTCAAACAAGAACGCGTTTAAGTGTGGACGGGGTCATAGTTGCTATTTCTTTTTGCGCCTCGGGCTAAATGACGTTGCGCTGTGTAAGCTTTCCAGTGTTAGGTTTATGGGGGACCTTGAATCCAAAATTAATTCTGCTCTTCAGGTGTTTAGTGTTATTTGGCTGCGCGATAGAAATCAACCTGTCTTGACATGAAAGGGTCAAGAAAGCTATTGCGTGCTTCACAGCGAGTAGATTCAGCAATTGTCAAATAATTTCAAAGCGACGGAGAGAGAGAGCGCTAAGCTTTGTGAAAACTACGGTGGCCCATAAGTACGGTGGCCCATACTAAGTGAAAGGCAAAACTCTTACTTCTCACGGCAAAACTCTTACTTCTCACGGCAAAACTCTTATTCCTCACGGCAAAACTTTAATGTTCACGGCAAAACTCTTGTATTTCTCGCGGCAAAACTCTCATTTGTCACGGCTGATATATGAATTTTCAAACTTCGTATTCTGGAGTATTTTTTTTACAAAGAAATGTATGGGCAAATACGTCAAGTCGAGACTGCCCGTCCAGCCTCGTTTCGATGTATTTTCCCATACATTATTTGTAAAAACAAGACGCCTGGGGGGCGTTTAGCGGGGTGAAAGTAGAAGTTGCTGTATCAGAAAATAATATAAATAATTGCTTCGATCTGGAGATACTCCCGGTTTTCGATGTCTACGTGATTATAGCAAAATGTATGGAGAACCTCTTGTGATCTAAGGGACCGGTCATTATTTAAGTCGGAGGGGGGGGGGGGGGGGGGGGGGGGGAGGAGAAAAATGGGGGGCCCTGAAATTTTTTAATCGAACATAAGGGGGGTCTTGAAAGGCGAAAATGGCAGTTAAGGGGGGTCTTGAGAAACAATTATTTTGTCTATATCAGCAAAAAGTCTAAAAAAAAATTCGGCTCGCGCTTCGCGCTCGCCATCTACTCAATCTTAACGGGACTGTGTCACGGTTATTTGAATAAATTTGTAAATACTGCTCTAAATTTGTATCTAATAATCGCCAAATCACTTATATCACTTGGCATTAGCCTAATAAGCGATGTAGGTAAGTATTAGTGTTAAGACTGCCGATTTACAAGCAAATTTTGATGTACATTCAAACTTTGAAAACTTGTCATCCTGACAATATTTTAAAAAACCAGTGTTGCAATCCATTTCCATCCGCTCTGTAATAGGTCCATGAAGCCTACAATAATGATCGAGTTGTAGCTAAAAGGCTACGTAACAAACTTAGACTAGTATTTTGGCTATCCGTCAGTTATTTCTACTGTTTTTTCATCGCCAAAAATGTGCAAAATCGTGACACTGCTCCTTTAACACCCCTGATCATTTTATAAGAGACCCTGATACTGGCTTCAGAAAAGAGGGTGAGGTAGGAGGTTTTAGTGACTTGCCATGATGAGAGACCTTATGTTAGGCTTGGAAAATGGGATTGGAGTCACTGGGACTGGGATTTGGCCAATAGAAATGGGGAAAATGTTAAGAAAGGCCAATTTGCCTTTAACTGAACCAACAATCAATTGTCAATGTCTGTAAAGAGTGGCTTTAAAAAATTGTGAACTGCTTTTAAAATTTTACCCTACGACTGCAATACAACACTCTGTACACATGTCTAAAAGTCACTTTTTAACGCTGGGATTTTGAAAACTTTGACTGGGATTTCTGTGAAAAACTAACAAAAACAAAAACAAAACTTCAGGACTGGGATCTTACGAAACTTTTACACTGAGAAATGGATTTGAACCTCCTTCAGGACCTGTTTCAATCATTTGACTGACATGGACGGAGGGGAAGGGGGGGTCCTGAAATGTTTCAGTCCATCAGAGGGGGGCTCCCGAAAACAATGAATGCTATCAGGTGGGGTTCTTGAAAATTTTTTGGATCACACGTATTTTCTCCTCCACCCCCCTCTCCGACATAAATAATGACCGGTCCCTAACAATGCCTGATTTGTTATTTTTCTGCCCCGACCGTGTATCATTAAACTGGGGAGGTTCCGCTGTAGCGGGATTGTAAAAATCTTAGGCTAGCTAGATTAAAGTATAACATACTAGACCCAATTTGCGCCTGACTTTGCACAATAAAATATTTGCTCATGTTGTCTTATTGTGGATGGTCATGATTGTTTAGTTTATTGTGCAAGTTTGCGTGCAGCTCTGTCAGATGGTAAGCCTGCATAGCCTACCTGTGCGCACTGAATAAGCGCCCCCTCTAACACCCACCTCCCAAAACGTAAATGAGAGACAAATAAGCCACACCTTGAATAAGCACTCCCTCTAACACCCACCGCCCAAAACGTAAATACAATGTACCGTATTTGTATCAAATCATGGAATCAAATGTTTATCACATTTTGTACAGTCATTATGCTTCCTAGCTATATTTACCAACAAAAGTGTTGACAGTAATATAGGGTTTATATGAAGATTGTGGTAAGGGATGTTTGGACCTGGAAATTTTTAGGAAATTATCAATAAAAGTTCCTGAAACTTACCATGTTGTTAGTCGTGGTTGTCCTGTCTGCGACAGCTGCGACATATGAAAAACAGGGTGTCGTAGCAACAGTCGCAACAGTAGCGAGCGAACCTCCAGTTGTTGCTGTCGCAGAGATAGAACACAGGCGATTCCTGCAACACGAGCTCTAGCAGTCGCAAGAGTCGCAGAGTGTTGCAGAAATTGTCGTAGAGAAACTTTGTTCACGATAGCCGTTGCAGAACAAGTTTGTGGACCACGACAACTGCGACCGTGGAAACCAGCCTTTAGAAATGTGTTCATTTCGTCTCGTTTTGTTTGTACTTAGGCTACGCGATACACAACGTGTGACGGACCTATTGGCTTTCCAAGTTTCATTTTCAGTATTGGCTTTCCAAGTTTCATCATTTCAGTATTAGCTTTCCAAGTTTCATTTTCAGTATTGTCTTTCCAACTTTTATTTTCAGTAAGCCAACGTAAACGAAGATCATAAAACTTGATCGTACGCAAGTTATCGTTCATAGACCGGGAGCTATATTCGCGTGAAGAGCTTCAGATACGGCTTTTTCCGGGAGCGCGTTCCGAGAGCCTGTTTCGCAGCTTGTAAATATGTGTAACAATCCAAACTCCACAAGGAGCATGAGGGGTCTTTAGGTGAGAAAATATATGATTGAATGCACAAACGAACGCACGGACCCACGCACAAACGGACATGCAAGCACACGGTCGAATTGACGCATGAACGTGCGGACCAGTGCAAATCCGAACGAATGGGCGGGCAGACCCATGCACGAATGGACGAACATGCGAATGTCCTAGCACACGAATGCAGATCCCCGGCCGACGAACCGGGCATGAATGACGCACGAGTGAACGCACGAGCGTACGCACGAATCATAGACAAACGAACCTCTGGAATATGAACGGATGACGAGCATAAGTATAAACGTACGCACAAACTCCCAAGGAATGAACACCAACAATGCAGCACAGGGAAGAACGGGCAGTAAATGGACAACCCCATGTACGAATGAACGGGCATGGAGGGCACAAGCACATGACCGGGCCCATGCAAGCAGGAACAGGCAGACATCCCCATGGGCGAAAGGCGCACGAACATACACATGAACGTGCATACACATGGTATATGAATTCTGGTGAAAACATGTGGGTTTATGTGAGTGTTAAATGTAGATGAATGGATGAGTTATGATAGCTCTTATTCTGAATATTCTATTGTTCACATTAATGATACAAAGTTTCAGCTATAGGTCATTCATGGATGGAAAAGTGATAGGTGGAAATTAATGTTAAAATAAAACATAATAGAAAAGATAATTGAGTACTAGGGGGAATTATTAACAGATCTATAGCCTAGTATAGATCTATTGATAGATCTGTCTACTGAAATCCATGCATGGGGTTTCTAAAGAATTGTTTATGCCAACTGTGCATTTCACTCAGCCTTCGTCATCAGGGATTGGGAAGACTGAAGGACCATTAATCCCAGGTTAGATTCCTGAGAGGGCCGCGCGTTTCTGCTTTGGTACCAAAGCCCAACCCAACGCGTAAATGCAATAAGCCAGTTCTTTAGAGGATTACTTAAAATGTCAAAAAAGAGTCTAGAAAATTTATGTCATAAAATGAAATTGCAATCCTTAGTTCATCAATTATTAGTTAACTAATCCATCTGTTAGAAAATGAACCTTTAAATTATAACGTCAACTTTCCGTTGCCAGAAAATGAAGCCTGTAAATTATAACCTCAAATTTTCGTTCTTTAAACAGAGTCCCACAGCAATAATCTGTGTAAAGGTTACCTTATCAATGACGACCAGGACCAAGTGGACTGCCAAACCATATTATTATTAAAACGATGCATAATCTATCTTAGCCAAACCGCGGGGAAGCCAGTGAGTTATTTTGAAAATGTTTTCTCCTTCTGCCGCTCTCGTCATTCATACTCGCCATCTTGGCTTGGTAGCCAGGCAGTCATGGGACCACAGGGAACCAAAGAGCCAGCAAGTCTACCTGTTCCTGCTTGCATGGGCCCGGTCATGTGCTTGTGCACCCCATGCCCGTTTTGACGTCCCTGGTCTTAGAGATTCCATGAAATGAATGATTTTTGATTTGCTTGCTAGAGGTCTGGAATCTTAGAATTCAGACTACATTTACAGTCAAACCGGATGTTCGTTTCCTCACACTTTGCAACATTGCTGAACAACATTGCAATATTGATTATCAACTTGCTCATTCAATTTGCAAATGTGCCGAGGAAGTTGCTAACTAGTGCCGAACAATTTCCTAGAATTCCTTCTACCAAGGTGCTCAGTTTTTCACCATCTGTATGATTTTGGTTTAAATAAGCCATATTTTGATCAAAACTCAGCACCTTGGTGGATTTTCTTCTAGGAAATTGTTCGGAGCTATATAGCAACTTGCTCGACACATTTGCAAATTGATCGAGCAAGTTGATAATCAATATTGCAATGTTGTTCAGCAATGTTGCAAAGTTGTGAGGAAACGAACATCCGGTTTGACTGTAACACTCACAGGCTTCGGAACGTGCCGAACCTTTAACGCGAACTTTAACGGAAAGTTGACGTGTTTATGCGCACAGTTGGCATAAACAATTCTTTAGAAACCCCATTTCGCTACCCCTTGCTCTCCGCTAGTCTGCTTTGCACTTTCAATATGGCGGCTGCTCTTAGCAGAAGCCAGTGACCAGGTGACGTCATAGCCAGGCAAAGCGTGACAACCTCGAGTAGCCTGGGGACGAGGCTAGACAAAACCGACGACTTTGGCATTCTCTTATTTTCAATCTCGCCTGATTGGCAGCCTTTCGTCTTCGTCTCATGATGACATCCGGCTCGCAGATACCGAAGGTTAAAAGAGGAGAGGCATAGTGCACCAGAGCCAAACTTCCACAGGCTCACTCTTGCATAGGATTCTTGCATTCTATTTTTGCTAATTTTAAAGGCTGAAAAAACTCCCTTGTTATATTTGAGGCCATTTAATATACTTCATTCGACATACAATCGAGCTAAGTTTACTTAGCGAAACTTTTGAAAGGCGGTCTTGAAAGCATAAATTAACCAGTGCCGATGCAATAAAACAAAGAACGAATTTTACAAGGACCACGAACATTAAACATGAAAATTTTACAGTAAGAACTAATCTGATATCCTTTGTTTCTAGCTCTTGTGTCATCTCTAGCATACGCCGTGGCTTGCTTTACAACTATTGTTGCTGCCCCGCTCACAGACACCTTTGGAAATTGTCGGTCTCATGTTCTAGGCTGCATGGTATGCTCGATGGCATTTCTCATTTCTTCTTGGGAGGGAACTTGTACCTATACTTCACATACAGTTGCTCTATGGACTAGGAATGAGTTGTGTAATTACAACGTGCTTTTTAGTAGTCGCCAAGCATTTCCACCGCCGTCGTTCCTTAGCTGTTGGTATAGAAACTATTGGACCTTCCGTTGGAGCTTTAGTCATGGGGCCTGTACTACAAGCCATGATGACTCCATAGGCTGGCGCCATTCATATAGAGTTCTGAGCGGCGTGTTTGCGCTATCTTGTTTACTGGATATCCTTATCGTGCGAAGGTCTCCATGGCAACGGACACTACCGGCGCTGAACATAAAGAACGTGATTCATCCAACAAGAAATACGAGAGGGGGGCAGTCTCAGACGAGAAAGAGAACAGAACGGATGCTAAGTCCTACTACCAACCAGAAGCACTCGATCAAAGATAACAAAATGCCTTGGGCTTAGCGTGTGTAAACTCGGCCTGTTTGCGGTGATGTTGATTGCTTTTTGTTTTGGTGGTTTTGGACATTTTGCTCCTCCTGTATTCCTGGTATGTACTAGGCTGTATTCATATTTATTTTATTGACAAACAGAATTGGCCCTTATAGCAAGTTCATACGCTGCGATTTTAGATGATTTCTGAGGCGATCTCACGAAGATGCCACACGGTTGGCATTTCATATCAAGAAAGTTCTCGCTGAAATGGGTTGTTTTCTAAAATGTCCTTATATGGAAGTTTCTACTTGCCATATTTGGAATTCCAGAAGTTTTCCTAGCTTATTTCTTACCCTAAATTGTCGACGAAGTTCGACAACACTTGTAGATTTGGAGAGAAACGTACGCTGCTGTTGTTTTGGCCTCCCAGAAGCCAGGAAATACATACTAGTGAGTAATTACTCACGAGAGTCAGGCGAAAATCGCTCTGTCACATCGCTTGATGTGACGTCGCCGTTCTCAAAGACCCTTACCCGACTTGAGTGACGCGTTTTAATTAAATCCAGAAACCCGAAACCCCGAAACTTTAAAACAATTTTCCCAGCAGAAACACTCCTGGAATTTTTTCTCAGCAACTTTCTTCTCCCAACTTTTCCCACCCAGCAAAGGAAGGGGGTGCGGAATATAAATTTTGCGGAAGAAGTCCGTTTTGTCCAACTGTTAATTTCACAGCCTTGCTGAATAACTTTGCAGCTTCCAATAATTTCCCTGCCATCTTTCTACCACAGGTTGCGTACTGTGAACAGATAAACATCACTGCTCAGGACGCTCCTATCTGTTCTTTGCCATAGGTATTGGCTCAGTAATCGCGCGCGTCATAACGGTAAAAACCTGTGATCTTCCTGGCGTGCGCGCAATTTATGTTTCTCAGCTCTCCCTCTGCCTCAGCGGAGCAGCAACCCTTCTGCTGACTACCAAGGGTGGATACGCGGTTATAATGTTATTATCACTGGTATAGGACTGGCGGATGGGATCTTCATGACGTCATTTAGTATGGTTGTGTTAGAAACGGTACCTCCCGAGAAGAGAGGGTCCGGTTTTGGTTTTGCCAATGTGGCACTGGCGTTAGGGATTTTACTTGGGCACCTATGAAGGTAATTAGTCCCTTTTAGGTGTCTTCTATGCTGAAAAGGGTATGATTTTACAACTGAGTAGCGTGTGCCAGCCATCGCCATCGCCATCGCCATCGCCATCGCCACCGCCATCGCCATCGCCATCGCCATCGCCATCGCCATCGCCATCGCCATCGCCATCGCCATCGCCATCGCCATCGCCATCGCCATCGCCATCGCCATCGCCATCGCCATCGCCATCGCCATCGCCATCGCCATCGCCATCGCCATCGCCATCGCCATCGCCATCGCCATCGCCATCGCCATCGCCATCGCCATCGCCATCGCCATCGCCATCGCCATCGCCATCGCCATCGCCATCGCCATCGCCATCGCCATTGTTATCGCTGTTCATTACTTTTCTCTTGTCATTGCTGTTCATTACCGTTCCTTCTCTTTTTCAGGTATGGTGGCTGATCACTTGTCCTACACGCATGCGTTCTATTTCTCTGGTGGCATTTCTCTACTGGCTGCCGTGATTCCTACTGTATCAAGATGTCCCAAGCCTGTAACGTCTGCTACTCTCGTTCCATTTCCTACTTCCTGTATGATAATAATGAAGATAAACATAATAATGATCATAATAGTAACGATTACCCAAATAATAATAACAATAATAATAAATATGACAATGACAATATAAAAATTACAATAATAATAAGAAGAGTAACAATAGCAATAACAATGACAATATCATTGTCGTTGTGTTTCCATTACCATTGCCAATAGCAATGGCAACGGAAATAACGATGGCAATGACAGAAATGCCAATGAGAATAACAATGGCAATGACAATGACAATGGTAACGGAAATAACAATAACAATGGTAATGGTAACGGAAATAGCAATAACAATGGTAATGGTAACGGAAATAACAACAACAATGGTAATGGTAGCGGAAATAACTAACAATGGTAATGGTAACGGAAATAACAATAACAATGGTAATGGTAACGTAAATAACAATAACAATGGTAATGGTAACGGAAATAACAATGGCAATGGTAACGGAAATAACAATAACAATGGTAATGGTAACGGAAATAACAATAAGAATGGTAATGGTAACGGAAATAACAATAACAATGGTAACGGAAATAACAATAACAATGGTAATGGTAACGGAAATAACAATGGCAATGGCAATGGTAACGGAAAAACAATGGCAATGAAAGAGATGACAATGACAATTTAAATAGCAATAACAATGGCAATGGTAACGGAAATAACAATGACAATGGCAATGGTAATGGAAATAACAATGGCAATGAAAGAGATTATGACAATGACAATTTAAATAGCAATAACAATGGCAATGGTAACGGAAGTAACAATGACAATGGCAATGGTAATGGAAATAATAATGGCAATGAAAAAGATGACAACGACAATTTAAATAGCAATAACAATGGCAATGGTAACGGAAATAACAATGACAATGGCAATGGTAATGGAAATAACAATGGCAATGAAAAAGATGACATGACAATTTAAATAGCAATAACAATGGCAATGGTAACGGAAATAACAATGGCAATAGCAGCAATGACAATGTTAATGGCAATGGTAACGGAACTAACAATAGCAATTGGCAGCAATTCCTAAAGCCGTATTTGCTCGAATAAAGCGCCCCGGCGCTTATTTAGTTTTTCGAGTCTCGGACGGGCCGCTTATTCGGGGGAGGCGCTTATTCGAGCAAATACAGTAATTGTTAAATGGCACAAATGTATGTAATTAAGGAATAAAACATTTTTTCTGTACCTTCATAGAGTTTTGAAAACCGAGGCGTTGTTTGGGAGAATTCCAGAGCAGATCATGAAGCACGAGACGAAGTATCGAGTGCTTCATGATCTGACTCGAGAATTCTCCAAAACAAAAAGCCGAGGTTTTCAAAACTCTATGAAGGCACAAAAAAAATATTTTATTTTTTTATAAAATAATCCGCCATTTTCAAGCAATTTGCCGCCGATTTTCCGCGTTATGGCGTCATTTCTATGACCTTCATAGAGTTTTGAAACACAGCTCTCGACCAATCAGAGCACGCGAACTATCTCAATTATTTTATAATATAGAATAGTAAATAGCATTGTATGTTATTGTTTCGGCTCATGCCTCAAAAATCTTTCCACTAATTAAAAAAATGATTCAAAAACATGCAACGGAGATCATACGAGTAGTATGTAAGATTATCAAACTCAATAGTATCCCTAGTTTGCCTACTAGTCGTATGCCTAGTCGTCGAGGTTGCGCGCGCTCTTAGTTGCATCATTACAAGTAAGAGCGCAAATCGAGTAATGCACAGTGCAAATCAGCTAAGTGCAACAGTACAAGTGCAAATCAAATATGCAAGATGTTGGAAATATGAGGGAGATGATTACCTCAATTATAGAATTAGCCACTGGCTAAAAGCGGAGCGTGGAGCTTCCGGTTACATACTTTAACCCCTTCCTATGGCGATACACTATAGCAAAGCCCGCCCGCGGGAGCTCGCTGATAACCATTTATCTATTGACATTTAGTAAAATCACACTCACACACTATCACGAATCCTCTGCATTCTGATTGGCTCAAAACTCACTGTCTTTCGTTTGAAGAAAAACAAAACAATGGCGGCCACCTAAAAAGTTTCATTATTCGAAGGTAGTGTCGCTCTCGATTTCTATGAGCTTGATAGTTGACTCGTCGAAGACACCTCGATAGAAATCTCGAACTCGTAATCTAATCTAATATTAATTATTTGTATATATACATCTCTCAATTGTATACATCTCTCAATCTGCGTGCAAAAAGCAATGACACAATCTCAAAAAAGAGCGCTCAACAAAACAAAATGTCGAAGAGCAAAATATGTACATACATGTCTCAATCTGCACACAATATATACTGTTTCGCCTTTTGTTGGCTTATCGGTGCAGAACAGAGAGCAAATTAAGTGATCATGAACCACAGCTATGAGAACAATGTCACGAAGCAAATTAAGAGGTTTACTGTGCCATGCTAGAGCGCTCAAACTATACACTGTGGGATGCGTAATAATGCAAAAAAAATAAACAACCAGTGAATTTAAAAAGGAGCAATAATTCAATTAACACTTGTTTTATTTCAATTGAGGTTGATATTCGTAAACGTCACTATCCAGCGAAATTTAAGTATATACAGCGAGGCGACCTGTAACACGTGTTGTGTTTAAAAACTAACAGCGTCTAAATACATGCAATCTAGGTACTATTGCATATAACACGTTGTCGATTTTGACAGCTCTCCTAAGTTTGTAAGCATTTACTTCGAAAAGGTGGACATTCCAAGGGATTTTCGTTTCAGCAAAATTGGGCCTCTAGCGAGCAAGATATCGTATATCACTTTAGTTCAAGTCGTATTTAACGGCTCAGGTTCAAATTGAAGGGCATTTGTACAGCAATTCGCCAGAAACGTTCAGAGATGAAAAATTAATCGTACTCGACAGCCACTGTCACAGTAGTTCGTTCGAAAATGGAGTGAATATAACAAATGATTGTTGAAATGATGAAACAGCTATACGAAACCTGGTGAAAAATAAGGCTATGAGGCAAAAAGGAGAGCTAATTAAAAAAAGTCCTGATTGTGGCATTTTGTGGCGGACAGCACGATCGCACCGGAACGCTTTCCTAGATAGTCCCCGTTAAATATTGTCGTTTTTCAAAATTCTTTATATGGAAGTTTATAAATACCATTATTGGTAATTCCATAAATATTGCCTTGCATATCAAGAAATTTCCTTGTAAAACGGGTCGCTTTTCTCCTACACTAATATATAATAAATGGCCGGAAAATTTGTCAAACTTTGCGGATCTCGGAGAGAAACGTAGTATTTCTCGGTAGATCACCATCGTTTTTTTTTTTGCTGACAAGTGCCTGGGACTAGCAACACAAGTAGCCCGCGTCACGCACGAGCAGGCGTTGACAAAAAACGCGCCACCTCTTTCTTGATATGGGTGTGATAGTTCTACAGGCTACTCATACGTATCAAGTCGTTCAAGCTGTTTACATTGTAATAATCAAGCAGTCAAAACATTAGTCAGTAACCGCAATAGATCTATTCACAAAATGTCACGAATCACACGTGGAAAGGCTTGCCTTGCCAAGGGTAAACCGAACACTCCGACACCGGACAGGCCACAACATGAAGTGGACAGCAAATGGTCGTGGATTGTGTGTTTTTGTGCGACGGTCGCCAATGGTCTTGTTCATGCACCCATTTATAGCTTTGGAGTGATGTTACCCGTTTTGATGGATGAATTTAACGACAACAAAGAGCGCACAGGTATGTATTCCTTGCCAAGAAGACACTACCTATCATCATAAACATTTTTGATTATGAAAATGTGTCAAAAGACAAAAATGTTGCCCTTAATATGTGTTACGTAACTTTCTGTTGGAGACATATTTTCCAATTAGTATATATAATAGGACTCCATGCTGTCCAATTAAGTAAAAATTGGATGATTCAGAGGAACTCCAAAATTGGATGAAGCCACAGGCCGAGTCCAATTTGGAGTTCCGAGGAATCATCCATTTTTTTCTTAATTGGACAAGCATGGAGTCCTGTTATTTATTAATTATATAACATCCATGTTCAAACCCAAACTGTCCAATTTTAGCGCGAACTGTCCAATTAGAGCGCGCGCGATCCAATTAAAAATAATTGGACGATTCAAGAAAAATTGATCTGCCGGCACAATGGGATTTCGAGCTAGCATATAATTAGACAGCTAACACGTACAATAAAGCGCGCACGGGTCGATCCACCTTAAATGTGTACATTTGGAAACAAGAACTGTTGCGTTGTTCACGTTCAGCCCCACCCTGCCTGAATAAACTACAGCGTTTTGCAAGATTTCAGCCACTTTATCCCTACACATGCGAAAATACGGTCTTTCATGGGAAAAGCTGAGCTTCCCGTGACACCTTCTCCGACGAAGGGCTAACGCTCGAAACGTCAGCAAAACGCTATTTCTCCACGGCGTTTAACATAACCTTCTTTGAAGTGTTCGGCTTTGGTCCATGGACATGAAATGAATGACAAAAACTTCACATCCTTGTGCCATGAGAAATGGTTTTCTGCAGAAACTCCCTGTGGAGCACAGAAATTATTTTTGTTTATATAATAAACACGATAGTACATGGACGTCTTGGAGATATGAAATTTATCTTCTCATGTTCAAATTTGATATATCTGCACTCGTTCGCTGTGCTCACTCGTTCGCTGTGCTCACATCTGAACTCACTAGATAAATTCCATATCTCCGCGCGCCCAGGTATTAGGCCCTGTCCACACTAACGCGTTTTCATGAATTATTCGCTTTCAAACTAATACGGATTTGCAGCGTGTTAGTGTGGACGGGAGATTCGGAAAATTTAGCTCCCCAAAAAGCGATCAGTTTTTATTTGATGTTGACGTTTTCAAAAGTATTCGCTTTCAAACTAATACGGATTCGCAGCGTTAGTGTGGACGGGAGATTCGGAAAATTTAGCTCCCAAAAAGCGATCAGTTTTTATTTGATGTTGACGTGTACAAGGACCGAGTCTCAAATTAAGTGGTACATGACGTCAACGTTTTCATTTTTATCCGGATTCGACCGTCCACACTAAAACGATCTGTATACGGATTCGTTTTTATTCACTGCGAGAGCGTTTTCAAACTTATATACGGATTCGATGAAAACGATCAGCGTGTTAGTGTGGACGGAAGGCCTAAACGTATCAAAAAGTATGCGGATTCAAACGAAACGCGTTAATGTGGACGGGGTCTTAATTGCTATTTCTTTTTGCGCCTCGGGCTAAATGACGTTGCGCTGTGTAAGCTTTCCAGTGTTAGCTTTATGGGGGACCTTGAATCCAAAATTCTGCTCTTCAGGTGTTTAGTGTTATTTGGCTGCGCGATAGAAATTAACTTGTCGTGGCATGAAAGGGTCAAGAAAGCTTTTGCGTGCTTCACAGCTAGTAGATTCAGCAATTGTCAAATAATTCAAAGCGACGGAGAAAGAGAGCGCTAAGCTTTGTGAAAACAGAAACGATTTTTACGGCGTCAATGTTGAACGGGCTCAACATCATTGAACATAAGATTCAGCACTGTACAACCTTGATTCAACTATTTCCGAAGTTACGTTTTCAGCGATTTAGAAAACGGTAAACATACATTTGAACAACTTTCAAAACAAGGCAGTGATTTATGCAATTTGAAATATTTCTCAGTGTGTCGGGTTCTGAAATAGGCCTTTATCACGCAAAGTTGACTAATAATGATTAATAATACATCACAGTTTTTAGCAAATGCAATCCAGGTTTCAATTGTACACTTCCGTATTAGTAAAACTGCAAAGTTGCAAAAGTATTACTTGAAAACTGGCTGAGATATGAATTTTCAAACTTCGTATTCTGGATTACTTTTTACAAAGAAATGTATGGGCAAATACGTCAAGTCGAGACTGCTCGTCCAGCCTCGTTTCGATGTATATTCCATACATTCTTTGTAGGAATAATATATAGATACGAAGATTTGAAAATTCATATCTTAGCCAATATTCAAGCAATCTTCACTAAACTTTGCAACTTTACTAATACGGATGCGTAGAATTGAAAACTGGATAGTATTTTCTGATAACTATTATTATATATTGTTGCGTGATAAAGACCTATACCCTGCTAGGCGAAGCCTCTTTCCTCTTCATGTTTTGGCCGATATCTGTTATTTACATTTCTGTCTCGCATTAGCGTAACGATTTAGGGAATGTGATGTTCTGTACAATCATATGTCCCTGAATAGCTGAATTCACATTAGAGACGATTTTCCCGTTTCTCGTATTGAACGTGGTTCCTGTTCTCTGTGATCACGCGAAAAAAGCTTTTTGAAGGAGAAAGTCCAGACAGATTAAAAGCCAGTGTTTCCGACTAAAATTGATGTAAGACAGGAAATGTTTCTGACGAGAAACTCGTCTCAGACGGGAAACTCGTCTCTAGTGTGAATTCGGCTAATATTGAGCACAAGCAGGGAACGTAAAACGTTTCTAGAAAATCTGAGCGCTATATCTTTATTCCACTT
Source organism: Scolanthus callimorphus (assembly GCA_033964015.1). Classification (NCBI taxonomy): domain Eukaryota; kingdom Metazoa; phylum Cnidaria; class Anthozoa; order Actiniaria; family Edwardsiidae; genus Scolanthus; species Scolanthus callimorphus. Next base: position 10,597,166 of record CM066923.1, on the reverse strand, counting down.
GCATTAGTGCAATTTAATTGTCAAAATTTTACACAGAATGTAGGAGCTCGGCGCGGCACAGACTAGGGCCACTAGAGGACAAGTCCCAGTGTCCAGGGACTCTAGTCGCGGGGGATCAGTTCTCTAGTGTGAACGTGTAAGGGAGAAATCCCCGAAACAAGTCCCACGTACCGTACGTACTACCTGGGGAATAGACCACCTCGGCTTGGGCGTAATTTCTTTCTTTGTTTTTCTGCTACGCTCGAAGGATATATGAATATGGAAGCGTCCCAAACAAAAAGAGAATACCCATGGGAATGCCACGTGATCTGAAATGGGCAAAACATTACGCCCAAGCCGAGGAGGTCTATTCGCGGAGACCGAGCAAGAACTCGTCGAACCCGCTGACTCCACGGCGAGTTTTACCTTCTCCTTTTGGCCACCTTAAGGCTGCATTCATTATGTATACTACAGGGGGGGGGGGGGGGGGGGGCAGAGGAATTTTTTTTGACAATGCAAAATTTTCAGATCCCCCCAAGGCTAGGCACAGACAGATTCTGCTCGGCAACTTTTGAACAACGTTTTCAATTTTGAGCAACTTTTTCAATTCTGAGCAACTTTTTTCAACTACGAGCAACTTCTTCGCATTTCCGCTATTTCCTATTGAATTTTTACAACAAAATGGCAATTTGTGATACATTTGCCATTTCAATCAAACACAGAATGAAAAATCTTGCTAAAAAGATAATAAAAAGTACTTTCTTCACCTTGGGTGCTCACTGCTCAGAGGTATCGTCAAGATATGGATGTCTCGTTGGTTATCACATTCCAAACATAGAGCAGAAGCAAATGGCGGAAGACCCTATTCAAATTGCTAGAGAAAATGGGGCTGAGGTGACATAACCTAAAAGGGCTTCCTTATAGTTTCTTTCAAAAATAGTAGAAGCAGCTATTATTGTATGAGTTTGATACTACAAACTCCCCATTTTTTTACTAAGCAACAGAATGGCGGCAAGTGAGTCTCTTTTTAAACAACCGTATTGATTAGTATAATTATGTCATATGGTGTTTAGAATATAATTGCCTGATCTCATGGAGATGTGAGTTGAGTGATTCTTTATCATTTTTTAAATAAATCAGGCGACAAGCGTGAAGAAATGCTCTTCTTGGGGAACAACTTTTTTGATTCTGTGAGCAACTTTTCGAATTTGAGCAACTTTTGAGCAACTTTTGAGGGTATTTTGCGGCAACTTTTAAAGAATTTTTGAGCAGAATCTGTCTGTGCCTACCCAAGGCACAACATATTTTTACGAATAATCCCCCTCTTCAGTCAAAAGGAAAAAAACATGCCCCCCCCCATCACCCCGGAGACAATTTTTTCAATTTATATTTATATCAATTTTACATTTTTTTCAAAAAATAAAGAACAAGGCTCAATGATAAAAAAATACAAAGCGTAAAAATGCAAATAAAAATCCAAGGTGGCTTTACTTTTTGTGTCGGTAGTGACTTTCTACCAAGTGATCTGGTGCGCTCCTCGATTGGAGCCTTACTACACATAGGCTGAGTATCATTTATTTTGTATTTGATTGTTTGGTATGTTTTCCGTTGTGCGCGCGAAGCGCGCCGCAATTTTGACAATGAAGCTACAAGACTATTAATCAAAGTCCAAAGGCGTTTTTGTCTGGCAGAAGAAAGCCACTGAAGAGGACCTCGAGGAATTGTAGTAAAACAAGAAAGCCTTTTACGATTTTTAAGTTTAATATAAATTTATGCGCGCGAAGCGCGCAGTTTTTTTTCAACATATCAGTTGAAAGAGGGTGAATACACGAGAATAGTAGTGCAATTGATATTTCTTCAGGAAGGAGGTCAAACTCGGTGTTCAACAATTGAGCCTTCCTTCATTTACTATCAAACTGCACAACCTGTCTTAAATATATTAATACCTCAACAAAAATATGCATCCCCCCCTCATGTTATGAAAAAAACTGACATCCCCCCTTTTCCAGTTCCTAAATTTGAGATCCCCCCAAAAATCCTCTGCCCCCCCCCCCCCCCCTGTAGTATGCATAATGAATGCAGCCTGTATGTAATGACGTTTTGAGCGTCCGCCATTTGAATGAGATCGTGAATGGCTTGTTTTCATTGGCTAGAATTGTCTTGGGACAAGTCCCGCGAACCATACATACTTGAACAATGCACAATTTGTAGTCCAGGAACACATATTTAGTGTCTGCGACTGAAATTGCAACGCGAAAACGGGAGCAAACTACGCGGTCTAGGAAGCTAGTCTGTGTCGATGGCCTTAGCCTTTGCCTTAGCCTTATGAGTCCATACATTCTCCTGTAAAATTTTGCGATTTTAAACACGAGATATATAGCGCTCAGATCTTCTATAAATATTTACTCCTCTTGCTCAATAGCCGTATTCACACTAGAGACGGAAAACTCGTCTGAGACGAGTTTCTCGTCAGAAATCAGGTTCCTGCTGTCAGTTTATTCAGTTTATTCATGTTTTTTGCCAGGAGTATACATTTCCATAAATTTAAATTAAACAAAAGAAACTGGCGAGGAAGCTCACAAGAAACCATAGGGCTTATAAACATGAGCTCCCCCCTAATCATAGATAATATTACATAAACTTACTAGGGACTGCATTATGTTACGATGGATCAATTATAATAAAAACAAGCAACACAGACAGACGACACAGACAGCACCAATAGCGAAGCGAAAAAAAAAGCGCAGCAGAATGAGTAGTAAATAAATTAGCTAAGAAGAAATGTTTTCAGTCTTGATTTAAAAAGAGAAATAGAATTTGAGTTTTGAATTTCTTCTTAAGTGAATTAAAGAAAATAGGACCTTGAAACCGAATAGCAAACTTTCTAATATTTGTTCGGAATATGGGAAAATGTGAAAAGCACCGGCATTCCTAGTGTTATAGGAATGAATTTCGTTTGACAGTGAAAACATATCTTTAAAAGCTCTAGGGAGAAGACGTTCTTATAAAGAAACATAAATATGCCAATATGAAATAGATAAGTATCATAAAACTTAAGGATTTGCAATTCCTTAAAAATAGGATCAGTGTGAGCATCAAATGATTTTTTTGAAATTATTCTGACTAGCCTTTTTGAAGAATGAAAATACGGTTTAAGTTAGTTGGATAAGTTGATGCCCACACCGATATGCAATATATGAGATAGGGATAAACTAGACTATAATAAAGTGTACATAATGAAGATAGTGGAAAAAACTTGATTTATATATTATTCCTATGGATTAGAAATTTTTCTAGCAACATTTGCAATATGCTGAGCCCATGAAAGATTCTCATCAAGAATAACCCCTAAGAAAACCACCTCCTTTACCCGTTCAATGGCACAATTACTTAAAAATAATCTAATATCAACTGTTTGCCTTTTTGCTTAGGCTTGAATACCATATATTTAGATTTAGAAAAATTGATAGATAATTTGTTGGCGAAACACCAATCAGTTAGTTTGAAAGTTCTTCATTCAATGTTCTCTCAAGAACAGACAAATTTTATGAGACAAAAAAATATTAGTATCATCAGCAAAAAGTATGAAATCTAAAACCTTTGAAACATTACACATATCATTGATGTAAATCAGAAAGAGCAATGGACCTAATATTGACCCTTGTGGAACTCCACATTTAGTGGCATGATGTGATGAAAATGTATCATTGTATTGAACAAATTGTTGTCTATTGCTTAAATAACTAGCAAACCAGTCATGAGCCACCCCCCGTAATCCCGTAATGAAATAATTATCCAATAAGATATCGTGATTAACCGTATCAAAGGCTTTAGATAAGTCAATGAAATACCTACAGTTAGCTCCTTATTATCTATAGCAGAGGAAATCTTATCATATAAAAGAGAGAGGGCATATTCTGTTGAATGGTTTTTACGAAACCCAAACTGATTGTCAGATAAAATATTGTATTTGTTTAAGTAATCTAAAAGGCGATTGTAAATCACTCGTTCGAGAATTTTAGAAAAAGCAGGAAGGACAGATACAGGTCTATAGTTCGAAAAAAGAGAATTATCACCAGATTTAAATAAAGGTATAACTCTTGCAATTTTGAATTCATCAGGAACAATGCCTGATGTAATAGATAGATTAGTAATATGTGTCAACGGACTACGTAATATACTTAAACACTCTTTAACTAAATCTAAAGAAACATTATCAAAACCTGCCGCAGTTTTACTGCGAAAGCTGTTACAAATCTCAGATATTTCTTCCTCAGATGCAGAACATAGAAAAAAGAATTAACAAAATTTCCCGAAAGAAAAGCATTATGTGCGAGGCGGCTTGCAGGAATTTATTCGCAAGACTTACACCAATATTAGAAAAAAACTTACAAAAACCATCTGCAATTTGTTTTGTATCAGTCATCTCTTTACCATCCACCTTAAAGACGGATGGTAATTTATTTCTTTTTCTTTTTTTATTGATTACCTTGTTCAGAATTTTCCATGTGTTCTTAGCATTAGACTTTGACTCCTCTATTTTCTTTTCGTAATATAATTTCTTAGCTATTCTAATGGAATGATTTAATTTGTTTTTGTAACTCTTGTAGACTGCCTCGTTTTGAGGGTTAGGATAATTGAGAAAACGCTTGTACAAAGTATTTTTTGTCCTTACTGATTGCATAAACCTTTAGAAAACCAGGGTTTGCGTAAAATATGCCTTTTAATTTTAACTTTCTTCAATGGAAAGCTTTTATTATAAATGTCACGATATTTATTCAAAAAAATTCTGTAAGCAGAGTTAGGGTCACCATATTCTGGTAATTCATGCCAGTTGACCTCTTCAAGCTCTTGCTTGAAACGATTCAAGTTTTCTGAGCTTTGTCACGGAAAGTAAAAAAGTTTTCCCTTTCAAAACTATAATTGGAATCTGAGATAATAGCAAAAATAGGAAGGTGATCAGAAATGTCAACAAGAAAAAGACCACTAATTGAAGGGCTAACAGGATCGTTTGTAAAATGTTAATGTTGCCGTTAATAATTAATGTTGCCGTATGAGCGGTTATTCTAGTAGGTCGCGTTATTAAAGGAGAAAACATTTTAGAGTATAACAACTCTAAAAATTCCCCCGTGGCTTGATGACGAGAGTGGGAGAGCAAATTTGCATTCCAGTCACCCATCAAATAAACGAGTTTGTTTTCTTTCGAAATTTGACTGACTAAACGATCTAAATCTTTTATGAATTCATTAAAATTTTTGTCGGGTGGTCTATACACAACACCTATTATAACATTTTTCTCTTTTGCTCTAGTAATCTCGATAAACAATGACTCAGCGCAGTCATTTAAGAAACACAAATCTGTACGTCGCTTAAACTCAAAATAATCAGACAATAAAGACCAACGCCCCGCCAGACGTGTTTAACCTAGGATTATGAATAAAATTGTATCCCGATATCTGATAGGTGATTTGAGTTGTCGAGCCAAGTTTCAGTTATTCCGATGATAGAAACTCATGGGAAAGATTTCCCAAGAATTGTGAAAAATTATCCAGCTTGTTTGATATGCTTTGAAGCAGAGACAATTGATTTACATTGTTACTTGCCGGCAAATTTGAATGATGTTTTTCGGTTAGCATGCTGTTAAAACTTTCTTCTACGTAATATTCACAATCAGACGATTGTGTAAAAAAATTCAAATCAGGATCACGATCATCACAAAGGCTAAAATTTTTCTGAGATTCACATAACAAAGGATTAAATTTTAAACTAGCGAGTCTATCAGGATCATAATGAATTGAACCATTTTCATGTTCATAAAGAGTTAACCGAAAATTTTCATCATCCAAATTATGGAAAGGCAAGTAAGTTAAGAAATTACTTGACTGGCTTATCGTGTATAACGAGCTTGTCTAGCACGAAATACGCTATTTTACCGGCTTCTTTGGCGGCCTTTAACGCGGCGACTTTTGGCTCTCGCTTCTGCAGTGTTGCTAAAGACAGATCTTCCGTAACTCGCAGGCCGACGGGTTTATCTTTACGAGCCTTTCTAACCACCTGCTCCCGCTGCTTCCAGCTTTTAAGCCTGCACACGATGGTTCTTGGTTGGTTTTTTGAAGACTCTTCTCCGGCTGCTCCGACTACTTTCTTTGGTTTCCTTCGTTCCACCCGATGCGCTCTCTCAATATCCACGTCGATATTGAGTTTTTCCTTGATCGGCTCCTTCACTTTGGCCTCCACATCTTCCCACGTCTCCTTTTCCCCGCATGAACCTCTGGAATACCATTTACTCGTATATTATTACGCCGAGATTGATTTTCCAGGTACTCCATTTTCCTGATTGAGATCCAAGCTCGGTCACGATAGTTTCGATTTCTTTGTTGACTTCTTCTATGTCCTCTGACAGAGGTTTCAAGTCCTCTACGTCCTTCTGAGTATATTCCAGGCTGGTTTTAATTTCCTGGACTTTCATAACCATTTGGTCGACTCGTGAAGTCAGTTCTTAACAACTGAGTCAAACATGCTCTTCATCGTTGATTCTTGTACTTTTAGCATCTCGCGAACGGTTGTCATCGTCACGAACTCAGTGTTGCTGTCCTCTACTACAGATTTAGACTTCGATCGAGTCCCCATACTTTAGATTTAGATAATTATTAACGGCTGCTGGCTTTATAAACGAATATGAATAAGACAAATACGAAATTTGATTAACTGCCCGCGGAGCTTCCTTAGACACACTCGCACACCATGACAGTCTGTCGCTTTATGTCAATTCTGCTCAGAAACACTTGCTTGTTATCTGTCTAAACTTCCTCCTTCAAAAAAGTTGTTTTCACGTGATCACAGAAGAACAGGGAACCATATTCAAGGCGAGAAACTCGTCTCAGACGGGAAAATTGTCTCTAACATTTGGGAATATTTATTCAACAATTTCTCCATGAACGAACTTTATGTCCTGCATAGGTTAGCTGTATTCACACTAGAGTCTCTAGTGTGAATACAGCTAACCCTATGCAGGACATAAAGTTCGTTCATGGAGAAATTGTTGAATAAATATTCCCAAATGTTGAACCAATGCAAATGTTGATTTGGTTTGGCCCCATTTAGAAGACTAGATAATCTAGACTATACATCAAGTAAATTGCATAAACAGGATCGATATTGCGTACGCCATCGCTTGCCTTTCAAGTGTGTTTTGTTCGTTTATTGTAATATTTTGTTCCGCATGGCGAGCTTTACATTGCGCTTTTCAGTATCTAATATCCTGCAGCATTGTCTAAGATCGCATACGAACTAATGTCCTTGTGTTACCACATCATTCAGGTGGTATACTCACCCGTGACAAGAAAAATAAAATTAATACTAGGGTAAGTTAAGCCTGGTTTCCATATGTCGCAGTTGTCCTGGACAAACTTGCTCTGCAACAGCTATTGTGTGAACAAAACTGTTCTGCGACAGCTGCGACATATGGAAACAGGGTGTCGTAGCAGTCGCAAGAGTAGCGAACCTCAAGTTGCAGTTGTCGCAGAGATAGAACACAGGCGATTCCTGCAACACGAGTTGCGGCGTCGCAAAGTCGCAGACTGTTGCAGAAATTGTCGTAGAGCAACTTTGTTCACGATAGCCGTTGCAGAACAAGTTTGTCGACCACGACAACAACTGCGACCGTGGAAACCAGCCTTAGGAATGTGTTCGTTTCGCCTCGTTTTGTTTGTACTTAGACTACGCGATACACAACATTTAACATAGAAACGGGACGATTGGCTTTCCAAGTTTCAGTTTCAGTAAGCCAACGTAAACGAAGATAATAGAACTTGATCCTACGCAAGTTATCGTTCATAGACCGGAAGCTATTTTCGCTCGAAGAGCTTCAGATACGGCTTTCCGCGAGCGCTTTCCAAGAGCCTGTTTTGCAGCCTATTTTATCACGGCCAAGCAAAAACCATGTCTCGTCCCCAGGCTACCCCTTGCTATCAGCTAGTCTGCTTTGGCGGGCGCTCTTAACAGAAGCCAGTGACCAGGTGACGTCATAGCCAGGCAAAGCGTGACAACCCTGAGTAGCAGGTTGACGAGGCTAGACAAAACCGACGACTTTGGGAATTCTCTTATTTTCAATCTCGTCTGATTGGCAGCCTCTCGTCTTGGTCTCATGATGACATCCGGCTCGAAGGACCATTTCTCAAATACCGAAGGGTAAAGGAGGAGAGGCAGAGTGCACCAGAGCCAAACTTCCACAGGCTCACCCTTGCATTGGATTCTTGCATTCTATTTTGGCTAATTTTATAGGCTGAAAAAAATCCCTTCTTATATTTTGGGGGCCATTTAATATACCTTCATTCGACATAAATCGAGCTAAGTTTACTTACGCGAAACTTCTTTTTGTAAGGCGGTCTTGACAGCAAAAATTAATCAGTGTCGATGCAATAAAACAAAGAACGAATTAACCAGGAGCACAAAAATTTAACATGAAATTTTACAGTAAGAGCTAATCTAATATCCTTTGTTTCTGTATGTAGCTCTTGTGTCATCTCTAGCATACGCCGTGGCTTGCTTTACAACTATTGTTGCTGCCCGCTCACAGATACTTTTGGATATTGGCGGTCTCATGTTCTAGGCTGTATGGCATGCTCGATGGCATTTCTCATTTCCTCTTGGGGAACCGGGAACTTGTACTTATACTTCACATACAGTTTGCTCTATGGACTAGGAATGAGTTGTGTATTCATCACGTGCTTTTTAGTAGTCGCCAAGCATTTTCACCGCCGTCGCTCCTTAGCTGTTGGTATACAAACGGTTGGACCTTCCGTTGGAACTTTAGTCATGGGGCCTGTACTACAAGCCATGATTGACTCCATAGGCTGGCGCCATTCATATAGAGTTCTGAGCGGAGTGTTTGCGCTATCTTGTTTACTTGGATATCCTTATCGTGCGAAGGTCTCCGTGCAACGGACACTACCGGCGATGAACATAAAGAACGTGATTCATCCAACAAGAAGGACGAGGCTGGAGCAGCCTCACGCGAGGAAGAGAACAGAACGGATGCTAAGTCCGAGCTACCAATCAGAAGCACTCGATCAAAGATTACAAAATGCCTTGGGCTTAGCGTGTGTAAACTTGGCCTGTTTGTGGTGATGCTGATTGCTTTTAGTTTTGGTGGCTTTGGACATTTTGCTCCTCCGGTATTCCTGGTATGTACTAGGCTGTATTCATAGAGTACTCACGTGTGACGTCATAAATTTGAAAAATCTTGAATTTCCAATTTAGTCAAGAATAATGAAAGACAAAGTGGAGAGAGAATCGGATGCAAAAAATGAGGCAAATCGGTTGAAACGCAACCGAGATATGGCCACCTGAATACACCAAAAATACAGTGATTTCTTAAAGAAAATTATGTATTCAGGAGGCCATATCTCGGTCTCGTTGCAACCGATTCGCCTCATTTTTGGTGTGTAGCATTCATTTATTATATGCCCTTTCCAAATCCAAAGACAAATATTGCTAAATCGAAAGTTTGTCTTTTGTGACGTCATCACTTGGATACTCTATTGTATTTATTTATTGACAAAACTGAATCGGCCCTTATAGCACGTTCATACGCTGCGATTTTAGATGTGATTTCTGAGGCGAAGATGCCACACGGTCGGCAATTTTATGACGATTTTACATGACACACGTCTCTGCATGTCCATCTTTCTCCGGGACGCACGAGTAATTTTCATCAGGTCGCAATACAAACATGCCTGTCGTGCAAGCAATTCGTGAGTAATTCACTATCCAATCAAATGCGATTGTATTCTCTACGTGATCTGATCGGCTAGTTATATAGAGGATATTACATGGCCGCGCGGAGATACGAATTTTAGGGACTGTTGAGGCCACACATTATTTATGTCGGAGAGGGGGGTGGAGGAGAAAATACCTGTGATCCAAAAAAATTTCAAGAACCCCACCTGATAGCATTGATTGTTTTCGGGAGCCCCCCTCTGATAGACTGAAACATTTCAGGACCCCCCTTCCCCTCCATCCATGTCAGTCAAAATGATTCAAACAGGTCCTGAGTCCAAATCCCATTTCTCAGTGTAAAAGTTTCGCAAGATCCCAGTCCTGAAGTTTTCCCAGTCAAAGTTTTCAAAATCCCAGCGTTAAAAAGTGACTTTTAGACATGTGTACAGAGTGTTTGTATTGCAGTCGTAGGGCAAAATTTTAAAAGCAGTTCATAAATTTTAAAGCCACTCTTTTACAGACATTGATATTTCATTGTTGTTCAGTTAAAGGCAAATTGACCCATTTCTAGTTCTATTGGCCAAATCCCAGTGACTCCAATCCCATTTCCAAGCCTAACATAAGGTCTCCCACAATGGCTATCATGGCAAGTCACTAAAACCTCCCCTCTTTTCTGAAGGCAGTATCTGGGTCTCTTACAATGATCAGGAGTGTTAAGAGTGAGTAGATGGCGAGCGCGTAGCACGAGCCGAATTTTTTTTTAGACTTTTTGCTGATATAGACAAAATAATTGTTTCTCAAGACCCCCCTTAACTGCCATTTTCGCCTTTCAAGACCCCCCTTGTGTTCGCTTAAAACATTTCAAGGCCCCCCATTTTCCTCCTCCCCCCACCCCCCCCCCCCCCCCCCCCCCCCCCCCCCCCCCCCGACTTAAATAATGACCGGTCCCTTATCTTCGAGTGTTGAAAATTTATCTCACGAGTGAGCACAGCGAACGAGTGAGATAAATTTTTAACACGAGAAGATAAAATTCGTATCTCCAAGCGGTCATGTAATGTTCTGTTTATTATATAAGCATCAACGAAACACCCAATTCAAATTTTATTTGAGTTAAGCTTAAAAATCGAGCATCCAGCAAAGGCAAGTGTGATATTTTCACATGTGAAAATAACATGATATTTTCACGTGTGAAGATATCAAGTTTTCGCATGGGAAATCACCTGGTATTTCATTGGTGTTTTATATAATAATACCTTTTAATTTGTAATTACTCACGACAGTCATGTAAAAACCTCTCTATCGTCATGAGAATCAATCGCGTGATGTCACGTCGCCGATCTTAAAGGGAACCTGTATCCGACTTGCGTGACGCTTAACTTTTTAGATCAAAAATTTCAATGCAAATAAGATGTCCATTTCAGTTCTCTCAATCTACGGGAATTTGTATCCATCCTGTGATAATATATGAGTCCCTCTTTTGAAATTACTAAAGGTAGCAGAAAAGTTTGTTGCAGTATTTGATATAGAGCGGATTTCACATGACTGTCAAGACTTGTTATGTAATTGCGATTGCTTTGCGTTCTCATTGGCTACTCGTTTTTCTCAGCCAGTCAAATTCTGTAGTAAATACAATTGTGTAATTACTTAGTAATTGGTTCGGCTTGCAATTGGCTGAGAAAAAAGCCATTTAGGAGCAAGTCATGATTTCGCTCGATTCTGATTGGCTAGTGATTGCTCAATTGCAATTGTTTTCACGACAGTCATGTGAAATCCGCTCTAGTAAACAAACATATGATAACATTGTCACGCAAGTCCGACACAGGGTCTTTTAAAACATCACAGCGTGTGGACAGGCACCTTCACAACTTTGTTAGTTATAGAGGAAGGGCTGTCCTATTTAAGCGTATGGAATCCAGACACCCGAAACCCCGAAACAATTTTCCCAGCAAATACTGTTTGGATTTTTTTCCCAGAAACTTTCTTGTCCAACATTTTCACATCCAGCTAAGGAGGGGGGGGGGGGGGGGAGAGCTGTTAATTTCGCAGCCTTTCTGTATACTTTTGTAACTCCCAATAATTTCTTTGCCATTTTTCTACCGCAGGTTGCGTACTGTGAAGAGATAAACATCACTGCTCAGGACGCCTCCTATCTGTTCCTTGCCATAGGCATTGGCTCAGTAATCGCGCGCGTCATAACGGGTAAAATATGTGATTTGCCCGGCGTGCGTGCCGTTTATGTTTCTCAGCTTTCCCTCTGCCTCAGCGGAGCAGCAACCCTTCTGCTGACTACCAAGGGTAGATACGCGGTCATAGTGTTCTTATCACTGATATATGGACTGGCGGATGGGATCTTCATGACGTCATTTAGTATGGTTGTGTTAGAGACGGTACCTCCCGAGAAGAGAGGGCCCGGTTTTGGTTTTGTCAATGTGGCTCTGGCGTTAGGGATCTTACTTGGTGCACCTATGACAGGTAATTAGTCTCTTTAGGTGTCTTCTTGGCTGAAAGGGGTATGATTTTACGACTGAGTAGCGTGTACCATTGCAGCTTTGGAAATTGTCTGTCATTGCCTTGACCCTTTCCCTCACCGGCCCCCCAAACGCCATTGCCATTGCCATTTCATTGCCATTGCCATTTCATTGCCATTGCCATTGTCATCCCCATTGCCATTGCCATTGCCATTGCCGGTCCGTTTTCATTTTCTCTTCCATGGTCTTTCTAAGGCTGTATTCATTATGTATACTACAGGGGGGGGGGGGGGGGCAGAGGATTTTGAGGGGGATCTCAAAATTTAGGAATTGGAAAAGGGGGGATGTCAAGTTTTTCATAACATGAAGGGGGATGCATATTTTTGTTATGGTAATATATTTAAGACAAGGTTGTGCAGTTTGATAGTAAATGAAGGAAGGCTCAATTGTTGAACACCGAGTTTGAACCTCCTGAAGAAATATCACTTGCACTACTATTCTCGTGTATTTTCAACTGATGTTGAAAAAAGCTGCGCGCTTCGCGCGCAGAAAGATTTATAAAGAATTATAAACTTAAAAATCTTAAAAGGCCTTCTTGTTTTACCACAATTCCTTGAGGTCCTCTTCACTCTTCAGTGACGTTTCTCTGTCAGACGAAAACGCCTTTGGACTTTTGATTAATAGTCTTGTAGCTTCATTGTCAAAATTGACAACGGAAAAATACCAAACAATCAAATACAAAATAAATAATACTCAGACTATGTGTAGTAAGGCTCCAATCGAGAAGCGCACCAGATCACTTGGTAGAAAGTCACTACACACAAAAGAGTACAGCCAACTAGGAATTTATTTGCATTTTTACGCTTTGTATATTTTTATTTTATCATTGAGCCTTGTTCTGAATCTTTTGAAAAAAATGTTAGTGACGCGACCCTACCTCGACATATAAATGAAAAAAATGTCTCGGGGGGGGGGGGGGGGGGGGGGGGCATGTTTTTTTCCTTTTGCCAAAGAGGGGGGATGCGTAAAAAATAGGTTGTGCCTTGGGGGATCTGAAAATTTGCATTGTCAAAAAAAAAATCCTCTGCACCCCACCCCCCCTGTAGTATACATAATGAATGCAGCCTAATTGTCCATTCTTTTGTTGTCATTATCATTTCTGTTGTTTGTTGCCATTGCCGTTTATGCCTTACCGTTGTCATTGTGATTGTTATTGTCAATGCCACTTTCATTTGCCATTGTCGTTACTCTCTTCCATTGGCGTAATAGTCGTGGTCATTGTCATCGTTGTCATGGTAATTGCCATTGTCATTGCTGTTCATTACCGTTCCCTTTTTCAGGTATGGTGGCTGACCACTCGTCCTACACGCATGCGTTTTACTTCTCTGGTGGCATTTCTCTACTGGCTGCCGTGATTCCTACTGTATCAAGATGTCACAAGCCTGTAACGTCTGCTACTCTTGTTCCATTTCCTGCTTCTTCCTTGTATGACAATAATGAAGATAAACATATTAATGATCATAAAAGTAACGATAATCAAAATAATAATAATAATAATAACAACAAAAAGTATGATAATGAAAATATGGAAACTGATAATAATAATGGGAATTACAATGACAGTGTCATTGTAGTTGTTGTTGCCATAGCCATTGGCAATGACAACGGCAACGGTAGCGGAAATAACAATGGCAATGTCAGCAATGACAATGACAATGGCAACGGAAAAAAACAATGGCAATAGTAACGGAAATAACAATTGGAATAATAATGACAATAACAATAACAATGGCAATGGTAACGGACATTACAATGGCAATGGCAGCAATGACAATGACAATAACAATGGAAATGGTAACGGAAATAACAATGGCAATGGCGGCAATGACAATGGCAGCAATGACAATAACAATGGCAATGGTAACGGAAATAACAATGGCAATGGCGGCAATGACAATGACAATGGCAACGGAAATAACAATGGCAATGGCAGCAATGACAATGACAATAACAATGGCAGTGGTAACTGAAATAACAATGGCAATGGCGGCAATGACAATGGCAATGGTAACGGAAATGACAATGACAATAACAATGGCAATGGTAGCGGAAATAACAATGGCAGCAATGGCAATGACAATGAAAATGACAATGGCTATGGCTATGGCAACGGTAACGGAAATAACAATGACAATGAGAACGGCAACGACAATAGCTGTTCCAAGTCTGATTTTGATGGAAGCAAATTAGAAACTGATTAAGAGACTTTAGATACAATCTTAGGGATTGGATAGTTTTAGACCATCAGCCCGAAGTTCCAAACATTGTAAAATGAATCATAATAATATTACTATTAAGAGATATTTTATCAGGATTTCGCGCAATTTTGACAAAAATTTAGAACCTCGTGGCTTGATTTTGGTTTGGTTTGTAAAGAACTACATTAAGCATTAACTTGCAAAGCATAAAAATTAAATTTAAAATTCACCGCCTGGAGTACTACTATAATAGGCAAATTCTATATCAAATGAAATTCTATGCCCCTATATACTATATATTTTTATAATATAGCTACGATAAAACGCGCGCTCTGATTGGTCCAAAAGTAATGGCTCTCCTCGCTACATCATAAAACAGAGCACAACGTTCTCGTGTCTCTCCCAACATCACGCGTGCTCTTAGACTAGACGAAATATCAGAAATTGCAATATTTAAGGCGCATGAGGCATTTTTAGTAAAAGCTGGCAACAAGAGTTTTCTTATGTAATTTTTCACGCTGAATCCGAATTTTCTTGTTGCCATCCCTGATTTTGCATTTTAATGGGTGAAAATGACGTCATCATGATTGACAGCTGTTCGCGAACCCCTTAAAATAGTTTTGTCGCTATATTTCAAATTCGAACGAATATTTAACTTGAACAGGATAGTTTAGAATGTTCTATACGAAAAGTTGTCGTATTATACGGATATGGCGCTGCTGTGATATTGAAAATGGCGGATCCAAGATGGCCGCCATATCGTGAAATTTGATTTTTAGAAACTATCAGTCTGGTAGTCAAAAAAGACATGGAAATAAATACCTGACAATGAATTCAAGGTATCACAGTATGAAATGCAGTGCTGCTGGTCGAATGAAGCCATATTAAATATATAAAAGGCAAATCAATATGAAAAGGTGAATCAGATTCACCGCCGCTTGATTTACGATCTAAACGATATCACCATTTTTCGATGATCATCCTCAGTCCCGGTAACAAAACTGTGCCTTTGAAGTCCTCATATCAAAAGCTCGTTCAAAACGATCGTGCAATCTGCTGCCCCTGTGGCATAATCGAAAAATAGCGGAAACCTCAGGACCAGCAGAAAACCTCAAAAGGAAACCTCAGACAAGAAAGGGGTTGGAATAGGAAAGGGCTTTCAAGCATAGAAGGGAAAGCTACTCCGAGGACAAATTAAAGTCTTACATTCGCTACTTTTGCTTATAAGTTCAAAGCTGCTACCACCAGGCTATAAAAAAAAATTCGGAAAAGGCTGGAGCAACGCCTAAATTGCCATAGAAAAATTTCCCCCTTTATCCCTGCTTTTTCTTATCATTATTATTCTTGTGTGTGTAAGAGGAATATTCTGCATGCATTTAAAACAATAGTCGTAGATGTATTTGACTCAGTGATAGGCTTTGAAATCAATAGTCATAGTGAGAACTTTTACAGTAGGGACGACTAACTTGCTATAATTTTGTGGATTGCGCTTCCTACCTAAATTCACTAACAACAATCATATATTTGCCTATATATTATTCTCTTTCCACCATAATCGTCAGTTGCTACTTTTTATGTATTGCAGAATCGTTTAAGTTTTGTCTTTTATTTTTTTTAAGTTTAGCCTTTGAACGTGATGGCCTCAAACAATCAACAGATATCCAAAATGGCGGCACGGCGGCCATCTTGGATCTGACATTTTGGATGACGTTCTACGCCCATCAATCACCCTATCCCATAATATAGATACATTTTTTTTGAATATCACACTGCCACTTATACATTTGAATTTCACTGGCCGTTAAAATTTGAAAAGAAAAATCGGCGAAAAATTCATTGTAGAGGTTTGTGTGACAGCTGTCAATCATGACGTCATTTCACCTCTAAAAATGCAAAATCTGCGTGGCAACAAAAAATTCGGATTCAGCGTAAAATTTTGCATAAGATAGCACTTGTTGCCAGCTTTTACTAAAAAATGACTCATGAAGTACGATTTTCCGAAAGTTCGTCTAGTCTATCTGTTGCACCGATAATGTCATAGAAAGTCATGCTCTAATGCTTAAGAAATGTATTTTACTAGATTGCAATCAAAATTTCTTATAACGCCCGGTCTAGTCAATCGTTAAAAATCGATACCGATAAAAATCGATAAAAATCACCGATTTTTATCGATTGTTTTGTGAAATCGTTAGAAATCGGTAGCCGAAATAAGTGTGCGGAAATCGTTAATATCGATTTTTCCGGATTTCTCGATTTCTAACGGAAGCTAAGAAAAACGTTTTTTATCAATTGGGAAGAGTAAAAGGTAGAAGAGAGACAACATTCTGCTCACTCTTGATATGAATAGTAGGACTATAACGTTGAGATCACTTTATTATAATTTAAAAGAACATAATATACTGTATGCTATGGAACTATTAATGACACCTACATGATAATAATAAGCAGGTTCTAAACATTATTGATAACAGCACACCATTGGAAAATGTATGCAACTGACTGATCAAATGAGGGCAGTCGCACAGTGTTCAAAATCAACGTAGTTGAGCGTAATGCTAACCTTTTATATTTATCCACATAACTATCATTAAAGGTAATTCACAATAAACTGCAACTTATTTACAATCCCCTTTATTTATACACTGCTGTAGGAATCTGTAGAAGACTTTCGTAAATTGGCACTCTCCTGCTAGCAGTCCCTACTGTGACGAGAAATCAGCGAGGAGGAGTCCTCGAGTCCGCTGAAGGCACGATGAATGGTGTGAAGTGCTGTCAAAGGCATGATCGAGTACGATGCCGCTCAATATAGTAAACACGGATTTACAGATTTTCTGTCAAAGAAGGGGCTGCGAACAGTCAACTACTTATTAGAAATGTATTGAATTCTGAGTTACCCGAGAACTTAATGTTGCAAAAACAACATTATCTTCAATAAACCTGTGCAAGCTGGAACAAAAAAGAAGAAACAAAATCCAAAAATGCTTTATAGATTGACAGCAATACAAAAACAATAACTTCTGCAATAACAGACCACAGGTATATTAAGAGGCAGCATATGCAAATTGTGAATAAATTGTATAAACAAGTGCATGGACTAGTTGAGCTTAGGCCGTGCACATTATTTCCCATGGTTTGACGTGCATCCTTGACTTTGTTGATGAGCTCAGCTTTATTCGCATTGGTCCTGAATGTGATGTTTAATTCTGTTAGCACTTCTTTTAGTAATAGCACAGTCATTCTCTCTGGTGGTCCATCTTTTCTTTCCTGCCTTTCACGCTCCTTCTCTTTTCTTTCCTCTACTGCTTTTACCTTCTCCATCTCTTGAGTTGGGGAAGCATGGCTTTCAATTCAGGTACGCATTCCTTCGACACATATTGTTTTTCATTCACTTGTTTATACCCACAGACATTAAGAGAGATTTTATTGGGCACCAAAGAAACCTTCGTTTCAGTTGAATCTCCCAAGTCATAGAGTCCGTGGCTACGGGTGCGACATTAATCAGTGCATGAGTCGTACTGCGAGATTGCGGTTGTTTTCCGGGTTCCACTCAAACACTGGAAATGAAGACTTCGTCGAGGGGTTGTCATACAGCCGCACTACTTGTCCTATTTGAAGCCCTTCCCTCCCCAGCCAAAATGCGGCAAAATCATCTCTATATAGGCCAGAGGTCTTGCGAACAGGTGTAGCCTTATCTTGTACTTTTTCGTAGAAATCATCTCGTGCGCTCGACACCCAACGGTTTATCCTTGAGCTGGAGGGGCGATAGACCTTGCCTTGCTGAAGGGAAAGGAATTCTGCTATGTGGTAAAAACACACCCTCATACTCAACATAACTGGGGTTTTTGCTGTAGTTTGGCGCGGAGAAAATATCGACTTTGAATTTTCATGCAGTTCACGGCGAGGACGTTTTGAGCTACCTGCGTCAGCATCTCCTATCAGGATATCACCATCTGATGACAACGCCTTTGTTTTCCCGGGAACACAATTTCTGAGTGGCATGTACGTGCATGTATATCGCACTTTGTGAATTTGGATTTTTATAACCGTCAACAATACATACCTTGACTTTGCTCGCTTTCCTCGACTTCTACTGGATGTGCTGCGGTTTCACCGGGCTCATTAGTCCCCTCTATGAGTTTGCCTTTGCAGGTCTCTAAAAACGCTTTAGGTACTGCTAGCAATTTTTGGGAATTTCCACTTTCACCTCGACGACTGTTGTGTTTTCCATGTTGTAACTCATAGGTTTCTCAGACGCACAGTAGTTAGAGCGCTAAGTGGATCATTTGTCAATCAATTTTATCAATGCCAAATCATTCGCCCAAATATGGAGGTCCGACACGACGTACACAATGACTTGGTGTAATGAACTCTAGAATTTCACTCTTGTGGCAGCCGTCGATCGAGTAGTCCGTCTGTTTATTGTTTTGTTAAACCTGGAAGCAGAGTTGCAGAGTGAGCAAAATTTCCAGAAAAAAAAATTGTTATACAATATTCTTCTAATTATGAAGCAGGAAGTTAAACTGCTAGTTATCATTAACACTGCTCGATTTTTTAGCCATCAAGCAAACCAAAACGCTGGATTCGGCAACTTCACACTTCAGTGGGTCGACATTGCTTGCCAAATCATCAAAAATGGTTTTAAGCTATCCTTTGGTTTCCTTGCCTCGAATGTTAAACTTTCGGTTCAAGAAAATTGACATTACAATTTTCTTGCGTAAAATGGCCAATCGCAACAGTGAATTTTGAGGTCGCGTAGCAATGCATACAGTGTAACACATATTTTTACCGCGGCAAGTGCCTCGCTCGCCTTATGCTGGCTACGGGCCTGAAAACGCGATTGATGTGATTTTCCGAGGAGCTATGAGTTACGTTATTTGCCATATTTTGTTACCAATGCATTATATATCTTATTATATCTTATTAGGTGCTTTCCTCATTTCTCCCTAATAATTTTCGGAAGTGTTCAGTCTATTCTATCGAAATATAAGATGTGGAGGGCGTCCCACTCTTGCCCCACAGGGTGGGGGAATTTCCAACATGTTTTGCCCGAAGGGTGGCCGACAAAAATCTAGTATGGCTCAGCTGGAAATCCATGTCCCGACCCTTCCCCGAGGTTGGGGGGTGGTGGTTACAATGACTGGTGCATTATCCGGTATGTTGGCGCAAATGCCTTCCAGTGCAAATCCAAAACCCCCGGGGGGGGGGGGGGGGGGGACTCCCTATATTCGAATGCTAGGGGTGACCGTCGTATTTTTTAGGGGTTGAAATCGGCGATCTGGTATTTTTTAGGGGTTCGAAAATAAAAAACGGTATAGTAAGAAAAATAGGTATTTTTTAGGGGGTTCTCACGCAAATAAGGTAGTGTTTTGAAAGTCGAGAGGATACATTTGATGTATATTAAATAAACGGCCAGAATAAAATTTAATCTGTCAAAATTGTTGGTATTTTTTAGGGTATTTTCAGACTGAGGGGTATTTTTAAGGGTGGAAAGTTTTTCCGACCAGGTATTTTTTAGGGTCAAAATTCGAGTTTCCCGACGGTCACCCCTAGCATTTTAACCTTAGAGTCACTCCCCCGGGCCAAAACCATCGATAAATCCCCGAGCGAGTTCCCGCATGAAGGATATTGTTAAGTCCATACTATCTAATAGTATTGTTGTAGGAATCCCCTCTCAACCGGCCCATGTTTGCATGTGTAGCATGCTAAACTGAATAAGGCATGTTATGATTTGACGGGGATTTGACCTCTCTGAAACCCACGTTAAACACGTAGTACATACAACTGACGAATGGCTGACAGATTGACAGTTTTCCGGTTTTCCGGATTTCGGTGATTCGATGGGGAAAATATATATGTTCACAGTTTGTCCGAAGCCTTTGGTCTGTGTCGTAGCCAGAGGGTCAAGGAAGCCCCTTCCTACTCCTCTATGCTAGTGATTTTATCCCAGCATAACTCTTCATTTTGGTCTCTGGATTTTTTTTGCCTTTCCGAAACCTTAGTTCCCAATGTGGAAGGCCCCGTTCTTATAAATTCCTGGCTACGCTGCGCCCTTTTCTTACAAATATATTTGAGTACTTAGCGATAAAAAGTAAGAGATCCAAGCAAGAAAAACAAAACCAAGTATTTTGTCGATATCTGCAATATTTTCGCTGTTTTTTACGTCTCTGTGGAATGTTGCGCTACCTCCTCTACTCGTCAAATTGGCGACAGAAACCGTGATAAGGCCGTTTACCGATAAGGCTTTCATAACTGATGAAGAAAACAGAGTATACACGAAAACATAACACAGTGTACGCGCGCCTAAAGAATTCCTTCTGCGCACAAATTTATTAATTATGGTTACTTCTTTCCTATAATGTTCGCTTTTTCTTCAGGAAATAAGAGACCAAAGATACAGTAGTTTTTCATCGCTACCAGAAGTACTCAAATATATTAGCAAGAACTTCAGATTCTCCATAAAATATGGAGAAAACATCAAAGCAAGTTATTTTTGTGACCTTTTACAATGTAGAAAAAGACAACATTCAAGGATCTGGGGAGATGTGCGAGTTTCACAAACGCGATTCGTAAACAACAAGGGCGTAGCCAGGATTTCTAAGAGAGGGGCCTTCCAAATTGGGTTCATTGCCTAGCTATAAATTACTAAAGGCCTCGGAAAGGCAAAAAAAAAACGTTGCTAGGAAGGGGGTTTCCTTGACGCGAGAAGAGTTTCCGCAGAACCCCTGGAATCCTCCCTGGCTACGCCATTGACTAAGGTTTCGGACAAACTGAAAATTTCCCTTTTAGAAAAACAAAGGAATTTTGAATGAACTGTGAACAGCGCCGAAATCCGGAAAACCGGAAACAATTGTCAAACTGTCTCCGATCGTCTATTGCGTAGCATACGCCACTTACGTGGGTTTCAGAGGTCAAATCCCTGTCAAATCATAACATGCCTTATTCAGTTTAGCATGCAACACATGCAAACATGGGCCGGTTGAGAGGGGATTCCTACAACAATACTATTAGATAGTATGGACTTAACAATATCCTTCATGCGGGAACTCGCTCGGGGATTTATCGATGGTTTTGGATTTGCACTGGAAGGCATTTGCGCCAACATACCGGATAAGGAAGGTGCTTAAGGTATTTTACACACTATCATCAGTACCTGGTTTATTTTAAGAACGAAGTGGCTATATGCGGGTATATGAGCGGTAGCCGCTCAAGGTCTTAAATAGACTAAATGAGCGGTAGTTCCCAATTTTCTTAAATAACCCTCAAAAACAATATCTTAGCGAATAAAGACCATTCTAGCTTTATTTAGACTCTAAAAGGGATTTCGATTTATGACTTTTTATGTGGGTGCTTTTCGTTGTCTGTGCAGACTATACACTCGCTATTCTTGTCACACTTAGCAGCGTTCTTTCCGCTTAGTACATCCATTCATGTTTTATAGGGAATGTCTTTACTACTGCTCTCGCGACCTGACAAGGTCATATTTTATCATATCTCGAATAACAATAGACTCTTGCTGTTCTTTCACACTGAGCTTTTTATAAACTCGGATATAGTTGGTTTCCATCGTGTACCATGCATTTTCAATCAAACGTTGTATAGGAATTGGTTTCGATTTCACTGCCGCAAAATAGACGAATCGATGAATTTATAAATTTGCTTTCAAAACCTTAGGTCCCGTTCGCACTGCTTACAAAAAGTCAATTTGGCCTTTGGTAAAATTTGTCTGAGCTCTAAATTTTGTCGAAACAAGATTTGTTCGATGCGTTTCGCACTGCTAGCGAAAACTACCAACAATTGTCAATCAAGAGGAAATTCGTTGACAGGCGGTTATAACGGGAAACATTTGTGATCCAGGAAAGTAGTTATATGTATTGTAGCCAAGGGTTCGCGAAAAAATAAATCTTGCGAGAAAGAAGCACGAGGTCCGTTCTATCTGTGATCCATCGTAAAATAGCAGGAAGAAAACGAAAACGAGACCTCTTTATTTGACCCCCGTCTGTTGACGATCAGACCTGACAAGCGCGAGAGATGAGTGTCAGCTAGCTGCTAAAGAAACAAAAGGTTTTCACGCCTAGACAAAAATTGGAGGCCGTGAAAATGTAGATAAATTTTGTAGCCGGCTTCTTTGAACTTTGGTAGCTCTCGACAAAATTTGCTAAAATTTAGAAATGTCGTTCGCACTGGTTTCGGGCTCCCGATGACAGATTTTTTTGCAAAATAAACACCAAATTCGCGTAGTGCGAACGGGGACCATCCAATGCAAACATCCCCTTCAACGATCTTGATTAAAAAAGCATTTCTCCACATTTTGTGGAAAATCTGAGATGACGTTCTCTACATTTTGTCTTTGATATGACCTTTAGAAGATCGAAATACGCCATTTGTGAGCCTTCAAAATATAACACTTACATTCCCACACGACCGTAAACAGAGAGAAAATTCGTAAAAGTCTTTGGAGCGCGCGATTTGAGCGTTTTCCAGTCACCACGGGGGTTGCAGCTTCATTATAATTTTACGATTACTGTTCTGGGTCCGGCAAAAGTACCTCGCCTTTAAAATCCTTATATCGAAAGTTCATATAAAACGATACAGTACCCTGATTTACGGTGCAATTTCGCTCGTTGCCCCCGTGGGGTATCGTAACATCGGGGTTTCACTGTAATGGAAACTTTCGATTATATGGAACGGCGCGAGTCTGGCACGGCGTTTGCCGTAGGACAGCTACGGGACCATTTTCACGGAGGGCATTTTGCAAAGTCGATTTGATGTTTGTAATCCTCATTTCTCAGTTTCAGCTCAGAGTTGAGTTGCCTAGCCACGTGAATCCCTGAAGCAATAAATTGCGCGGACTTTTAATAAACTTTTCGCGGGGTTTTAATAAAACCCTAGATGGCTTACACTAAAATGCGAAACGAAACGAAACGAAACGAAAGATTGATAAAATGCGAATTGATAAAATGCGAAAGATTGATAAAATGCGAATGATAAAATGCGAAAGATTGATAAAATGCGAATTGATAAAATGCGAAATGTCACTAAATTTTGTTGAGACAAGATTTGGTGCGCGGTTCGTACTGCAGCTGACAATTATCCGTAACGTCAATCAATGCGTGAATTTTTGTGCATGACTGGATCAATCTACAACCCAAAGTTGCCACGAAAGATTTTTTTTTTTACACTAAAATGCGAAACGAAACGAAACGAAACGAAAGATTGATAAAATGCGAATTGATAAAATGCGAAAGATTGATAAAATGCGAATTGATAAAATGCGAAAGATTGATAAAATGCGAATTGATAAAATGCGAAATGTCACTAATTTTGTTGAGACAAGATTGGTGCGCGGTTCGTACTGCAGCTGACAATTATCCGTAACGTCAATCAATGCGTGAATTTTTGTGCATGACTGGATCAATCTACAACCCAAAGTTGCCACGAAAGATTTTTCAATGTATTTCAGCTAGCTGTCAGAGTACAAGCATTATTGCAGCTCAACAAAATTAAAATTTTGGGGCAAAAGGGTTCTACGAAATTTGTAATCGGAAGAAGGGCAAAAAGCGCATATGGACTCCACCGTCCATGGAAACCGTGGTGTGAAAATCCATTAGTTGTAACAAGCAAGCCACTGTTATCAGTAACACCCTGTTATCAGTAACACTTCGTTGTTCATCAAACTAAAGGCTGGGAAAGAGTTAACGTAAACTCCACTTCTTAACGATACTTTCGATGCTAGTGGCCTTCAAGTTTAATATGACTATTTCCTATTATGAACCATTCTATCATCTAGATACAATGTATTTGTCAAAAGATAGTGCGACAAGCGCAATCACATTTCAACATTTTATCATGTTTTGAGTTTAGCAATTTCCTATAGGGTTATTGTTTTTTACTCGGTAAATTACACTGTTCTTAAGAAAATACATTCGAAGAGTATACAGGACTTAGCACCAAACTAGTCAACAAATTGCAATTAGGCGGCTCAGCCATTAGACTTTCACAAAGGGCAAAGTCCCTCGGTCATACGCGCTGGGTGTTCTTTTGATTTTTCTCTATTTCCGGACATGTCATATGTGTAAGTAATTAAATAATTTATACCGTTGGAGTTAAAAAACGCAAATAAAATTATTCCAAGGACTTGCAGATTCGAAAAAATTTCCAATCTTTGAGACGCAAACGAGAATGAAAAGAGTGTGTATACAAGTCGAATGTTACATGTTATTCTGAAGGTGTAAAAATATCGTACAATAGATGGAGGATATCTTTTTCGAGTTACAAGAACCAGAGAACGAGTGCAAGGAAAAATACTACTTGCGAACTAAACATGCCGGCCGTGGCGCCGTTAATAAAGGTAGTTGGACGCATTCTATCAATCTTTCGCATTTTATCAATTCGCATTTTATCAATCTTTCGCATTTTATCAATTCGCATTTTATCAATCTTTCGCATTTTATCAATTCGCATTTTATCAATCTTTCGCATTTTATCAATTCGCATTTTATCAATCTTTCGCATTTTATCAATTCGCATTTTATCAATCTTTCGCATTTTATCAATTCGCATTTTATCAATCTTTCGCATTTTATCAATTCGCATTTTATCAATTTTATCATTATCAACATTTTATCTGTTATATAGGATTTGTTCAGGATTTATCCGTTGGATAAGCATTTATCTACAGATAAACTCTTAACTGACCTTCTAGGAACCGACCTCTGTACGTTTGCTGACCCGACACGAACGATTTTAGTTTTACTGGTCTGAACACTTCCAAGTCCGCATCATTTTGGGTCAGTGAATGATCAGTAGGCATTATATTCCGAAACCTGCCCGTCTCATGTGCGAAAACAAATCGTAACATCAGCTGTATATGGCGTTTGTAATCACATGTATAAGGGCCCGTTCGCACTGCGCGAATTTGGTATTTGTTTTTCAAATCGGAGCCTGATACAAGTGCGAACGGCATTACCAAATGTTGTCAAAGTACAAAGTACAAACAAGCCGATTACAAATTTCGTAGAGCCCCTTTCGCCCCCAATAATGCTTGTACTCTGACAGCTAGCTGAAATACATTGGAAAATCTTTCGTGGCAACTTTGGGTTGTAGATTGATCCAGTCATGCACAAAAATTCACGCATTGATTGACGTTACGGATAATTGTCAGCTGCAGTACGAACCGCGCACCAAATCTTTGTCTCAACAAAATTTAGTGACATTTCGCATTTTATCAATTCGCATTTTATCAATCTTTCGCATTTTATCAATTCGCATTTTATCAATCTTTCGCATTTTATCAATTCGCATTTTATCAATCTTTCGCATTTTATCAATTCGCATTTTATCAATCTTTCGTTTCGTTTCGTTTCGTTTCGCATTTTAGTGTAAGCCACCCTAGATAGGAATTGGCTTGGATGCCCTTCCAGGACCGTAAATTTAGAGCCTAGCATGTAAATTACCACACGTTTGGGGGAACTTTGATGTACAGGGTGCAAAATTGGGAGTTTTAAGGATTGTTTGGGGAAAACTGGAGGGGGGGGGGGGGGCTGCCTTCAGTGTGGCAAAATAAAGCACATTTGTGAATTGATCAATTTGCTAAACCTTAGAAATACTACTCTAGGTTTATATCATAAATATCTCCACTTTATTTGAGGTTTGATCACCATGGTCGATATTTTTTCACGGTTGTTTATTATCTGTCTACTTCTGCTGCTGTTAAGGTCACATACAAAATAGCTTGCTTTGTATATCTTATCTGATTTTTTTCGAGTTTCTATATAGGCTTTTGAACAATCTTTTGAAGCAATGCTGTCAAAGACGTGTTTTCTCCATAATTTAGGAGATTCTGAATCGCCATGTCAATTGCAACATTAAATGAACACATGCAGCTAGCTAATGCAGTTTAGTTTATGAAAGCAATCTACGGAATTACTGTATATGTATTTCATATTTAATGGAGTTTTTGGTTACCTGATTTTCATAAAAAAGTGACTAGAGTCACTGTAGAGTTATAGGGGCCGCCTCAAAGATGTATTTGCTAATTCATGTCTCTGTTGATTTCGTGTACACACTACAGTCGCAGATTGCCTCATCAGTTGTTCTAATGAAAGTACAGGCCGAAAACAACCGTGGACGCAATTTTCTCAAGCGATTTATGAATTAAGAAATGAAGCGTCTCCTGGCAGAGAGAATTCGATGATATGACTTTTGTTTTGAACCGATTTTTGTACTGTCCTGCAATGTTGATAATTTTCTTCTCCTGTAGACCGTATATCTGACACCGCTTTCGTTCTCCAGTTTATATGGAATTTGTGTCACCTTCTTCAAAGCTCTTGATTTAAAAAGCATTTCTCCATATTTTATGGAAATTCTGACATGCTGCTGTTGTGTTCTCCACTTTTTTTGGAGAAATGGCCTGAATCTCCAACTAGATGTAGATTTCTCCTAAAAAACGTTTCGGTGTGGATATTTTTGACAGTCCGGATTTAAACATTAGCCCCGGAATTAAATCAAGACGTGTTTGTGTTGTATGACTTTTGAAGAACAATTTGACAGCATTGAGTTCCCATGATATCGAATAAAAGAATATATGACACTAGCTTCAACTGATTCGAAGATTAATCGTCTTGTCGCACTGGCTCGTCACAAGATAATAGCGATGGCTCAATTTTCCATTAAAACACAAAAACCTTGGTATTTCATGGTCTTGAAGCAACATATAGTAATATCCAGCCTATTTCTAACTCAAGCAGGGATAGGGAATTAAATCTAGATGGAAAAGATCCCATATTGTGAATAGAGTGCTTGGAAATGGTTAGCAATGATCGACAACTCACGCCAATAGGCCTTATCACGGTTTCCGCCGCCATTTTGTTCGGTAGGCAAGATGTGCAAAATCCCACATTTAAACTCTGTAAACGCGAAGTGAAATCGTTGCGAAAGTATCAAACATATCGGTAAAATATGAATCGTAGCATTGAGAGAGTGGCTGAAACTGTTTACCTTAAAAGTTTGGAGGTTATAGCTGCTGTTTGAATCGAGTTATTACGTTTTAATTCTTCATACAAACGCCGTAAAATCTGTGTGCATCGATGCGTAAAACGACTGTCAAAATACAAGGGTAGATGTGGAAAAATAAAAACTACAATTGCTCGCTTTATAGAGAGCGTAGGAAGCTTAAATTTGATAGAGTGATTGTTTGGCCAAGTAGAATTATTTTACGCTAAGTACTTTGTTGATATGTGCAATATTTTCGCAACGATTTCACTTCGCGTTTACAGAGTTTATGTGGATTTTGCACATCTTGCCTACCGAACAAAATGGCGTCGGAAACCGTGATGAGGCCTATTTATGCTCGATGTTTGAATGGGTCGTATTCATCGAAACCTGAGTACATTAGAGTACATTTGACTTTAGCCTTGTGTGACCCTTATATTACAATATACTTGCCAAAAATCTCTAATGTATCCAATTATAAGAAGGCTGTGTACATTTATAACTAAGGGGTTGAACGCGTGACCAAGTACAAAGGCCGCAGTTGTGTAATAGAGCACAAGAATAATCGTCTCGACTCGTAACTTTTTCGCAACAACTGCTGCTTTTTTTTGCAAAACATAGGTAAAATACAAGTTAAAGAATGCGTAGATACCAAAGTATATGCATATAAGTGCCTAGATATGACGAAAAAAGCTCTCCAAAAGTGACCTAGTTTTGCCGCGAAACACTCGATTTAAGTAACGCATGACTGGTGTTAAGTGAATAAATTGGGCGCGCAGGGTATTCTGGGAGGTTCCAATCCTCCTTGAGCAGAGGTGATTTTCAAGATGGCGGCATCGTTTCACTATCAGCTGTGAATCTGCGGAACACTTTCATCCAGCTTTGTGTTAACTGGGAAGTGTTCTTATTGATCACTTTAGACTTCAGCTCTTCTACCACTGTCTACCGGAAAGCATGTAAAATCATCATCTTTTCATTTTGTGGAATTTGCTGTTGTTTGTTTTTCGGTGGACTTGGATTCCTGGACTCGGGACCGGAATTTTGCACCAGACGTGCTAGATTATTCCCTTGAAAATCATACATATTGTCGTGAAACTGATATCATACTCTGGAAAATCGACAGATAAAAGGTACTGTAAATATTTAAAGTTTTATCCATAGTTTTGTTTTTGTTTCTTGTTTTTCTTTTCAAGCAGAAGAAGAAAGGGGAGAATTTCCCCAAAAAATTGCAGGCAGATGGTTTCATGTTATTATTTTCCTGTAATCTGATTGGTCAGTGCCTTTTAACCCTGAAATCTGATTGGCTGATTGATTTTGGTGCTTCATTTTGATTGGCTGAGAAAAAGATGCAATTTAGACTCAAAAGGATGCGATTTGGGAATAAATCGCACTGTTGTAAGCCAATCAGATTGCAGGGATTGACAGTGATTTCAAAATGGATATAATAAAAGGCATTACCTTGCAACCAGTGGTTTTCTCCTATCTTCGGCAAGCGAAGGAGAGAAACTCCTCCCTTGCCACCAAGCCGAAGATAGGAGAAAATCACTGCTCGCAGGGTAAAAAGGCATTGACATCCCATCCCTGCCCTTCTGCAATTACAAAATCTAACCCGTTGGGAAGGTATGGATTTTTCTGGGATGATGATGCATTGGTGAAGCACACTACTTACATTATATGGAATGCACTCAGTTATCATAGCAAAACAGTGGATTGTATGGACACATGGAAGTTCGATCCAGAGGCCCCAAGAGCCAAGTTAAACACCAGTACCATCCTTTCAAGTAATTAATTTGTAAGCGAAGGTGAATGCAAAATGTGCCGAAAGGCTACCAAAACCTTACCAGAGCTTTATGACTCGAGGCATTCATATGGTAGGAATTGTCTTTTCCTGGGAGGAAGGTGAAAATATGTCGACTTTTCCTTGCGTTTGCAAGGTAGTATAATTTCACACAAAATACAAGAAACTGGCAACTACAAACATGTATTTCTCGTTAATATTGAGATAAAAATACTGCAATCTACAGACAGAAAAACAAAGGAGCCTCCAACGACTCTGTTAACTCTTGATGGATTCCACGAAGACGGACAAAATAATAAAGTTTTTAAGTGTTTACTCGACTCGTCAGGGCCGAGTGTGGCTGTTCTTCGAGCGTCTGAAATCACACTTAGGCAATGCTTTCCTTTCGTGTTTAACCAGGAACTGAAATGCACTTTATGGTTGTCATTCCACACAGCCTACGTCACAGGGGTCCGTCTCCCCGAACGAGACGCCTAGTGAAATTCGTCAAATCCAAGATACCATGCCAAAACATTGCACAAATAACGGTGAATGAAATACTTTTAAAGATCCTTGTTTTGCTTTTAAGGATCAACTTGGTTCGCAGCTAAAAAGATGCTAATTTCGACGTTTCGAAGTCGATTTGAAACGGGGTAGGTTTTCGCCAATTCGGCCCAGTGCTTGCATCCTCACGGTTCATCTCGGAGCACAGGAAGCTCACAACGCCAAGGACAAGGCTGATTCCACACAAATAATTCGACTATTTCTTTAGTACCGAAGTCCCATAAATGAACCGAATAAAACCCGCTTGTTTCTACATTTGCCCGGGCGCGCATGTTCGTTTGATGACTTATTCCTCGGTCTTGCGCGCTCATACACACTCTTCGTACACACTCTTTTCTTGCAAATGATACAGTCTGATTCTTGATAGTGTTACAAAACAGAGCTCCAGCGACAGAGAATCGTACTCCACTTTCGATTCCTCCTTGCCTCCGCCATGTTGTTTTATTGGCCCTGTATATCAGCAGACGTCTCAAGTCCTATTTGGAAACTTCAATGCAAACTTGGTGCTAATTTATGCTAATGAGCTCTCCGCTCACTTTAGTTGGAGTTTAAATGTCGTGTTCAGTGCGCATGCGATTTTAGTCCGAATCTTTTGTTTAACTTCTCTTTGTTCTTCTTAAACAAAAGAAATCAAGAAATTATAGGACTAAAATCGCATGCGCACTAAACACGAAATTTAAACTCCAACTAGGTTATTGTCGTCCAATTGAACCTCGAAAATGGCGTTTTCGGAAACAAAATTTCAAAGGTTCCCCTTTTTGAAAACCTTTATATTGGGCATAATGAAATGACTAGTATAGCCAATCTTCAAATTTCGTTTCAGTGGCACCTTTAGATGTCCCACTTGACTTTCCAATCTTTCTTTAGATCTTGCTACTGAAAAAGGGTAATCGATGCATGGGGTTCAACCTCTTAACAAAAGACAGGGACGATATTCCATCCTACATGTGAGCATGTGAGCAGTATTATTATTATTATAGGAGGATCCTTTGTTTACATTTTGAGGTCATTAGCATAAGCAATGTTCAGAATCAGACCGTTCGAGGGAGCTATAAAATGATGAGTTCTGAATATCAATAGAGGACTTTAAATGAAACATAATTGAAAAATTTCAAGCTGATATCTCGAATTCTAAGCGCGTGGTGCAACGTTCAATTTAGAGGAAACATGTGAGCAAATTAGCGTTTTGCCCCAATGATTTTCACACAATTTTGAAAAGCTTCAACTAGCCTGAAAAATGACACAGAAAGAAAGGAAACAGGTCAGGACTTTTTTAAGAATGAAAAATAAACTTGTTTAGAGCTTTTCGTTGCATTTTCAAAGCTAAAAACGGCGTTTCAAAATTTCGAGAATGTAAACAATGACGTCAGCAAGGATCCTCCTATTATTATTACTATTTATGTAAGATATATATTGTAAGTTTGACGCTATTATTCATGTAAGATATATATTGTAAATTTGACGCTATTATTCTTGTAATGCTGACCGGCCCTTTGACTCAGACGTGTGCTGCGATAGGGGATAGGGTCACAATAAACGACTGATTGATTGATATGTCTGTCTATACAAAGCTTTGCATACCTCAAGTATCCACTCAACAATTTCAATCGCCATGACTTAGAGAATACGATGTTCCAATTGCTATACTATTCCTGGCATCCCGTTGAAAGAAAAGAAAGACTACTGATTGGCTACAAATATACTTACTCTGACAGCTGCTAGAAACCAGATACACAGCTGATTGCTTTTTTGAAAGGAACCTCAAACTATGGCGTGCAGCTTCCCGTGACAAAATTTAGGGGATCCCGCTTTCCGCTACGGCCGGCGTAAAATCCTATCCCGAGACCAGCAAGAAATATGCCTAAGAGCGAGATTCCAAGGAGGTCGGTAATTCATGAGCCTGATAGCAAATGGTCGTGGATTGTGTGTGTTTGTGCGACGGTCGCCAATGGTCTTGTTCATGCACCCATTTATAGCTTTGGAGTGATGTTACCCGTCTTGATGGATGAATTTAACGACAACAAAGAACGCACAGGTATATTTTTTCAATACTCTTTCTTATAAGAACGAGTATGATTTTTGTTTGAGCCTGGCAAAATCCAGTCGTTATGAAACTGAGTTGAGTGAATGATGTGAATGATGCGGTGCAAAAGGTCCTGTAGATACTTCATAATGGTTCTTCCTTTTGCACTTCTGTACATGGGATAGATTCAATACGGAGTACATAATGAGCCGTTATAGGGGCACCCAACGGGACAATACCGTAAAACAGCTCAGAATGCCATTATAAGAACGCCATTATAAGCATACCAAATGACTGTAAACTGGGCATTTTCGATCCCTACAAATTTTATATTTGTTCGGATTTCGTATGAAAGTTTTGGGTTGCGAAAATTTTAGGCCATTGAAATGAAGTCTTCCGAAAATGCTAGGGGAAAAACTCTATCCGAATTTTAGGTGACCTTTTTAACGGCACAAAAAAACAAAATTAGTCAAATTTAACCTTTTTGTGCAATTCGAAAAATCCAGGGATATATGAACACACGAAAGTTAAAGCTTAGAATTCTCAAGCGCCGAAAGTTTCAGTTCTCATTCCACCATCCGAACAGAAAAATTTTACCGAAAATAATCGTTGGATGCCCCTGCGTTATGAAACCTACCTAAAAGGCACCGAGACCGAATAACGCTGCTTCGTGAAACAATCCCGGGGGTGGGGGTAATACCCCGGGTACTTCAAAACATTTTGTACGGGGATGCTCTGCCCAGACGTTGTACATTGAGAAATAAGCACCCCTTTCATGAATTATCTTGCAGAAATGCATGTGTTATATAGTACGCTTTAAACGCTCCAAACGTAACGCAATATTGAAATCCTTCTCGTTGTGTTTGAGTACTACAGAAACGAGTGCCGAAAATGCGCGGGCATAAGATTTTTAAATCCCTTTTATTATTGAGATTTATTATATACCGTTTCCGGGAAACGTTGTCACCCAAAAAGCCTACAAGCTTGAAGCGCAAAGGATGATGGGGGCATTTAAACTGCTACTGTTTGGTCTGAATTCAGACAGTTATCGCAACCACAGGTGAAATGATCAAATGTCAGCACATTTCCAAGCATGTTTGTTTCTAATATTTTACAGAAATTTAAATAAATCTTTACCCATACTCCCTAGCGCACCAAGCTTATAGGCTTTTTGGGTGACAATGTATCCCGGAAAGGGTATATAAACACCAATGACATACCATAGGTGATCTCCCGCGCGAAAACTTGATATCTTCACACGTGAAAATATCCTGTTACAATGATATTTTCACATATGAAAATATCACACTTGCCTTTGCTGAATGCCTTAAAAGCTTAACTCAAATAAAATTTGAATTTGGTATTTCATTGATGTTTATATAATAAACAGAACATTACATGACCGCTTGGAGATACGAATTTTATCTTCTCGTGTTAAAATTTTCAACACTCGAAGATAAAATTCGTATCTCCGCGCGGCCATGTAATATCCTCTACATCCTAAAATACTTTATATTCGAAATTCAAAAAAGGAAACATAGACGTACACGGATAAAGGATAACCAGAGAAAATGATGTCTCCAAAAAAATCCTGAACGTCATCACGAGAAAGAAAAAATCTGCCTATCCCTTCGGCTAAAAAAAAAAATCGTGCAGAAAAAGTCATCCCGCTCCATCCCTCCTCAAAAGTCAAATGGTCGGCGGCCTCTAATGAAAAAACTACACTAAGAACGCTCAATGGGGTTTGTTTTTACGGCATCCTAACATCTGATGAGGCAATGGAAGATATTACGTGGCAGATAGGATGTTGAAAATATATCTCACAAGTGAGCACAATGATCTGTTTAATACTAAATCATGATTAGTTTTAGAAAATCCGGAAAGGGGCTTCGACCACAGGACAGAGTAATATCTTCACACTGTGAAATAACATGTTATTTCGCAGTGTGAAGATACCATGTTTTCGTGCGGGAGATACTCCTGGTATTCCACTGATGTTTATGCGCTGTTGGTGGCGGTGTTGTTACGCTTTAAGAGCTCCAAAACGCTTACTTATTTTAAAACAGAATCTAATGATTTTCAATATTAAGGCATGGGTGTTTTTCAAAAAAATGCGAAAAATACTGAAAAAAATTCTCTAGGGTAGATAAAATATCTTCTGTAGAATGTTTGTCGTTAAGGTTGCTCTACCCGGTGAGACGTTTCATTTGATGTATTTGGTTACCATGTCAACGGGTTGCGTGACTCGTAAGAGCGTGACAAAGGCACAATTTTCTTACAGTCCTCTGCATTCGATGGGGGTAATACCAATGGTTTCCCAATGGGTCTTATTATGACCATTGTCGGGCGTATATTACCGTTCCAACGAGGATGGGTGTCCAAGCTATCCACATTTTAAGAAAAGGAGAGGTATCATATTACATCATCACAAATAAGGCTATCCTAAAAAAAAATTCCAGCCATCCTCGTTGGATTAATAATCTACACTATATAACAAACACTATAATGCACTCTGGGGAACGATTTCGCTTTTCCCCATTGAATGCAGAGGCCATTTTCCTAGAAATTAAATTTAAGGTCAGAGGTCATGCATTTGTTGCCATAGAGACCAACATTGGTGAAAATGATTGAGAATGATCAAAGGTATTCAAATGTAGATTGTTTGGATCCCTCAGAGGCATTGGTTTTGAGATGGACCACCCCCCTCAGTTTTACGTCCGCCATTTTGGATCGGGCGTCCGCCCAGGCCTTAACTTACCTGAGACGCTTTTATATAGCGAAATTTGTTAAAGACACTGATTCCATTCTTTGTTTATGCCTAGCTATTGTAGGGTCTCTTTCATACGCTTTCGCCTGCTTCATTGCCGTTGCCGTGGCCCGACTCACAGACGCAATAGGATGTCAGCGGTCTCACATCCTAGGTTGCATGGCATGCGCGGTGGCGTTTCTCGTCTCCTCCTGGGGAACAAGTAACGTGTATCTGTACATTTCCTTCAGCATATTGTTTGGACTCGGCATGAGCTGTGTAATCATATCATGTTTCTTGATTGTCGCCAAGTATTTTCACCGCCGTCGCTCCTTAGCTGTTGGCATACAAACGGTTGGACCTTCCGTTGGAACTTTAGTCATGGGACCTGTACTACAAGCCATGATTGACTCCATAGGCTGGCGCCATTCATATAGAGTTCTGAGCGGAGTGTTAGTGCTATCTTGTTTACTAGGGTATCCTTATCATCCTCACGTTGCCACGGGTGACCGCGAAGAGGTAAAACTTGAGCCAATCAAGCCTGATGAATCAGAGACTAACACCCACAACGTCACTAAACGTGATGGTCAGGCTAAATGCACGGGCAAGCGGCTAAGAAAATTATTTGATTGGAGCATTTTCAAGATTGGTGCGTTGTCTTGATGTTGATCAGCTTTGTCATTGGTGGTTTTGGTCACTTTGCTCCACCCATATTCCTGGTAAGTATCTACATATAGCTGGAAACTTTCCAAAGAAACACGCATAGACAAACTCGGCTAACGGTGTTTACCTCTTGTTGCCGCCCAATTCAAATCATGTGATGCAGGCCCGTAGCTAGGGGGGGGGGGGGGGGGGGGGGGAGGTGACTAGCGGTTAATAAATTCATACCACGTTGGTCCGCTTTTTCTAGATTAGCAGCCCCCCCATAGCCAGGGTGTACGATCTTGCCTGGTGCACACTAGAGACATAAGGACGTTTTGTTGCAACGATAAAAGCATAGGAATATAATTGAAATGATCAGTATTTTCCATGGATCATAACTAGATTACTTCACCAAAGCAATCCTATGTTATTTTTTGTGGACTTCAACGTTTTGAAAACACTAAATGTTGATCGCGTGACATTTTTCTTATGTCGTTATGTCACAAGTGTGCACCAGGCTTCTTCGTGACGGGTTTCCTATTCTATCTATTTTGAACAGGTCGCTTACTGTGAAACCATGAATATTACTGCTCAAAAGGCGTCCTTCTTATTCATTGGTATTGGCATTGGCTCCGTGATCGCCCGAGTGACGACGGGTAAAATATGTGACTTGCCCGGCGTGCGTGCAATTTGTGTAAGTCAGTTCTCCCTCTGCCTCAGCGGAGTAGCAACCCTTCTGCTGACTACCAAGGGTGGATACGCCGTCATAGTGTTCTTATCGCTGGTATATGGACTGGCGGATGGAATCTTCATGACGTCCTTTAGTATAGTGGTACTGGAGACGGTACCTTCTGAGCAGAGAGGGTCCGGTTTTGGTTTTGCCAACATGGCGCTGGCTGTAGGGATTCTAGCCGGCGCACCTTTGATTGGTAGGTATTTGCTTACGAGCCTTTTCCCGTATGTACTCCTCATGATGTCCTTGTACAGCTTAATGTGCAAAGTAGCTGGATGGCAATTACTCAAAACCTGTTATTTGTAATGCAAAGAAAAGAAAGCAACTTGCGTGGTGACCTATCAGAGAACACTAAAATTGTCCGGCAATACAAGCTTCGCCTAATATGGGAGTACAACTACAGCAATTGCCTTGCGGTGCCTTAAAATGCCCTAACTTCATTAATTCATGTCTTCAAGGAGAGTCTTGATGCCTTGTCAAATGTCTTTTTCGAACAAAATTTGTCCTGAAACCCTTTAAATACTCATTAGTTATTCATGAGGTAATCGACCAATCAGAGTTCATCATTTATACCACGTGCACAACGTGAAAAACCTTTCAGAGGATTTTTTTGGGGGGAACACTTCATTTTGGGGCGAGCTAAAGGGGGGATTTCTCAAAACCTGAAGCCCTGAAAGGGGAGACCACAAGAAGTTTTCGAAGTAGTTATTCCAGCAACTTCTATCATTTGCATTTTTCTACCTCACTTCACTCATTACATAATAAAAATTTGGGCGCGCTTTGCGCGCATAAAGAATATCATCTAATATAGTCTTTGTCAACTCGCGCAACGAAGAAACTACCTTCGCATCCTTCACAAGAGCAACTGTATCTTGGCGAGGAAAAACAAACTCTACCAAAAATGCCGTGCAGTGATAGGCCTGGCGGGCAGTCACTTTGTTCGAAAGAAGAGTAAGCGTGTGTTCGACGTTATAGGCATAGAAATTCGTCATTTTGGCCGCGCTTCACGCAAATGAATAATAATAATTTCGGCGCGCAATTGCGCGCATGAATAATAAAAACTACAGGATTTGTTTACTATACATAAAAAAACGGAATGTTCATCTACACTTTCTTGGTGAAAGTGCTTTTATCAATGAAATGGCTTGATGAACTGCGTTTATCAAAATTAGGGCGCGCTTCGCGTGCAACGAAAGAAAAATGTGATCCCCTCTATCTGTACTAGGTCAAATACGGGGGGGAGGGGAGTCACGAAAACGTTTAACTGCTCTGAGGGGGGATCACGTTAATCATACTTATAGAGGGAGGATCACTGCATTGACTAGTCAGACACATTATGCCGGCATAATTTTGAGCATAATGGCATATTTAGAGCATCAAGCATAACGCTGGCATAATGGCCGAATTTTCAACACAATTTTAGCATAATGCTACAAACGTAAATTTTTCCCTATTTTCATTGAAAATATAAGAAAAAATATCGAATTTGGCTTTGAATTTGACACTGCCTGATTATTCTGGTCTTTCCAAGGCTTGGTTCTTGGCCAAGATCTTAGTTAATTCTTCTGGACATGTTAGATCACCGGCCTTTTGCCTTTTGTGAGTTAAAAAAGTAAAAATGTTGCGTTTTAAGCTTTGAGGACTCGTTTGGGTGGGGTCAAAGGAGAAACTTTTACCAGCATCACACGAGCATAATGGTCCGACACGAACATAATTTTCGGCATAATGTGAAGGTTTTTAGGGTGACGCTAAAAAGCATAATGGTCAAATTTCCGAGCATAATGTGTCTGACCCTAGCATTGACCGGTCCCTAAATAGTACAGGAAAATGGTGCATGATTTATGGTCAACATGCAAATTAGAAAAACAAGCATGAAATTTGGCAGACTGATAGAGTTTCATAAGCTGAACATTTCTAGAAGTGGAGCCACGCCCCAAAATGGATACTTCCAGTTTTATAGCCATGGAATTAATTATCATAAATGATTTTAAAACAATAGTTAACGTTTACCAAAAGCCGTGAAACGTAGGACAGTGATTAAGCAAGGGACGGTCAATCATCACACATACAGAACAACTCCCTTTGATGGATACTTCCAGAGATAGTAGTGCTTTATCCAATTATACGTAAAATTACCACAGAGAAACTGTTTGAGGCTAGATGATTTTGAAATTTGGTACAAAGAATGTCCATATGTTAAGAAATGCAAGAAACATAAGAGGTGGAGCCACCTAAAATGGATACTTCAAGCTTTGCAACAATGGAATTAAAATATCTGAAATATGTATTTTTAGAAACAACACTGAACGTCTCTCAAAAGTCTTGAAACTTAGGACCATGATAAAGCAATGGACATTCGGTCAATATGCACAAGGGCCGATAATAATGAGAAAATAATGCAGGATACAATTTTATATAAAACGACCACAGATAAACTGTATGTGGCAAGACTATTTTAAAATTTGGTACATAGGATGTATTCACCATTGCAAGTGCCTTGAAAGGTGGAGCCACGCCCCAAAATGGATCTTAGTTTATTAGATTTGCCCGCGACGCCGGGTCAGCTGTCACACGCAATCGGCCATCAGCTTGAAGCCAAAAATGTCTTCCGGGGCCGGGTGTTTTCCGCGGGGCACTGGGAACTACTTTATTGGGGTATATAAATGGCTCGCTGTGGCTTCTGGGTTTTCGTGTGCCGATTTCATGAACAAACAGCCAGAATACGGGAAGAATAAGCTTTGCATTGATACCAAACATGGCTATATAAACCTGATTTAGACTTCTCAGATCAAACACGCGTTCGGCATACGATAGAACTCGTAGATTTTCCTGTAAATTGCCCCATTTTGGGATTCAAAAGGCTTTTTCGCATGGCACAATCGACGATCGAGATGTGGAATTCTAGTTTGAGGACTTATCAGGTAAGAATCGTATGGTTTTGGATTTTTGATAAATACATTCCTTATTGAGAAATTTTCGAAAATTCGAATGACCTTGATGCGTAATCGGTTCTTATCGATTGCTCTTCGCGTTGTATTTTAGTGATCCGGCTACAATGCCTCGGAAGCGAAACAGCAATTTCCCCGTCTGCATATACGCAAAGAAGAAGAAGGTAATTCGTGTTCGATTATCGAGGAAAACATTAAGGCTCTTTCTGAAGTCAAAATCCAGCAGCAAGAGTTCCGCAGGCTGAAGGAAAGGTATTATATCTAGCGAGTTAGGCTGACCCCAAGTCGCGTGATTATGCCAAGACTATTCACTCGTAAATAAACATGTATAAAAACTATAATTTGATCTTTATTGGTTTACTTTTGTAACAAACTAATGCTAGATGTATTATTGTTGCAATGTTTGTGTTTAACGAGTCGATTTTCCCTACGCATCGTTGTCTTTTAGACAAATGTTATATTTGGATGAAATATTAAATTCTTATCAAAACTAGCCCATTATTATTGTTCGCATGTAGTAGGAATCTGTATGTTGATCAGCGCCACTTAAACTCTGAATTTAATTCAACCTTAAATCCTCAATTCTTTCTTTATATTTTATTTTAAGGGAAATGTCCTGAGACAGAAGGAGGAGAATAAGAGCAAACTCTCCCTGTATAGTTCCTCCAGGGTGTGTTTTGTCTGTTTTGCTTCGATTTGCTTTGCTTAGCTCGGAAACCCCAATACGAACGTCCGAAACGCTGTTTTAGCACATCGAATGGTTCTAGTGAGCTTTCGATCAACTCCATAAGGCTTCGGGGATCTTCCCCCTCCATAGAAACATTCTCCTGCGCCAGGATTTCGTCCACAAATTGCTCCGTAGTAATCGTAGTAAATCTTCTAGCCATTTTGTTTTAGTATTTATTTGAGATCCCGCTGACCATATCGCGGGCGCTAAGTGGCCGATTGAAATCGACAGCTGAGCCGAGGGCCGGGAAATCCTCACAGAGCGAGGCTCCAATTACGAGGTTCCCTGGTCAGTGTAGTGGGTTAG
Source organism: Scolanthus callimorphus (assembly GCA_033964015.1). Classification (NCBI taxonomy): domain Eukaryota; kingdom Metazoa; phylum Cnidaria; class Anthozoa; order Actiniaria; family Edwardsiidae; genus Scolanthus; species Scolanthus callimorphus. The sequence goes on along the minus strand of CM066923.1, from coordinate 10,557,285 downwards.
TAAGTTGTAAGCCCTGCACTGAGGATGGTCAACTTCCGACGTCCTCGTGGTTCTTTAACGTCCCTCTCGTTCAGGTTAGTGTAGTGCATGTGAGAGACGGGACCTACGGTTTAACGTCCTTATCCGAGAAGACGCGAAGGTCTAACCATTTGCAGATGTTAGAGCAAAGGCAGCACCTTCTCCTCAATTATTTCAGAAAAGACCCTGAGTGTTGGCCCGGCAGGGGTTTGAACTCCCAACCTCCCGCACATAAGCCTGGCGCTCTACCACTGCGCTAACCGATCTTCTGGCTTCAACCATGGAATTCATTTTCAAGATCTTTTAGAAACAACTCTTAACGTTTTTCAAAAGTCATGAAACTTAAAACAGTGACAAGGGGAAAGTACAATCAGCAATTATACGCACAGAGCCACGCCTTGATTAGTATTTACAGATATCATAGTGTACTCATGAATACAATTATTACCAAAATGGCCACTGAGAAACTGCGTGTGGTCGGTGTTGTTTGAAATTTGCCACATAGAATGTGTTTAGCGTTCCATTTAGCTCGAGAGGTGGAGCCACAACATAAAATAAATGTTTCCAGTTTTGCAGGCATGGAATTTATCATCTTGAATCATCTTTTTTTAAAAGCAGAAACTGACATCCTCAAATTTAGGACGGTAATAAAGGAAACTAAAATCAACCATTATACACACAGGACCATTCCCTTTTAGTTAAGAGTTGGAGTTGAAACGGCGAAATATTGCGTCAAAATCAGACCCCTTCCAATAAACAGTATTCCTGTCCAGAAGCAATAGAGCGGGCTTTATCGCGCTATTGAAGGAAATAACTGTTTTGGGGAAGATCTGCGAGGGACTTCCCGATAAGTGCATGGTAACAAGGACATCACAGCTAGTTTGGAGGTTCTATCTAATGTACATAGCATAGAAATCTGGTACATGACCACTTTAAGGACTTTCGTACCTGAGGAATATAACAACTGATAGCGAGAGAGAATGTGACAAAATTTTTAATAGCGAAATTCGTCTCGGGAAGGACAAACTAAAAATACCTGAATAACCGTAAAGGCTCATGATCGTCAACCGACAGCCTCTTCGGGCTATTAGTCAATCAAAGAACAGATAGTATTTTCCTTTACTCCCTTTCTTCTTTTGGCGTGAAAGTCGATGCTGATTCAATGATTGAGACTCTCCTTTGCCCTCCCTGCTGAAACAATATCCGATTGTTCTTGTCCAGACATGTGTAGCCCCGAGCTCGTTGATTTGAGACTACATAGTTTCGAAAAGCAAGTTATAGTACCAAGTCAGCTCAAACATGGTGTCTCGAGTAATTAACTACTTCTCTTCAGTGTTGGATTGTGCTGAAAAAGGATGTCTGTTTATTCCCTAGCTAAGGCCTGCCACCTGATAAGGGGACGATTCATAACTAATTTTAAATTTAAATTTGTGACACTTCGCTTTGTCACTGATGCCACTTGTAAACTGAGGTCTATTGAACACTTTTATTTATTACTGCCCAACTGTTTTTAATTTTTTGGCCAAACTTTCAACTTTTTTCTTGTCTAAGTGCGATTTAACTGCTACCCTGATCTAAAAAAAAGAGTTATTTTGGGTATTTTGACACTTGACGGTCAGCTGCTATTAAATTATATAGTTTTATAAGCAATTTTCATATTCTCTGCAAAACATGATCTTTTCTATCAGTCAAACTCATGTTCAATGAAGCAAGGAAAACATACGAAGCCAAACAACATATAGCGAAGGAAGGAAATCGCCTACGGCCGGGTATCATGAAAGAAAATGGGGAGCCTCTGTTTCAGTTTCTTTTTTATGCTTTTTTACTTTTCTTTAAAAATTCTTGTGTCTAAATTTTATCTTAATATTTATGTTTGTTTTTAGTGAGGTGTGACTGTTAAAGGTTGTTTAAGTTTTCATTGAAATTTGTAGTGTGTATATGTAGTACGGCTAAAAAAACTAGACGTTTCAATTTTGTGGCGTGTTTCCTCTTCTCAAGAATCAATTTCAAAATAGACCGGCCTGACATAGTTTCTCAGTGGTCAGTTTAGATCAGCACTATTATCTCTGCAAATCCATCAAAGGGCGTGGCTCTAGGTGTATATCGACCGAATGTACTTTGCTTTGTCATGGTCCTAAGTTTCAAGACTTTTGGAGACTTTAAGCGTTGTTTCTAAAATGTATTTTTAGATAATAAACTCCATGGTTGTAAAACTGGAAGTACCCATTGGGGCGTGGCCCCACCCCTCAAGTTATTTGCAACTATAAATACATTCTAGAGGCCCAATTTCAAAATAGTCTAGCCACATATCGTTTCTCTGTGGTCATTTTACTAATAATTCGATAAAGCACTTCTATCTCTGGAAGTATCGTTCAAAGGGCGTGGCTCGGTATGTTAAATTATTGATTGTCCTTTCCTCTTTCTCCCTTCTAAGTTTCAAGACTTTAAAAGACGTTAAGTGTTGTTTCTAAATAAATATATCACTGATAAAAATTCCATGACTGCAAAACTGGAAGCAACAATTATCTCCACCTCTCACGCTACTTGTAATGGTCAAGACATTCTCTGCACCAAGTATCAAAATAGTCTAGCGATATACCGTTCCTCTGTGGTCATTTTATAATAACTCGATAAAACACTACTATCTCTGGAAGTATCCATCAAAGGGCGTGGTTCGGTGTCTATAATGATTGATCGTCCTTTGTTTTATCACCGTCCTTAGTTTCACGGCTTTTAAGAAACAGTAACTGTTGTTTTAAAAATGATTTACGATAATTAATTCCATGGCTATAAAACTGGAAGTATCCATTTGGGGGCGTGGCTCCACTTCTAGAAATGTTCAGCTTATGAAACTCTATCAGTCTGCCAAATTTCATGCTTGTTTCCCTAATTTGCACAATTCTGCACCATTTTCCTGTACTAAAAAAGCTTTAAATTGCAATTCTTTGTTGAAACACCAATAAATACGTTGGCTTAAACCCCTGTTTCAGAAAAGGTTGCACTATGTCACAACAGCAGCAACAACAACAACAATTTTGTTTAAAGGAGTTGTAGTTGCTAGTCCGCTGTAGCCCGCGGTCCGTATATGCCAAAGTGATTCTACAATACATTGCTCGCAACGTTCGTCCCCATATATGGCCACCGCCTGCTACAACAGTCATGTGACGATGCAACCTTCTGAAATAAATCGCGACAAATTCCGGTACCCAAAGATCACAATAAAGCATTGTCAACCTGCCAACTCTCCCGGTTTACGCGGGAGACTCCCGGTTTTAACCCTCAGTCTCCCGGGAAAAAAATGAAACTTTCCATATATTTACTGTATATCTCCCGGGTAAATTTCTTGCGATTTTCTCATACAGTTGTTGTATTTGTGACAAAATCTCCCGGGTTGAGACAAAATCTCCCGGTTTTGGAGTTTTCCAGGGTTGGCAGGTATGCATTGTTCATGGCCAAAACAACTGAAATATTCTAAATATACCAATAACATTTACCCTTGCTCTTAGGTACGGTAGCAGACCAATCGTCGTACTCACATGCGTTTTTCTTCTCTGGTGGGATGTGCATATTGGCTGCCATGATCCCGTTTTTGCGCAGATGTCCGAGGTTCAAGCCCCAAGTACAAGAAAGTAAATTATCCCAAAGATTCCTCGTCCTGGATTCTAGCCAAGACACGCTCGAGGTCGAAGAAATATGCGAGCTTATAACAGTTTTGTAGGGCTTTGTGTGGCTTTGTCGGCAAGTTTTAGCTCAGGTTATAATTTACAAGTAGCTGAGCCCGTGAAAAATTCACGGAGTGTAATGGGGACATTTATTCTACAAATCACAATGGCCATAGGGATGGGGGAAGGGGTTCATGATTTCCCCCTTCCATAAACTGCTCGATTTACATTACTAATAACCTCCCATGAGCATGAGTACCCCGTCCCACCATGCCGAAATAAATAAAGTGAGCCCAAAAGGATTTTTTTTTTCTATTTTGCACTTGCCTTGTGTCCCTGATGTTAGTGCGACAAAATCACGCGAGTGAGCCCGTCTTTCAAATCGGTCAAAGAACCCGCGAAAATTGAAACCGCAATTACAAAAAAACCATTTGTCAGTGAGGGGAGAGAAGAAACAGGTCAAGTAAATTTTCTAAGAATTTTTTTCGGCTTTGTTCCTCGCTTAAAAAATGCACGTTGTAAACATTACCTGGTAAACCTAAATATTAAGAGTGTATTGTCAAACCAAACAAGCAATCAATTTTATTAAATAATATAAATGTAATAATTGCATTTTGTGTTTTGTGCATGTTTTGTGCACAACGTCACAAACATTTCCTTCAAAATAAGGTTATCTACATATTTATACTTAAGAGTACAAATATAGGTAAGTGCAAATATAGGTAGTACAAATATATATAAGTTGGCTAACAGTTTTTACATCTTGTTGCTATACAATAGGCAATATTTGTATTCAAACGGTTAGACTGGGACGAACACTCAAGTGAGGCTCATGTGGGTAATTTGTTTGTTAACTATTTCCAGCTCAGGAACTTGGAAAATGTGATACAAAAGAATCCCCCGCATGAACCTCACTTGAGTGTTCAGCCAAGCCTGGCCATTTGAAAAGGAATATTGCTTATTCAGATCATGTGATGATTCCTTTGGGTAGATGTTCTTGTCTAATTTTTGTCACTTAACCAAGTATAGAATTAACACAAGTATCTAAACAAAAGGAATCAACAAACAAATGCTGATTGCATTTTCAAACCGCACTGCTGGGGTTGACGACCCATGGAAATGGGGTGTATTGCACTCTGGAAATTGCACGAGAGGGGGTGTATCTGGAGACTTGAAAAGGGGGAAGGGTAAAAAATGTGACTTTCCAGGTACATCTTATCAAAAAATAGATTTTCCGGGGGTATTTTGCTAGACAAAATGGTTGGAAATTCCAGGGAAATTCTTTAGTGGACTTTTCAATGGAGGTCCTAAAAAACTCCTAGTGTGGTTTAAAATTGCAATTAGCTGATCTGAATTACATGTCAACAAGATGTATTTTATACATCCACCATCTCCCCCCGACACGCACACACAGAATGGATTGGAGGGGTCTCAGGGGGGATGGTGAGTATGTTCTGGGACAACACATTAGTCATTTATGCTTAATTTATGTATATTTGTACATAAAATACGAATTTCAAAATCAAATTCAGATTGTTATAAAACTATCACGCAACATTGAATAATGTGTGTTTGAATTGTAATAATATATGGATTAATGCATCAGGAGCTCCGCTTTTAGGCAGTGCAGAAATCTATATATTCGAATTCAATCGCAAATATTGAACTACATTCCCTAAATCAGCCGATGGAAATGGATGTTTTCTCTGTCTCGGTATGTTGCTAGGCTGACAAAATGGAGGCTGACAGAGGCTCTTTAAGGGTGAGGGAGCCTTAGGTACTCCACTGTGCATATACTTTGGGGTTAAAAAGAATAAATTTGAATTTCACAGACCCCATGGGTAGAGATTCCTCTCAGTGACCTTTACTCTTGATTGACATTTTAGCAGACCTGGCTGTTTTTCAGAAACTGTTTTCTATAGTGTTTTTCATTGTTTGAGGGACTTAACAATCACAAATGCTCTTCCCAGTTACCAAGGGCATTTTTCTTCATTAAGGGCAAAATTACTTTGCTATGTTTTCCAGTGTTTTCGCCGCAGACGGCTCAGGCAATTTTGGAAAAAATCGTGAAATTAACTCCAAATTTTTCTCCGCCCCATGTAACCTATACTGACCTATACTAATTGACAAAGGTTATGTTAATATTTGTGTTCTGACATAATCTCACTGCTATTAACAGCCCTCGCTCTTAGCCAATCAACATTCAGTAATTTTGCCCTGTATATAATAAAGGTTGTGAAAAGCAAGGGACATTTTGCTTCTAGAAATAGACTGTTCTGTAAACATGGTCAGTTATGTTTTCCGCCGCAGACGGCTCAGGCAATTTTGGGAAAAACTCGAAAACACGTGAAATTAACTCCACATTTTACTAATACATATCATAACATTATAGAGGGAAGCTCCTACTCTCCTGCTCCTGAACTTCGTAGCCATCCATCAGGGGCGTACAGGGTTTTCTCGTGAACCGTGATCGACCTTTTTTTGTTTTCGTGATCCGTGAAATTCGTGAACAAGACTCGTTGCATGACCCGTGAAAGTCGTTTTGAAATGATAAAATCATGATTGTTTCCCGGCTGAGATTACGCATTACAGCGAATTGTCCGTGGTATTCAAGTTGAGTTACGTCCACGCAGTGTGGCGAGTGATAGCGCCTGGCCAATATCAACCTGTCAAAAATATCAATCGTCACATTGTTTCTCAAAGTCCCGCGCATTTGAGCTTGAGGATACTTCGTTCGAATACTTATAGCGTTAAAGCATGATCTCTCAGCATCGATTTTCGTGATCCGTGGAAAGCTTACTTTCGACATCCTTGATTTTTTACTTCTACAATCGTGATCCGTGCGGCAACCGCCCCCCCCCCCCCCTCCCCCTGTACGGCCTTGATCCATAGTTGTTTCACACAGCAAAGGTGCATAAATATTATTATTATATAGACAGGAGTGTTTTACTGCGCTCATTCGTAAAATATTGTTCTTGCCACTCGAAAATAAAACTCATATCTTCGCACCACCGTGTAATATCCTCTATATATTAAACGATGCGCTGATTGCGTTAAGGAGTGCTGAGTGGTTGCGAGACTTGATAAACAAAATGGAGAAACACATGGCACTTCCAGCGTTTTCCAGACAATGTAAATTCAAAATTTCCAAAAAAGCTATATAAACAAATTTATCAAAAAGGTAAAGCACCGCCATGGACACCAAAGAACAGGTCGGTTTTGGGAAGCAGTTTAGAAGCGCTCTTTATGCCATTTATGGCTATAGTTTTTGTAAATTCCTTGGTAACTTTTGTTGGAAATTTGAATTTTACATTTTGTTGTTGTTGTAAAGAGTTTTCCGCTGTGGTTCTGTCTTGCTTCCTGTACTTTCTTTTCATATCTATACTTCTAGTAAATATACCGTCCAGTATCCAACATTGTACAGAAAATAAGCCAACGGGAAGCAGATTCTTGCGTACCGATCAACTTCGTTGGTTTCTTCATTGTCTGTAAAGTTTTCATAGAAACTCGCACTCTCTTCTTGTGTTGGCGCATGCGCGTCAGCCATACTGTCCATTTCATACACGCGATGATTCATGATCACGTGACTTTTTTCATTGTTGCCTTGGTTACGGAATCTTTGAAGCGTACGTATGTCAGAATCTCTTTCCTCTTGCTAAAAATACAAGAGAAAAAGCTAGCCTTTAATTAATGTAATAAATAGAGCATAATACATGGGTGCGCGGGGATAAATTTCATATCTCCAAGCGCCCACACAGTGAGCTCACCTTTACAGTTTAAATCAAGAAAAATAATAAAAATCTTTCCATTTTTCGCTGAATAAAACAAAAGGAAATCTATTTTCTTTGCCCTGCGTTCTGGTCTTTTCTGATTGGCTAATTATGCTTTGCCCAGACTCGCCCACTAGGGCCTCATTACCACGAAATGGCTTCCGTCTGGCGCTAACCCCTTTAATCTGCTCATGTCCCTGAAATCCTTGTAGTTTCCTTTGCACAGAAAACAAGGGGAAGATATCGTTTGAATATCTAGCAGTTTTAATGTGTCTTCTTTCGAAAACTAAAATCAGAGGAAAAAATTCCCTGACGTAGCAAGTTGAATCGACGAAACTCTTGTAGCTGGCAAGATATGAGCTTAACTCCGATTACTAGCTGATAAAAGTTGGAGGAAAATCAAAATGTGATTGGCCCTTATCCCCCACATCAGTTCATCCAGAATTTTTACCACTTGCAATTGATCACACCCGGAGGTAGGAAGTACCAACGTACTCTACCGTAGCGGATGAAAATAGACGTAATCATCTAACGGTAATTTACAACTTGTTGCCACCCAATTCAGATCATGTGATAATTCCTTTGGATGGATACTTTTGTTAGTACTGCACACACACTCGTGCACTCGGTCGAATGAGAAAAAATGGACAATTGTAACCACCCAAAGGAATCATCACATATCTGAATTGGGTGGCAACAAGATGTAAACACCGTTAGCCGATTTGGTATATCAGGCTTACGCCAGACCACCTACCATTTTGTTAGAGTTTGCTGCTCCATATTTCGTAACTTTAGTAAATCCACCATTCATTTCCTCGTTTCCTTGCTTTTCTCCCTTAACTCGCTTCAGTATGGTCGTCCCCTTTCTTGAAATCTTTTTAGCGTGAAACTTTATAAACGTCGAGCTCGGGTACTCGATCAGAGCGCAAAACACAAACAGAAACGACACCATCAAGAACCAATCCAATGCTTTGACGTAGCTGACCTTCGGCATCGACGACTGGATTCCGAAGATGAGCGTCGTCAGCGCGAGCACTGTCGTAATTCCGAGTGCAACCCGAGCAGGCGGCGAACTGCGCGGAATCCAGAATGAGACCCAGCTTAATATTGTGATTAAAATGGTCGGGATGTAAGTCTGTACCACGTAGTAGAACTTCTTGCGGCGGATTGTTAAGCTTAGTTTCAGCAAAGTAAATGTCCCTGCGAGAGTTCAATGAAAAACAAATGCATGATAAGTCAGAAAAAGCAATAGAGCAGATTTCAGATGACCATCGTGAAAGTAAACGCAATTGTGCAATCACTAGCCAATCAGAAACAAGAGTAATTACAACTTGCTGCTGAATGGTTTCCAGCCCAGCCAATCAGGAGCCGAACCAATTGGCTAGTAATTCTTGCTTGTAATTAGTTCGCAATTTGATTGGTTGATAAAAATAAGCAGCCAATCAGAAAGCAAACCAATTGCAAACACGACGGTCATCTGAAATCCGCTCTAGTGCAGGAATCGTGTTTTCAAAATCCAAGATGGCGCTTGCAACTACGAACGCCTTGGTTCATTATGTGCCCGTGTATGCACAATCAATGTTGGACGGGTCCTCCCCCGCCCTCGATTTGTCACTCGGCCCAAAAAATCGAATATGGCGCTCGTGACTACCAACAGCTTCCAACGCCTACAGATGGGTAAGCTGATAATGAATATTTACCTGTTGGGTATGTGAATTCTAGCTTTTCTGCTTTGTATTTATCAAGGGCAAATTGTGATAATCCTAATTGTTTACTAACGGTCACCGCCTCCTCACTTTCTTTCCCAGGCTTCGAAAGCCAGTGGAGTATCAAATCATTGTTGTTCATTCCATCTGCAAATATATTAAATGTTTATGCATTAGCAGATAGATAGTGAGTCGCGAAAACAATCACAATAAATGCATTCTAGCGACAAATCGAACGGAAGTATGCTAGTGGGTTTCTACTAAAACAATTAGACCACTCGTTTTATTTTCTATGAGTCAAATGGTCAACTCCGCACTACACGCCTCATTAACTATTGTATTTTTATAATTGTTCAATAGATAGTGAGTAGAGTACCGTTAACTCTCAACCAATCAGATTGTATTGTCGCGGCACGTAATAAGTACTAGCCGCGAGGCAAGCCACGGCAAATCAAGGACGACCAATGAAATTGCATGGTCGCGACAGAAAATTATGGTCCTTAGAACGAGAACCAATGAAATCGCGAAGTCGCGGCGCGGCACAACTTTGTCACTTTTCACAGTCATACGAAATCTGCTCTAATATATAAACGACCAGATCTGGGTAGCAATTCTCAATAATGCCCTGGCCCGGCTCTGTCTACTTTCTACTTACAGCTTTCAAGCACTATAAATCATAAAGTTTCGTGCCCCCTCCTTATCCCTCACGTTCGTTGTCCTCCGTGATCATAACGTCCTGGCCCCCTATACTTACAGCTTTCAAATGCAATGCTACACGTCTGTGTGTCCATGGGGTAGTTACGTAGATACATCATGCACGATGCCACTACTGTCATTCTGTTGGGTGATATTAAGTAATTATTTGGATGAGGTTGAGGTTGAGCATGACATCGATAATTGTCAAGGCCGAGGTTTGTGTGAAGCTCCTGCCCCCCCCCCCAAAAAAAAAAATGACGGCCTACACGAACAGCGTTTCTCTACAAAAGCTGCAAGTTTTGACGAACGTTTTGACAATTTAGGGTAAGAAATAAGCTAGAAAAACTTCTGGAATTCCAAATATGTTAAGTCGAAACTTCCACAAGGTAATTTTAGAAAACGACACATTTCAACGAGAACTATCTTGATATAAGACACTTTTATCTTGGTACGTATTGCAATGATTGTCCGAAAGGCTAAAAGCTCCTCCCCCTTGAACACCGTAGAGACATATCCGACCTTGTTCTCCTATTTAAAATTAGAAATGGTGTTGTGTGCGATAGTTTAGCTAGCCTTCTTACTCCAACTGTATCCCGATATAAAACAAGAAATTACGATCCCGCAAATTACGCTTTTTCTCCTCTCACAAACCAGAATTACTATAGAGGGACTGTTACTTCCCAGGGACTGTGAAACTCTGGAACAGCCTCCCTTCCGCTTTCAAATCTTGCCCACGCTATTTTCCTTTAAGAAATGTCTTATGGGCCATTATAGATAAACTTGCTTTTTATCAGCCTCCGTAATTTTTCATATAATTTTCGATTTTTGATTCTCGATCAAATTTCTTTTGTAATCTTGTAGGGGTCGGATTTCAATTGGAGCTCGCGCCCTGTATTCATCTCCTGTCATATTTTTTTGTTATTGTTGTTGCTGTCTTGCCTTTATTTTTTTCTCTAATGTATGTACGCTTGTAAATTGTAATGTTAGTGTGACGAAGGACAGAGCGGAAATTACCAAAAATAAAATGTCTAACTTCGCCATATTGCAAAATATAAGCTCAAGATTCCGTATACAAAGAGTTTCTGTGACCAAAAGCTTAATTCCAGTTTTTAAAAAAATGAAGAATGACTTTTAGATATGGTCGACCAAAGTTTGCATCATTCCTGATCAAAGTACTAATTCTCCCATAAAATGGCACAGAAACCAAAGTTTAAAGCCTAATATCTCAAAGACGGATCCATTAGAAAAAAGTTATTTTTGATATTTTGTTTTCAATCAAATGAGGAGTCTGCATACAAAACATCAAGCTTATCTGAGTTAACCGGACCTTACTATTTGAAATTTAGTGATTTTAGCAGCGTTTTCCGCTCTGTCGTGACGAAGCCAATTAAACTAAAAAAAACTAAACTAATTCGCGCTGAAATGGCAACAACTAACCTCTGGCTGTACACTACCCTGCCATCAGGGTCTATTGTCAATAGAAATTGTTTCTCTGGAGCCAAACTTGACTTCTCGTTGTTAATATATGTGTCCGGTTTCCATATCTGCTTCATGATCTCGCCGCCCAGGGTTAGGTTCCTTGTTGAATAGGACTTGCCGTATGCCAGACGAGGGTCAGTCCAAACTTGTCTCAGGAAGAACGTTGCTTCGAATTGCTACAAGAAAGGTGATAATAGAGATAATAGAATAGAACACTGCACACAAATGATTTTTTCGTCTGTATAAATTCGAAACATATTTCACCTGCCCCTTTCTATTTCAAACAAGCATGATGTATGAAACAACTATAACCCTGATATTGGTCGGGCTTACAAGCATGATGTATGAAACAACTATAACCCTGATATTGGTCGGGCTTATCGGTTAAAGCGAATCCAAGATAGCGTCTGATCAGCCAACAGCCATCGCCTGCAAGCAGTCTATGCCCCCCCGGGGGTATCAGGCCTCTGGTACCTTTCAGGGGGTAAAAAATAGGTAACCCCCCCTCTCCCCCCTGTGAGTCTATTGTACCGCCAGCGCGTTCAATTCGTGTATTTGTAAACAAAACGCTCAGCAACGTCTCTACACCATATCAAGAAAATTTCGCCAAAAACTGTCGTTTTGCCGACGTTGCAAAACTTCCTTATTACGAAATTCCCCTTACCTTATTTGGAAGGTCTTATTTGGAAGTACTTTTCTCATATCTTAGCGAAAAAAGCAGGGAAATTTACCAAAACTTGCAGATACTCGAGAAACATCAATCTCTTGGTCGCCATTTTGTTTTTACCCCCCGCCGAGGGGCCTGAGTCACGTTTTGAACACCACAGGCAACCCGCGCGGATTTGCCATAAAACGACAGCACTTTCTTGATATGATGCTTTCCGTCATTTCACGTTAAAATCCATCAGGGGCGACCAACGATAATCTGATAATTTTCGATCAAATATCTGTTCAGAGACCTTCTACAGGTGCTTTATACGGATCTGTTTTGCAAAATATCTGTTTCGCAGCCCATTCTCTTATTGCTGGCTGGGAAAAGTTTGACAAAGGGGGGAAATGTTTTCTGACAATGATCTGCTGGGAAATGATCTGCTGCTAACACCAAAATAAGAAAGCCATAACACATTTAAAGAGCTATCTATTCTTTTACACAAGCGAAAATCGCGACAAAAACTCGAATGAAGTGTGTTCCAGCTTTGTCAGTAGTATAAGGCGTTAAATATCTTACCATTTCTTGCTCCTTTAAGCCACCAAGCGATGTAAGAAATACTGTGATATAGACATTAACAGGTTCTCCTGCAACATAACATTGTATTGTTTTGCTATAAAGTCCCGTTCACACACGGCGCGATTTCAGCTGTGATTTGAGGTGCGATTTCTGTGGCGATCGTTGACGTCATATCGCGCGGTGTGAACGGCAGGCAATTTAGCTCTGCAATATTTGTCAGTTTGTTGGCGACCCGCATCGCAGTGGAATTTGAACATGCTCAAAACGCCTGCGACGTCGCGGCGACATCGCAAGTGAAATCGCCATAAGATCGCCGGCCGCTCACACCGCGCCATATGACATCGCCATGGATTCGCCACAGAAATCGCACCTCAAATCGCAGCTGAAAATCGCGTCGTATGAACGGGCCTTAAGACAGAACATTGGCACTTTTAAAAACCACCAAAATAATTCATTCTCCCATACCTCATTAGAGTCAAATGTTAGGAAACCTGACAACATTTATTGATCACCCCCGTCGAGGGGTGGCATTCATATGTGCCTAAATAAAAAAATCTGTTGCCGAATAGTGAAGTTTGGTCGCCATAATGGAAATGTAATGGTAATCTGGTTGCCATCCTTTTGTTGACAGCTTATTTTGAGAAGGGCATTTTTTTAAAAGCTTACCGTTCGACTTTGTTTTTATCAAACCGTGACTGTGCCCGGATAACAGGACTCTTACATATATTTCAAAATCCACTAGTGAATTCAAATACGCGAATTTTTTTTCAAGCATATCATATTATCATAAAACAAAGGGCTTTTGTGCGGTCAATAACACTTGATATATTCCTCCTCCGCCTCTATTAAAGAATGATAAATATCCTTGGGTGAAGCGATATATAAAACAGCACTTGACTTTTACCTCTCGTGCAGTCCGACTTATGCTATTGTACACCTCTCTCATACAATTCTTGTTCTTTCACACACATCCGAGATTATTGTTACTCGCATTTTATTGTAGTACACCTCTCATACAATACTACTTATTTTCATTGGCCTTAACGTTTTGTTTGTTTTACTCATTCTACTTTTCATACAACACGACGCATTGCTTAAAACATTATATTCAACTTTTCGTGAAGCACTTTGCTCCTCCCACTTATTGTATTCTTTCATGCCATCCGTTGTAATGATTTTCACACTTCTCTACCCCTGTTGTACAATGTTGATATCGCAACACCTCTTACTCTAACGTTTCCACGAAGAAATCGTTCTGGCATTGGTCCTTTGAGCCGGATACAAAGTTCGAATGAATCTGCTGTTTTTTAACCCTGCATTGTAAGAATAAAGCAGATCAAGCAAAATTCGTGGCATTGGTCCTTCGGGAGCCGGATGCAAGGTTTTCATGCTGAGCGCACTATAATTACTACTTTTGTAAATGCCGAATCTCCTTGTCTTCTCCTGAATAGTTCTCTTGAAATGAGGCTCCATCGTGCATTCAAATTTTATGAAATATTTATATCAGCTATTGAAGACCCGGGGTCCGTTTCTCCAGAACTCGAGGATGCTCGGGCCCAAAAACGTTTCCTATACATAACTACATTAGAAGTTCTCGAGCACCCTAAAAACTGGAGTGAAAAACAATGAAAAGTTTTGTGTGGAAGCTGTTCTCCCGAAACCTTTTTTTTAAGACACTTCGAATACAAGAATTGGAATTCTTGACTACTTAAAGCAGCTGGATAGTAAATAAAACGAAAAGCATGGGAATCAGTGTATTTTTTAATTGCAAAACAAAGCCTTTCCGACTGAGCATTCTCGGGAGTTTCGAAAAACGGGCCCCAGCAGTCAACGGCAGACGTGGTAAAGAGAGTCGTCTTGAAAGCCATTGCGAAACAAAAAAAATGAAACTATCAGTTTTTCCGTTTTACATTATATATTTTTTGAGAAGCCATGAGTTAGTGAGGGATTTGTGATAATTGCCTGTATTCATGCCTGTGATTTTTGCGGTAAACAATGCGATCTGAAAAAAACTCAGAAGAGTCGAAACAAAAACGTATGTGTTTTTGTATATAATCATTGTTGGCTGCGATCTGAAAGTTCTAATGCCTGATAAGCCTTAAGTGTCGCGAAAAAAGCCCATGTATTAAAATTTTATTGTAAAACGTTTGCCACTTCGCTCGTTAATTTTTCATGTGCATAGGTTAGTGTTTAAAACCATCTAATACATGAATAATATTAACAACAACAAAAATGTTCTTAGTACATCGACGTGGCACAGAACCATATGTTTAAGCACGCAACTAGGAATCATTGTTCTAGAAATGTAGAAGTAAGTTCGCTAACAGGCTTTTGTTTTATTACTTTTGAAACATTAAATTTGATTTAGTAGCTTCAATTCATCAAGAATTGGTAATTTTGTAAACCTGATATACAACGAATAATTTTAACGAAATTTAAACTGAACTTTTAAACGTTGTTCACAAAATGGATAAGAAATATCGTAAGAACCTACTGCGTGCGTGCAATTGTAACTCCATATATTAAGTGGTCCTTCATGTGTGCAAAGTCGCATATCTTTACCTTCAAAATGTGGCCGAAGACGCTTGTCGTAGACTTTGGGGTCCAATAAGCTATTGAGTACTTTGGAGGCATTGCTTCCCATAGAAGCACTAAGAAAGAGAAATATAATGAACAATGTGCTAATATAAATTGCCATCATTTTAAACGAAGTACACTCCTTGCGAATTACTGCATCTTCTTTTGCAGCTTAGCGAAAGTGTTCGCGCGTTAAAATGTGACTTTCATACGAAAAAGTCATTAGTTATTTATATTGCTATTTGCGGCTATACGGGAGTTCAATGATTATGGATATAATTGTCTAGTTTGAGATAAGTTTGCGCATTCATGACCTGGCATATTACCAAGCCCCTTTCATGTTTTTCGCCTAGAATCGGAAAATTGCATGGCTTATGACATTTCAATTCATTTTAATTGCATATGGTTTAAGCCGCTAGACACGAAGACAATAATAAAATGAATTAAATCCTAAAGCCAGTAGTGATATTACTAATAACTGGCCTTTGTTCTCACGATTTATTTCAAGTCTATCTAAAATCTTTTGGTGTCGATTTTTTCAAGCTCCGCCTTATTTTCTTAAAAGCTCTAAAAGTTTTTCGTCAGCTAATGTCTACCCTTAAAGTCATTTTAAAATGAAGATGTGTTTTGAATGATTCTTGACACGTATATATTTTGACATTTTCCTTCTTTATCGCCAAAAACGGGGACAACAAAGGCCTTGCCTTGCGCAAAAACATGTTGTCAGCAACATTTTCACATTTTAGCGGCATAATCACAAGTTATAATCAAGGATTTCAATGTAGGCGCAAAATAAGTGCTTGGTGAAATACCATGCAAACAAGTACACAGCCTGGCTACACATGTAGTTTTATGGCCTAGTGAAGTTTTCCTAAACTCTGGTATTTGCACGAGATTATGCATTATGCATGAGTGATCTGTACATTCGATTGCATTGTGTGTTTTTAACGATGAAAGTAAAATCAAGGGCCTGTGCGCACTCAAATTATAAGAATGCAGTCGTGCATTAAAGTCCTTTTAGTTGGCATCGAACGCATAAAACAATAAAAACAGATATATTGTTGCTATTTGCGGGGCCATAAAAGTATTTTACAACGGGTAACCTTCCTGATTTCCTTTTTGAAGACTAAATAATACATAATAATTTAGCAGTACATTCTCATATAAGTTTCTATAGAAACATGCTGTTATGTTCTCACGTGGGGCATGCAGGCAAGGAAAATGGTCGCAGCCTGCCAAACCAAGGGGAAGTCAAAATCATTTGTTTAAATGTAAGCCTGCAAAATATTTCATATAGAAATAAAAAATAACCTGAACAACTTTACTTGTTTTCTAATCTTCATGAAAAAAGCAACGATTTGTGTTACTTCAGTGCTATTAGTTGTGTAGCTGCACGTCAGTTTTGCTGTATCTAGATGATAAATTACAAATATCAAAATACATTTGCGCGGTTCATTTTATCTCCTTGTGTCTTATATGTCATAAAACCGTTTGAGTTGTATGGTTTGCATTTGAACAGCTTTAGAAATGAAGAATACCAGATGATGTAACATCTACAGTAAGCAAAATGATTTAAAAAATAATAACCAACGTGGTGGGTTACTCGCTATGTCTAAACTCGATTTTAGCGAATTTTCACGACATATAAACCATCAAAAACATAACGTGGCGGCTTTGAATTTTGTTTCTCGAAGACCAACCATTTTTGTATAATGAGAGGATATAATTTCAAGTACCGCTTGAAATGACAAATATAAGGCGCAGTAGATAAGCCAAAAGGAGTCCTTGTTGGCATCGATAAGCCACTATTTTAGATAACATTTTATAAACTATATTTCCATCGACCTTGAAGATTTTCCACCTGCCCGACCGGCAGGTTTTCAGAGAGGATGAATTTTTGTTCTGGCTACTGCTTCAGGGGAAAGCAAATATGTCTTTAATAGAACCGTTGAAGTAATTTCGAGCTTATTAAACTCTCTGTCATACCAGCCCAGCTATAGTCTCAGCGGCAAGTTATCAGGGGTTAATGTTATTGATAGTGACACTGCAGCTTTGTCTTGATAACAAACGCGGCGTAGTCACTACCGTAAAAAATGAGAAGATGCGAGAAAACATCAAGACGGCCCAACAATGTACAATTAACCCGTGAAAACTAACGGTTTCTCTGAGACGCTAAATTCTGTCAAAACACTGTAGAAATGACGGGTTTTACTATTCAAAAGTAAGCTGCTTACATTGGAGTTTTAAATCAGTGCTGAGTGGAGAGGATAGAGCTACAGGATCGTTGACTTACCTTGCTACGAAGATAGATGTGATTGCATGAAACAAAAGGAAAGTTGTCGCCATCCGCCCCCCTAAAGCAAAACATGCTTTAGCCATCTCCACGATGTGTTTGTGGCAGTTCTTGGTCATAGATCTGTAAGAAATCAGGCGTACATCATCATAATTACTGTGTTTCTTTACCCTGAGTCACACTGTCGCCGAGTTCGGCTTTTGAGCTCAATAGTTACGCAAAATGAGTAGGACTACCAACCATAACACAGTATCTGATGTGCATATCGTTTGCCTTGAGACAATAAGGCTGAGAGTGCCCCTGTAATTATTTGATTGTAAAGATATAACATAGACTACGGGAGCCTTGGAAAACTATCATTACTTTGTATCATCATTACTTTGTAGTGCTTTAAATCATTTGGCTAACTTATTGCCGTCTTGCTTTGAACTGGTCCTATATTTTAACATTTGTCAAAAGGGCTCTCCAAAGATTATCTTCTATAAATTATATATGCTACCTTTTCAACATGAATTCTTATTTCTATTTGTGTGAGCCATCATGTTTTGTGTTACTGTCGCAGGATACTAGCAGTACTAATGTAATGAAGAAGTCGTACTTTGGTATGCTCTTATAATATTGTCCAAATGTTCCGATATATAGCAATTCCAAGAGCAACAAGGTTTATCTAAACAGAAACATCCAATGTAAAGACAGAGACACAGGACTAATTACCTTGCATCAGGACTATTTCGCTACTTTTTTCTTTTTCTTTCTCTTCGTCAAAGCGGCTTGAAAGATAGTCGTGAAAAGGTTTCTAGTGAGACAAATTACTACCGCCGTAAAGAATAAAGAAGTGCGAAAAATAAAAAAAAGATTATTACAATTGACTTTACGGATGCTCCCAACAGCTTTAATTATTTTATGATGAATTTGCAAGTATAACGACCCGGTCCAATAAGTTCGATAACACGACTTTGTACGACATCATTGTTCCTAAGTTGTTTTTTTAATTATTACATTTTATTTTCATATAATATATTGAGAACACTCCTGATTTTTTCCGCGTAAGTGGTCAATTTTAATCTATTTTAGCTCTTTTTGAATCTGAAATTTTGCTATACCGGTTTCTATGTGCTAAATTGAAAAGCAAATACAAACCACAAACGAAGAGTGACTTTTCGAGATCAAAAAATCACGCACTCGACGTACCATTTCTAAGTAGCAATCAAAGTGAACAAAACAAATGTTCTGGTCATGGCCTAGCACTTTTAATATAGTAGGTCATGGTCATCTGGATTTTACTGACTAACTTACTAGCGCTGCGTGTAATGTTTCTGTTCAGGGACGTCAACTCTCTCGGTTTTGCCGGGAGTCTCCCGGTTTTTTACCTCATCTCCCGGTCTCCCGGTTTTTAAGTAAAATCTCCCGGTTTTCTTTTAAAAAACTAGTTTTTTTTTTTGCTTCTGGAACTTAAAAACGCTAAATACAGCGAAAATGTTAGACATATTTAGGTCTTTTCCTGCCTGAAAAGGCCAATATTTTGGTGTCTCAAGGTTTCGAGCGGCAGGGTTTAGTGAGGACTTCGCGAGGATTATGGCGAACAGTGCGGAGCAGAAAAAAAAATTAAAGAACATTGTATTGATGCGTATAGTTTCGCATTATTAATCGCGAAAAGAAGCACTGTATCAGTCTGTTATTCTTTTTTATTTCAAGTAATTGTACCGTTTTAATTATCATTTTTCCACTGGTCTTAGCTTCTCCCTGACATCGTAACATAGTACGTCCAGTGTCCACATGTACTACTGTCGTTTGTATGAAATCGCTTTGGGGACAGAGCGGAAAAACGCTGCTAAAATCACTAAATTTCAAATAGTAAGGCCGGGTTAACTCAGATAAGCTTGATTTGTTTGCATACAGACTCCTCATTAGATGAAAAACAAAATATCAAAAATGACTTTTTTCTTTTTTTCTGATGGATCCGTCTTTGAGATATTAGGCTTTAAACTTTGGTTTGTGTGCCAGTTTATGGGAGAATTAGTACTTTGATCAGGAATTATGCAAACTTTGGTCGACCATATCTAAAAGTCATATTCTTCAAATTTCTTTAAAAATTGTAATTAAGCTTTTGGTCACGAAACTCTTTATATACGGAATCTTGAGCTTATATGTTGAAATATGGCGAAGTTAGACATTTTATTTTTGGTAATTTTCGCTCTGTCAGCTTTGGGTCATATGTTTGAAGAGTTACTCAACGCTATTGTAGTTGACACCATTTACATCTGAACAGCTTTAAAATACAAAGCAAGCTCTCAACAGTGTCTTGTCAATATTGAAAAATCGTTCAACTGGCATGAAACTCAACAAATGATTAGAATTTGAATTAGGTGAAAATTCATGTTATGTGTTACTTGGTGTTACTCGGTTTCTATAGAAACGTCTCCTCCCTGGTAATGAAGAAACGATAACTCACTCCAACATGTTTGACTCTTCGATCAAACTTATTTGGCTTCAGTTTGTACGCGAGTACACTTTTTACAGCTGTTTTGAGTATTCTACGAACTCTCGAGATTGGTTTCCAATTGCAAACCGCTTTCTGGCTTCCGTCAATCAAACTTTGAAACTCTTTGGAATACATATCGAATTGAGTTATTCGGTTATTCGCCATCCTAGTGAAATTCCGCAACACACAGCATCTTTTACTATATTTTTCTAAACAAACGGCTAAGTTATTACGGTCTAAGACTCAAATTAGACACGAGAGTTCGATTGACGGAAGCCAGAACGCCACTGGAAGTCGTACGCGAGAGTTCGCAGAATACTCAAAAAAGCTATAACCAGATTTCCATATTGGCTACAAGTACAGATGCCGGCCGTCACTTATTATTTAGCTTAACTTATAGCCACTTAAAGATTTTCCCTCCATTTCTAACTGGACTCATGGGTAGCACTTGCCTCAAGAGCGGTTCAATCTTTCGAATACACCCTGATTATTTTCACAGGAAAGAATTTAGCAAAATATGTTATGATGTGGGTTTCCCGTGGTACGGCGCGCGCAGATTTAGGCGGGAACTTCAGGCAATCGGAAACTTTTCTCGTACACTACAGGCACATCGGGCAGATAAAGCAGCCAGTGCATCCAAACTCGATCACTTCAAATGAGTGTCGAAAACTAAGCGCAAAATAAATAGACTAAGCCTCTCAGAAGCGGATGCCATTCAGCGACAAACCAAACGGCTTTCGCTTAAGCCTGGTGCACAGTTGCGACATAACGACATAAGAAAACTGTCACGCGAACAAAATTTAGTTGTTTCAATAAGTTGAAGTCGACAAAAAATAACATAAGTTTGCTTTGGTGAAGTAACCTAATGAAGATCCACGGAAAATATTGATTGTTTCAATTATTTTCACGTGCTTTTTTCGTTGCAACATAACGCCCTTATGTCGTTATGTCGCTAGTGTGCACCGGGCTTTAGTCGTGATCTTAAGTCTGGTCCTCACTACGACGCAAACACAAGCGCAAGCATATAAGCATAAAGCCCTTTCTAAACTAGGACACATGTAGCGCGCAAGATTGTAGCCGGACACATGTTTCCTTCATGTTTCCCTGTTTAGCCGCGCGCGAATCATTGCCGCGCGCAACAAATTTTGTAGCCGGGACACAAAGAAATGTTTCTTCGCAAGACAAGAAACATTTAATGTGTCCGAGACGCACGCGTGCGATGTTTTCTAGTTTAGCCTCTCGGGGAAACATGCAGGACACAAATGTTGCGCGCTACTAGTTTAGCCGTAGCTTAAGGACAGGTGAGGACATGCACGACGCAAGCACAAGTGCAAGGCCGACGCAAGAAGAACGAGACTTGCGTTGTTCTTGTGCTTGCGTTTGTGCTTGCGTCGCAATGAGGTCGCTCAACACGCAAGTACAAGACTTCCCATGTTTCCTTCATGTTTCCCTGTATAGCCGCGCGCGAAACATTGCCGCGCGCAACAAATTTTGTAGCCGGGACACAAAGAAATGTTTCTTCGCAAGACAAGAAACATTTAATGTGTCCGAGACACACCCAAGAAGAACAAGACTTGCGTTCTTCTTGTGCTTGCGTTTGTGCTTGCGTCGCAATGAGGACGCTCAACACGCAAGTACAAGACTTCCCGCCAATCAGCCCGGCACCAGGTCCTCTCGTTCAAAGCAACAAAACATTATCGCCTTCGTCTTCGTCTACCATTTTGACTTGGACTACCAGGCCTTTTTTACAGTTGGCGTGGCGGAATGGAAACGAAAATTACATTTGCGCATGCGTATATTCTTATGCTTGCGTCGTGCATGTCCTTATGCTTATGCTTGCGTCCTAGTGAAGACCAGGCTTAAGAACACAAACCCACTGTTTTTTGTTTTGATTTCGCATTCTGATTGGCTGCCTAGGAGCTTACCTTAATATAGGAAATTAACAATGGCACCTTAACAACGCGACGAAAATTAACGTTACACTAAATTAACGCGATTGTTTTCAAAATTTAGGTTTATATGCATTTAATTAACGCGATTGTTTTCATAATTTAGGTTTATTTGCATTTAATTAACGCGTTTTTCCCAAAAGTTATGGTTACATGCATTTAATTAACGCAATGTTTCAATAATCCTCTTACTTTATTTACTGTGATTTTCACCATTTAACAAACTCGCACTTACATTCTGAACGACAAGCTGCATTTTCCATCAATCAAGCGTTCTAAGACGTGTCTACGGTTGTTTCAAGTTGTTTTTAAAGCCGACAGCTCGATCGATTTTTTATATTGAATCGGAACGATAAAGGTTAAGCTAGATGTATGACGGACACAGCGTACCTATTAATAGTAAAGATAGATAAGATTTGGAAATAAAATGAAGGTGCTTCAAATTAGCAATGTTGTAAAATAACGTGCATTAAATTTACATCGACATTAATTAACGTACATTAAATTAACGCGAATTTTGTAAAATCGCGTTAATAAGGTGCATTGTTAATTTCCTATATTAAGGTAACCTACAGGAACGTGCAGAAAACGTTAGTCTGATTTACTTTCGACAGTTCCTAAAACCAACCGATAATATATAACTAGAGTATCCTCAACCATATATGCATGAACGGTACTGTTTTGCAGGTTTGCCGTGGGAGAGCTGGGTCTGGAAAGCATGGATATTCTCGAGACCACTCTTGAATTTTATCAGTGCGTCAGTGGTGCGCAATTCAGGTGGCAGATCATTCCACAAGACGACACCACTATAGCTAAAGAACGTACCGCTTCATATAACCCCGCTTATATTCTAGAGCCTAAAGAATTGTTATCTTTCATAGCAATATATTAAAACTGACAAATAAAAGTGATAAATCTCACCACTCGTCAACACATTTTAGGACGGAATGCTAGTTGTATTGCCCCGCTTATAGTCTAGAGCCTAAAGAAGTGTTATCTTTCTGACTTTTTCATAACAATATTATAACTGACAAATAACAATTTTAACTCTCACCACTTAGTCGATTGCCAGGATATTGCTCAAAGAAGCTGTTCAACCTGAGTTCCTCATTTTCTCGCTCCGTTTGAAAAATGCCGGACTTGTAGCTGTGTAATGAATCTGTATTGAGTACACATTCCACATATTATTTTTGGACAGGTGGCCTAGAACCAAATCATTTACTAGTCAGTAGAGAGAAAAGTCTTCCGGCTGTCTTTCTTGATTTCACAATAAAGAAAAATGTTAAAGATGCAGAAAAAGCACCTTTATTAATATTTTATTAAATGCTCTTCATTTGAGAATTGGATGGATGATTACAAAAAGGTTTCCGTTAGAAATTAACAAGTATGGCATGGAACAAAGAAACAAGTCCGAATCCTTTACATAAAAAACCCTCTCCAAAATGAATTAAATTCATATGTTCAAATAATTGAAGTTAATTCATTTTTTATGCTGACTTGAATAAATAGCAGGTTGTTTGATTCATTAATAATTTCAACAGTATTTGTATTTAATGACTTTTAAAAACAATTGGCATCGGCAATTGAAAATACTTGTGGCACTTCAAAACTAATTTAATTTTGTTGTTGTTGTTTTCAGTCCTTCAGTCCAATAAGTACTTTCTACCTGTCAATGTTTGACAGTAAAAAGAAAAGGCTTGAACAGGCCAAGCGTAAAAGTCGCGAACCTCTCAGTCGAACTTCGCCTCTGTCGAACCTGTCTTCAGTCAAAGGATAACATTAAAATGGCCTTCTCCTCATCGCGAGGGATTTTCAAAGGAGTCGATATACGCGTATATGAGGGGCCTCCGATACATAGGGAATTTCTGCAGAAACCCAACCATGGAAAAAGCTGAATTTTCCCAAGGGACACGCATAGGATGGATAGCCATGGGAAATCCGAACTTTGATAACGCATTTCATCAAGCCTCAGAGAAAGGGTAGATGAACATTACGTTTTTCGTGTGTAAGTAAACAAAGCCTTTCATCAGCCCAGGAAATACGCTACCTCAACTACATAGGTTAGATGAAAGCGAGTCTGTAGGTTATATTATTCATGCGCGTAACTGCACGCCACAAATGACGAAATTATTATCATTCATGTGCGTGAAGCGCGGCCCAAATGACGAATTTCTATGAATTCACGCTTATACCTAAGGGTTCTTCTTTCGAACATAGTGACTGCGCGGCAGGCCTATCAATGCAAGGTATTTTTGAGAGAGTTCATTTTTTACTCGTCAAGATACACTTGCTCTTATAAACGGCGCGAGGGTTGTGTCTTCGTTGCGCGACATCCGTGAAAGAACTATATTATGTCATTCCTTATGCGCGCCATTCTTTAATTTGGTCCCTCCCACAAATAGGAGTGAAAAATAATAACACGTCCCTTACACTATAAGGGCTGTGCTTTAAAGCGGAAGCTCGAAAAGCACTGATACAGAAGAACTTGTCGGAACAATTGGAAAATGACGCCATATAGTCGTGAAAAAGATAGATAGATAGATAGATAGATAGATAGATAGATAGATAGATAGATAGATAGATAGATAGATAGATAGATAGATAGATAGATAGATAGATAGATAGATAGATAGATAGATAGATAGATGGTTTATTAAAAAACTACATTGCAGCCTTAGGGCTGAATTAAACAATTTTTTACAATATATTAAAAATAATTTGAATTAGACTATTTACATATATATAAATACTAAATAATAATAAGAAATATGAATAATAAAAGTTAAAACACTATGATCTCTTTAAAACCCATTTGTACCTGCAGTCGAAATTACCTATGTTTGAATCGAATTTCGGGCCATTGCGAACACGAAGGTGTTTTTGGTTCTGTTTGTTTTTAAATTAGGGAGGGCAAAAGGGCGATGGTTGCGGAGATTATATCTTAATTCGTTTTTTGGTGGCAGCAAGCTGTTCAGCTTGTGATCAGTCTCAGAGCAAATCTCGTCGAACAGCTTACTGCACAGTTGGCTATGGTGCTCAGTAATAGGTGTGATGCCCAAAAAACTGCAAGCACTAATGTAGCTCGTGCGGGGCAATATTATCGATAGCGCCCTTTTCTCGATACGCACAAACTCATTTTTTAGGTACTGCGGCAGGGCGTTATAGAAAACTGGCACAGCATAGTCCACACACGAACGAACACAGGCTTTATAGAAAAGAACTAAGTCTGAAGGAGGCAGTCTAGCTCTTTTAAGTTGAACAAGGAAATTTCTTGCTAGCCTTCTTTACTGCCTCCTCCACATGAGCGTTCCACGTCAGGTTGTCACTAATAGTTAACCCCAATAATTTGGCATTTTTGACAACCTCGAGTGCTTTGCCATCGATAGTTATAGCATCAAAGCGTTCGGGTTCGCGAGCAAACGAAATTCTCATTTCTTTGCACTTATCAGGGTTAAGGACAACTCTATTTTCATGGGACCACTCGATGATCTGATCAGTCATACCCTGAGCGTTGCTGGCATTTCCTTTTTAATTACCTCCGAGGCCGTGGTATCATCTACAAATTTCCACAAATGTGGTTAATTTATATCCAAAAAAAAAAAAAAGCTCACGCGACGAAGTTTGTCTCACCCGATTTTCCTTGGAAAACCCGGTGGGAATCTAGATATCGTCGGCTCTGTTACAGAGCCCTGGGGCGGAATATTTGGTGAGTGTTCGACTTTGAATTGTCAAGATGTCTGAGTGCCTTTTTATAGTTTCAATTTGTTGTGGGAAGAATGCCCGGAGGACCAGACAGAAACCTGCGCCACATCATCCATATCCATAGCATATTCCAGATTTTTTTCTTCATCCTATACGTTTAGAAGTGTCAAATACCTTAAAACAGTTTTACCGTTATAATTACTTTTCTAGAATAGTCTAAGAGCTATGTATTTCCCATTCTTCCCTGGTTGCCAATGGCTAATTCACCTAGAAGTAAGTCGCCCAATTTGCTAGAAAATGGAAAAACGTTGACGTGATGAAGGTACCAAAATGGAAAAGAGAGCCCTCCCACTGGAACGTTCTCGTTCGTCTCTCCCAGCATCACGCGTGCTCATCACAGATGCACTCAAAATGTGATTGTTTGATGATAAATTAGTGGCATTGCCTAGACTTAATAGGTTCTTAATTTGCCAGGGGCACCAGTGATCAGCACATATACTTCTACTGAGAGCATATGTCTGTTCTGGTCTCAGTCTCTCAGTCGAAGTTGGTTCATATCATAAGCCTAGTTGGAGTTTTTAATTTCGTGTTCAGTGCGCATGCTATTTTTGTCCGAATCTTTTGTTTAACTTCTCTTTGTTCTTGTTAAACAAAAGAAATCAAGAAATTCGGACTAAAATAGCAATGCGCACTAAACACGACATTTTAAACTCCAAACTAGGCTTATTGTGAGTTGTTGTTCTACTGAGACAATAAACCGAGGTCCCGTCTCGCCTTGCTACTCTACCCAGTTTCAGGGGGGACGTTAAAGAACCACTGGGGACGTAATAAACCCTCTGGCAGTGACCACCCTCAGTGTCTGTGCTTATGGCCGCTTGGCTGCCAGTGGCGCCGTTGAGACCCAGCGCAATTCAGCTTGCAAGCTGCAAGTCTGGGGAGTCGGTCTCCGATATTTATTTATTTTATTTAAAATGTGCAAATGACGCGTGTGATATTCTGCAGTATGTCACACGAAAGCATTGTATAACTAGTATGTATAACTTAACAGCGAGACCAGTGAGGCATCATCAAAATATAGGATACTGTGTTTCTACCCTTTGGTCTGGGCGCGTAAGGCTTCATAAGCGCTCACACAGCCGGCAACCTTTATTGAATTAGCTGTAATCCAAATCCGTCTGAACACTAATTGGGTAAACAAAGAGTGTACTCGTTAGAATGCACTTTTTAAAAAGCCAAGCAGAGCAAGAGCCAGTACTCAGTGAGTTCTTTTCTGACTTCTTGGCAAACATATGAGCCTTTCCTTTCTTTCCCTGGCAAAATGTGACCATTTTCTTTCACAGGGAATTTCTGCAGAAACCCATCCATGGGAAAAGCTGAGTTTCCCATGGTACAAGAATGGGAAGTGTTCGGATTTCCCATGGTTATCCGTGTGAATTGCGAACACTTCCCATGCGTCTGCCTTGGGAAATTTAGATTTTCCCATGGATGGGTTTCTGCATAAATTCTCTGTGTTATCCCCGCGAGGAGAGAAAATAGGGAAACGATTGTCAGAAGCAGTGACCTGTTTCTCAGCCGGGAGGCACAAACTACAATTCCACAGGAAAATAGAATTAAATAAATATTTAAAAAGTTGAAAATAGCACCAAATGATTGAACGATAATGACTAGAGACACACAGCAGCGAAGCAGTGATCTATTTCTCAGCCGGCCCAAGCCACAATTCCACAACAAAAAGAAATTGAATCGTTTAAAAAGTATAGCTTTATGACTGAACGAGTTTCACGCACAAGCTCGATAACTGAAATAAATTTACCAATACACGCCATGTTTCCCGTCAAGAGAGTCCCTTGCCACGAGCGCAGTGAAAGGAGAAATGAACACTGGGTTTTATGTGGAACAGAAAATTGTGTTACCCAAAACGGTCTAAGACCAGCTTGACTATTGTACGACTCTTTTGTGACGCCCCCTCCTCTTTCAGAAATGATTTTAAAATTGCGGTACACGTAGATAAGGTCGATGCTGGGTGTTATCGTTAGTGGTCTGTTTTACTTCTATCTCTTGTCAAATTAATCAGAGAAAACAGTCAAATGATTTTAAACGATAGAAATATGCAGAACAGACTATGTAAATGTCGCACCCCGTCCGTTTTCCCCCATTTAGTCTATTCTACATCCAGCTACATCCGTTTGGTACATCTCATGCACCCTATATTTTTCCTATAATCGCAAAAAAGGGCCGGTAATTATTACACTTTGATCACAAAGACTGAGCCTATTAAAATAATAAACTAGATTTAATTCAATGATGTCTAGAACGGGGAAATGTTGTAAAGTTAGAGTTCTAATTCTTTCCACTCTAGCTTTGAGAATGCTCTAAACGTCCACACGGTGGGTTCGCGGTTTCGCAAAAGAGACCAATTTAAAACTGGAAAGTAGTAGCCAATAATCTGCTCTGAAATTTGAAAACCCGAACCGATGAAATGAAACTGAAATCCCGCGCTAGCGATTCTTTAATTACATATGTATTTAGGAAATTACCAAGAAAGACAAACTAATACTAACTGACATGCAAGTGGAAGGCAAATGACACAGTTGAACTCCCTGAGGTTTCTCTAAGCACACCTAAACATTCCAGTGAATAAATATCAAGCGCGCGTCCTATATATTTAGCGGCCTGTTACTTTTTGTATCTGGCGAATAAATGATAACGGAATGAAAAACTAATCATAACGAAACATAACATTTCCTGGATTTCCCCAACCTCTTCATAAGCTATGATACTTACCCCAGTGTTCGATAAGACGCTGCTGAACATTTTGATGTGTTGCTGTGCTTAGATTGCTCAAAAGAACTTCCTTAGTAGCTGCCATCATGATTAAATATCGTCACTGGTGATTAAATATTAAATCCAATGTAGCCCAAATCCAGCCAAATCCTTCCTGCTATTGTACGCTTAAACAAAAACTAATAATTATGCCATCAGTTTTTAGCTTATCAGATAATCAAAATGAGCAATCTGAAATTGTTTACTGAGAACCTTGATTAAGAAAATATTGGTATTCATTTGCTATAATATCAGACTACAATTCGCAGTAATTTGTCCCCTGTGTTTGAAAATATCCGAAAAGGTTTGTAAGATAATCCATCTAGAAGAACACCAAGAGGTAGTCATGTAGTAATTGTTTTTAGTTTTTTTTTTTACATCTGAAGTGCCCGCCGGGTTTTTTTTAGAAGAAAAGGTAGTTAAAACACATCAAAATTTCAACCAATAGCTTGAAACATCATGCCTACAAAAATTTACACCGAAGCTGGGATAAATTTTTGTGTGTTTTTGAACAGCTGCATTGTAATCAAACTGTACTGACCATGTTTTCTGTTGAAAATCAATCTCCAGTACAAACAAGCTTTTGTGGGCAGAGCTTCAGTATAGACCTTTTTCCAAAATGGCCGCCGAAAATTAAAATCGATTTTTGTTTAAAATGAACGCCAGCACTAGAACACACATCACCACTTTAATAAAAGTACAACATTTCGCTGCATTATATCCAATATCTTCCGAGAACACGCCAGTTAAAAATGTGAAAATTTACAGACGTTTGTATGACTGGGGGTATGCGTCATACCCCCAGTCATACAAATCTCTGTAAAAGTTTCAATTTTCAGACTCTGTTTTCTCAGCCGACATGGCATTTGGCATAACTAGAATTTAAAGGATTACTAATGTGATGATGCTCTTTCTAGTGCCAGTATTTGATTTTCAGTCAGTTAATTTTAAGACATGTGAATTTGCGGCGGCCATTTTGGAAAAAGGTCTATTGGACGACCATTAGCATTTGTGGGAGGGAAGGGGAGGGTAGCAGACCCAAAAAAAGAATTCGAGCAAGGCCAATCCTTCAAAAAAAAAATCTTGCAGAGATCCAAGCAAGAGAACAACATCTTACAAAGTCCGGAAAAAAATTATTGCACAACCTGATCCTCCTCCCCCAGTTCCTAATAGTCCACCCCTAAATCGTTCTCTATGCTTAGCCTGAATTTTCAACCGTCTTTCATTCTACGAGTGATGGTTTGTAGTGAGAAACGATGTCTGAAAATTCAGGCTAACTATAACGTTACCTGCTGAGCGGAATAAATGTGGAACGAGAGTAGAATGTACGACGTCAGGCCTGTGGGAATTTTGTTCCATTTCCGACGAAATAGACTAAATGTTGCCAAGGGGAAGCCAGAGTGTCTAGGTTTAGTGGGCTTTCTAAATTTAAAAAGACTCTCCCAATAAGTCAATTTTACCTATAGCAAGACTAGAATCATTAAATGGCAGACAGTGCATTCATGGTTTATTAATTCTACTTAAATAATTCCTGCAGAGTGGCAAATCTAGCAATAATAAATATAGTTCAACTCAGCAAGCATCGGCCCTAGTGTCAGTTGGAAATAAGGCGCGCGCCATGCAAATTGATTCACTGTTAGATATGTGTGACTCCCTCCAAGAAGAGTTAAATGATCACACTTAAAAGAAAGTTACGCTGGAAGAGTTAATCATTTCACATACTGGTGTGACTGGATAAATTGATTAAATCTAATTTTTATCCACATTTGTATTTTATTTATTTCCATCTGCAAGCAAGCTACGAAAAGAGTGTCAAGAGGGCGACTTCGATGGCACTCGTTTTTTATACGAACCACGTTTATATGAGCAGGGGCGTAGCCATAGGAAGAAGGGTGGGGGGGAGGGCTCAGGCCCCCCTCTTTGAAACAAAATACTGTAAACACATGGGAAAAATTCTATGAATACATACAGCAAACTGCAACAAAAAAGCCTGCCTCCCTCTCTGCACCCATCCCCCCCCCGGCACAATTTTGGCTACGCTGCTGTACCCTGCTTAGCAAAGGCGCAAATCAAAACTACGACGCGAAATACCAGACACGTGAACAACTTTGCTAGCTAATAAAAGACTCTGGGTAACGCTCCTGATAAGAACGTATTGAAGCTGATACTTTAAAAAGAATTATAAAATTCATCCCTTATTCATAGGATGCTTATCCAATCTCTGCACTGGATTCGTATCAAGTGACACTGCTTGTATCCCCCGATAAAGAATGGCTAGTTGTCTGATATAGAATACTAATTGGAGCAATTAGTATTCTCTATCAGACACCTTCCAGTGCAATCCCTCAGTCCTTAGGCTGAAGGGGACCACTCTATAGTGAAGTCCAAATAGTCTTCTCTCTAGGGCAGTATCAGAAAAAGGCTTCACCTGAGATACTATATGTTGTTTTAGTCCGGCTAGATCCATGTGGGACAGGGCTCATACATTCTGCGCATACTTGCTACAAAATGTCATGTCCCACATGGAGCTAGGCGGACTAAAACAACATATAGTTTCCAGATGAAGCCTTTTTCAGGTACTGCACTAGAGAGAAGACCATACTTGGACTTCACTAGAGTGGTCCCCTTTAGCCTTTGGACTTGTTTGACAACTTATGAATAAAATATTACGTATATATCAACAGCGATATAAACGTAATCTTTTATTCATCAATGCTTTATCAAAACGTTATAAACGTAATCTTTCATTCATCAATGCTTTATCATGACTGATTTGATAAGGGACCGGTCATTATTTATCGCCTTGGAGGGGGGGGCAGAGTATTTTTGGGGGATCACTTCATTTTGGGGCGAGAGAAAGGGGGGATCTCTCAAAACCTGAAGCCCTGAAAGGGGGGACCACAAGAAATTTTCTAAGTAGTTATTCCAGCAACTTCTTTATCATTTGTATTTTTCTACTCACTAAATTTCGCATAAAGAATATCATTTAATGTAGTCTTTGGCAACTCGCGCAACGAAGACACTACTCGCACTGTTCACAAGAACAGGTGGCACCTTGGCGAGAAAAACAAACTCTACCAAAAATGCCCTGCAGTATAGGTCTGGCGGGCAGTCACTATGTTTGAAAGAAGAGTAAGCGTGAGTTCGACGTTACAGGCATAGAAATTCGTCATTTGGGCCGCGCTTCACGCAAATGAATAATAATAATTTCGTCATTTCGGCGCGCAATTGCGCGCATTGCGCGCCTTCGGCCTTGAATCTTTATATGCCAATAGAACACGGCCACTCATTTTATAAATAGTACTAAAAAACATTCCAATGCGAGAACGCAGGGTAGTAACCAGTATAGGGGATAGGGATCAACGCTGTTTTAAGGCTCACATCAGGGATCGCGATTTAGGCCATGGTCGGGATCATCCTCTCAGATATAGGGATCAATGTCAATTTCCTGGGAAAATTGGGTCGCTTATTTCTATTGCGATCAGGGATCAATATTTCAAGGGAATTGGGGGTCAGGGATGAAATATTTGTCCTTTTGATCAGGGATCGCCCCCAAAATAATTACCTGGTTACAAGAAAACATCTACAAGAGTCTTATGTACAGTCAGGGGCGTAGCCAGGAATTTTGGTTCGGGGGGGGGGGGGGGGGGGGGGGGGGGGGGGCGGATAGTGGAAACATGGGACGAAGATTTTCAAATTTCCTCCAGAGCAAATACAGTAAAGGGAAAATCTCCCGAGAAAGGGGGGTGGCCCCCTGTGCCCCTGGCGACGTGTAGCGTACTGCATTTTAGACAGAAAACCTTTGCTGAAGTTCTATTGCGTCATTCACTCTCAACTTTTACTGTGTGACTACATCAACCGGCCATCCCGTAAAAACGGGTTTTCATTCAGAGATTCAAACCATTTTAGAATTTAATACTAGGCTGAATACGTTTGCCGATGAGTAATTTAGTGTTTTGAAGTGATTTTTGCTCATAATTTTCGACAATTTTAGAGAAAAAAAAACGAATTTTTCGATGCCTGAGATCTCAAGAAAGTCAAGATCCTTTGTTCTGTACTCGCTTTCTGATTGGCTAACTTCTTACAAATGGCCCGGTTGACGTAGTCGCACAGTAATGTCCGGCTTGGGCTTTTTTTAAACTTTTTTAAGAACATCTTATGAACATTAAGAAAATTTGGAATTTTCGGCCAGCCTTTAAAGTGTAGTTTGTGATGATTTTTGGAAACAAGCTAGCTCCACAAGGCGCTATCCTGCCGTCAGAGACAGAGGCTTCCCCTGTTATTTCGATAGGAGAATTTCTGCAGAACCCAGTTGCCGTATTCACACTAGAGGACGGAAAACTCATGACGGGTTTTCGTCTGACGAGTTTTCCGTCTGATATGAATTCATACGACTTCCCGTCAAAAATCCGTCTCGCCGGTTTCACACTAAGGCGAGTTTTCCGTCCGGACGAAAAAACCGTCTCAGACGAGTTTTCCGTCTCTAGATTGAAAACGGCTATTCTTGTGTCGTGGGTTAAACTATTCGGGTTAAACTATTCAACTACGCGAATGCACAACACGTTTAACTTTCGTGGAATTTTCATTCTGCGAACTCTACGCCAACTAACAAACAACGGTTTGGTTTCCGTTGTCAATCAAACGAGTGAACAGCGAAAAACGCAGTTTTGGTGTTCGGAAGAAAAAAGAGGTGTTCACAGAATTGTGAATGATTCGCAGGATGCAAAAGACTGACTCGAAGAAAACTCTTCTCGCAGGGTACATGTAAACCAACTCCTCGGAAGAGCGCACAACAAAGACTCCTTTGTCGAGCCCCTCCTCGTCCACTGTCGTCGCTTTCTTCGGCTTTCTTATCTCGGAAAATACACAATAGCGATTTCTGCAACTACAGCACAACTCGGGGGCGCTTTCCATTGACCAAAAATCCCGGAATTTTCGGTTAGAAGTCAAATGGAAAGCGCCAAACCCGGGAAAAAATTTCGAAATTTTCGGACAACCTCTTGAGCTTACCCCAACGTGGGAATTTTCGGAGAACTCGGAATTTCCGGGAATTTGTCCCTTTCCATTGATTTCTGACCGAAATTCCCGGAAATTCCGGTCAAATGGAAAGCGGTGCAGAACGTTCTCGGACTTTCGTCCAATCGTGGCTGTTCTCGTGAATTGCCGGATTGAGACCTTTCCATTTGACTCAGAGAACTACTGGGAATTCAAACCGGGATTTTTGCTAAATGGAAGCGCCCGGGATGCCTCATTCGCGTACCCCAACACTCGGTCACCCTGTGTCACGTGGTTCACGCATGCGTGTTCTTCTCCGAAGCCTTCTCGCACGTGGGTACAAAATGGCGGACGAAGGTAAGAAACAACGGCAATATGTTTGGGAGACTTTGCTGGTTTCCCTAGACTTACACTCTTCATTTTTATATTAATTTGCAGAGATATCCCGAAGAAGAAAAAGATAAGAAAGACAAGACCAAGACAGACGAAGTGACCCAGGTAGATGGAGTTTAGTTTTGTTCCTCCGAGACTTATATTTTGTTGTTGATCAGTTTGGTGTTGTTGATTGTTCTTTTTTAGAGCCTTTTAGCTTTTATTACCCCACGTGAAATACATAAGTATCTTCCACTAAACATATATATTACTATTTGTGTCCTTCTGTATGACGTGTGTATGTTAAAAGAAGACTAAAAGGGATTAAAACGCGAACACTCGTAAGTTTTGCTTCTTAACGGCGCTCCACGTCTGTACTCTACTCTTTACATAACGCTAGTCTTCAGAGTTGGCGTTTACAGACAACGATTGGGAAAATAGTGCCAGTATGGACGAAAAAACGTGGATACTTTTAATTCAACTTGGGACTGTTGTTATTATAAATACTATGCTGAAGTCCGGACAGAGTTTTATACGGCTTATTTGTCGTCGCTGAGCACTTGTTTCGGCTCACAACAAGATTTCGCTGTGTATAACTTAGGGACTGTTCGTTAATGACATCGCAGGGGGGGGGTGGGGGGGGGGGGGGGGGGGGGGGGGCTGGTGGGGTTTTTTTCTGCTCGTAGGTTTGTGAAAACTTACCCCGTTCAAAAAAAAGTAGTTGCAATTCTACCCCTTCGTAAAACGGCTATTTGATTTTCCCCCCCCCCCGCACGCTAATCGACTTAGCTAGTAAGCTAGTATCAAAATGGCATCTATAGAGGATATTACATGGTGGCGCGAAGATATGAGTTTTATTTTCAGTGGCTGATATGTCACTGAGGACGGATGTAGCTTCGTATGAGATCTACGAGTGCCGTATTTCCCAGTAAAGCACTCGTGTCTATATAATAAAACTAAGTATGTTGTTGTAGAGGGATGTCAGTAGACCGGGGGTGCTCGTCGGGAACTTTCGATTTTACCTCTAAAGGTACCTTAAATGCGTCGCTTAGTTGATTTGACCCTAAAAGGTACCGACAACTTATATAACCTGATTTCAGACGTATTTTCCTTGTAAAATTATTCTCTCGTATTTTTTACGAGAGAAATACGTCTGAAATCAGGCTGTTGCAGATTTGCTAGAACGAACCACTAAGTGTACCTATCTGTAAAAAAATTGCACGTTTTTGAGAAGGAGAACTTTGACAGAAATCTTTAGTAGGAAACTTTAGTGGCCAAGGACACTCCGGAGTGCTCTGTGTTTCACGCAATTGCACTCAATCTCAATCCTAGTCTGTTTAAAATTTGCATGACAATGAAATGCACCCCCGAAAAGTTTCGCATGTCTGAAAATTTACCCCAAAAATTTTTCAACGTTCTGCAAAATTTACCCCCTATAAAACCCACCAGCCCCCCTGCGCTGAATTAACGAACAGTCCCTAAAATAGGCCAACTAAATAAAATGTACACTGCAGAGAGTGTAGGTTTGGTGAGGGTTAAAATGAGGAGGGTTGAGGGTTAAAATATCGGGGGTATCACCCAGTGCAAGAACCATTCCAGAGGACACCTTTGTGTACATTCATTTCATCATAATTTGTTCTACCAAACAGAAGATGCTTGTTGCACAGGTTCTTACACAGGGTATAGTAGAGCCAAATGTTGAGGGTTTGCATAGATTAAGTAGATTTATGCATGTAATTGATAGCACTGTGACGTCATCACATGTGGTCAATTAGTCAGTGGGACGCTCTCTGGTGTGAGGCCTTAAAACCCTCCTTCCACGCAGGGGTCCTCTTGCCAGCTGTTCCTTTCTGCTGGGCCAATAAACTTGCCAGTAAAAATCCCAACTTGACTAGGGACATGGTTATCTTGATTGACAGGTTCGGCAAAGAAATCAAAGAAGAGGAAGAGAGAGAGTGAAGGTGGAGAAAGTCACCAGGGGTTAGTGGGCTGAAGACTTGTACCTCACTCTCAGATTATCACCAGCTAAACTATGTAGTAACTTTGAATAACTGGTAGTTACTAGTTCCAGTGCTGCTTCGTCATTCCTTTTACACTAAAATATATAGAGTGACTGGGTGCAAGTTGTGATGTCATTCAGGGTTTCTTGATCAGAGTACTGTGCATATGTTCATGAGGTTTGAAATATAGTGCAGACACAGAAGCAGGCTATGCTGAACAAAACTTATCAATCAGATTTGGCATGAAAACAATCAATCATGATTGCTTCCTACCAAAAAAATTTGTATTAGGTGGACTCTCTGTTGGAGCTGATTTAGAACAATGCGATTGTTTACACACCAAATCTAATTAATAGGTTTTGTTCAACCTGCTTTCTGTGGCCGCAGTGTTAAGTCCTAAGCCGTCTGTTGCCCACTGTTGGTTTTGTTATGAAGCAAAACATTATTCTGCCACACACATAAGAAATTAAAATGAATTTTTATGCCTCAAAGGTACTTTGTAGTGTGTCGAAGACTAGCAAATGAATTTGGGTTATTTAGCCAGATATGTTTTTCAAAAGTGAGATCAAGATGCATGGTTTTATGTCCGCATGTGTGTTGTCTCAGGCAGTCAGCAAAGGCTGTCAAGTGGCTGTTACCAGAACCTACCTGCAGGGAGCCTAGCTCTGAGAAAGATGCATGGTTTTATTGTGTGTGTGTTTCTCAGGCAGTCAGCAAAGGCTGTCAAATGGCTGTTACCAGAGGCTACCCTGCAGGGTGATGTGCCTGCAGGGAGCCTAGCTCTGAGATAAAGATGCATGGTTTTATGTTCGCATGTGTGTTGTCTCAGGCAGTCAGCAAAGGCTGTCAAATGGCTGTTACCAGAACCTCCTGCAGGGTGATGTGCCTGCAGGGAGCTAGGCTCTGGGTTTGAAAATGCTACTATATGTGGTTCTGACTTATGTGGTATTCAATGTCTGAAGGAAAGCCAAGAAAATGGAGGTGAATTTCATCTCAAGCCTGAAGCAAAAACAAGTGCACTTGACACAACCAAGTGGCCTTTACTTCTCAAGGTACTGTCTGATTGAACACTTGGGCTTTTAAGTAATTTACTTGTACAGTAACCTGAATTTAAGCCATCCATGTGCTCTCTACATGCCTCATTGTGAGAGAGAATCCATTACAATGTTTCTTGTCCCTTATTTAAACACAGCCAGACTCTTTTCTACAATCAGGGCGTACAGGTTTTTGAAAGTGATAATAAGTAATAATACTTTAGGAAATTGATAATACCATTTTCCAGGACCTGGAAAGTTTTTAGAGAAAGGAGCTTTTCAAATAGGATATGGAAAAGTTATTAAATTTTCATCTAAATTTTTGAAATTATAGTTATAGATATATCTGCCTATTCATTTTATTGTATTTATTGATAACCTACCAAAAAAATAATTGAAAAATATGGTATAAATACGCAACAGACTGAATAGTCTGTTGTGAGGGTTTTTTGATTTAGCACACAGGGTTCCTCAGGGTACGCAAAAACACACACAAAAAAGTTGTCTCTCTTCATTGTTTTTATTCATGAATTCCACTCATTTGTTTTCATAATGTGGTTATGGAAATTTAGATCAAGGGCTTTGGAAAAGTTTGGAGATTTTCACTGAAAATTCTGTACTGACCATGTACATTGTTTTCAAGATAACACCTGTTTATTTCAACTTTGTGCCACTGTGCATCTTGCTAGGAAATTGCAGCATGCGCCCTTCCCTGCTTGTGGGAAAACATGCATTGTCGTAGGGCACTCAGTGGGTAATGCAGTATAGTTTTTCATTGTTGCTCTTTCTCTCCTCAGAACTATGACAAACTGAATGTGAGGACAGGTCACTTTACACCACTGCCTAATGGCTGCTCTCCTTTGAAGAGGGAGCTAAAAGGACAATCTCGTAAGTCTCATATGTGTTGCTCACCATGCATGATGATCTTTTTCAGCATATGCTACCCTTGTAAAATAAGGATTATCGTATCATTTCCTTAGGGTGCTGAATACACAGGTACGCTGTGATCCATGATTTCATGGAAAACTCAGCTTTTGTTTCTTAAAGTGCTGAAACTGGTCATGCCTCATACTGCACATGTCCATATTGTCATTTTTTTCAAATTTGCCTTTTTTAAACAATGTGCAAATTAATGTGAGAATGAGTTTGTTGGGGTGTGACATACATTTGCTGGAGGAAATTAAAAATTCTCATCCCATGTTTTCACTATTCGGTCCCCCTTTCTGAAATTCCTAGATTTGCCCCTGGTATCTGGTTTGCCAATTTTCAGAAAATACATTTTTATTTGCAAATCCATGAAACCATGTGTAAAGATTCATGCTAAGGATTTTAGTCAATACGGTTTCTTAATAGTTTTTGCATAAGCGCCCTAGTCAGTCATTAATGCTTCCTCATGAATGAGTTTGCCTCATAAAGCCCTCTGATTTAATTTGCATCTGTTGTAGGAGTGGATTCATCAATCTTGACAAGCCAGCCAACCTTCTTCCCATGAGGGAACAGTCAAATTATTAATGAAAATATATTTCATATGTTGTTGAATAATAATAATAATAACAATACTCGGTTTATTAACACCTCTGGTAAGAATAATGCTTAAATTACAAATTGTTTATATTGTAGGTGGTTGCTTGGTTGCGTAGGATGTTACGAGTAGAAAAGACAGGCCATAGTGGAACACTTGATCCCAAGGTGACAGGGTGCCTGATAGTGTGCATTGACAGAGCTACCAGGCTTGTCAAGTCGCAACAGGGAGCAGGTAATAACACAGGGGCATCAACTCTCCCGGGTTTGGGGAGTCTCAAGATTTTTGCTCCGTCTCCGGGAAAAATTGAAGACGACTGCCATACATTTTACTGTAGTTCTCCTGGGAGACAGAGCTACAGAAGAATTTCAGGAAATGTCTCCATTTCAAGGCAGTCTCCAGATTTTTTTTAAGTCCTGGGGTTAACATCGCTGATAACAAATCATTAAAGTACTGGTATTTGACAATGGACTAGGTGAAAAAATCCTCAACCTCTCTTGAGAACATCACTTAAAGTTACAGTTGTAACAGTACATACCCCATGAAGGAAATTAGGGGAAAAAAAATAGATACAGTTACCTACCACAACTTTTCCCAACCAGTAAAAAAGTGACAAATCTGGAATCATGTTCAACTAGCCTGGAATTCCATTTTTTTTTACCCACCTGAATGTCACTCTTCTGCAGAGTATAGTACATAATGCCTAGCTTTCAGCAGTAAATTGAGATTCAAAACAAAACGTTGTGCTATCGTGCAATGAAACATTTTAAAAGATGCAGAAAGTGTGGAAGTGAAGGGCATGCATGTGAGTTATATATCAGTGGTGTTCTTTTCAGGTAAAGAGTATGTTTGCATTGTGAGGCTCCACAATGCTATTGAAAATGAAGCAGAGTTGGCTAAGGTACTGTAAATGTTTCTACATCAGTAAGAGATTCATCTTTTATTTGTTTACTGGTGACTATGAATTGTCTAGCAAAAGTGCTCTGAACTTGAACTTTTTGCAAAATATGACTACTACCAAAATCACTAATTGGTCCCAGACACCCACAGGAAGGATTGATCTGTTTTTATTTCGATCAATCATTTTATCCCCCTTCAGTTATACTGGTACTTGACCATTTCAGTTTGACATATCACATGACATACCGGGTATAAGGTATTTTGTTTGCAATGTCATGTGATCATTTTGATAGATCAAAATGGTCACAAAATGATCCCAGGTTAACCCAAGTGGTAAAAATGGCAAACCAAGAAAAAAAAAAAGAATCCATATTGTCCATGGCCTGTTTGGGATGGTTTTAGTGATTTTGGTAACTATCCTATACAAGTTGATAAGTCAGATACATCTTTTGTCCAACCTTATGATCTTAAGAGTGGCTCGCTCTAGCTTGCGTTATCTTCTGAATCCTCCTTCCTTTATACAGACTATAGAGACCTTGACAGGTGCATTGTTCCGAGGCCTCCACTCATTATGCTGTGAAGCGACACTCAGGATAAGAACCATCTATGAGAGCAAACTATAGAGTATGACACTGAGAGGACATTTAGGTAAGCACAGGAAGACATGGCCCGCTTTCATGCATTTTATTATTCATCCCCCATACATACATTCTTTTTACATGTAGTATTGTATAGACCTCAACCCACTCACTAAAAAACCTGCTCCACAGGCCATGTAAAACCTGATTGTTTTACTTTGTACATAGTTATCAATGCTGCAAGTACCCATTGGACATCCTCCTTTAGCAGCAATGGCAGGCAGGCAATGCCTTCTCTTGAAACATTTAATAAAGAAAAAGTTGGGCAAAACCCCATTGTATACCATTGCAGGGCTTTGGATGGTGACATGCCTATTATACATACACTTTTCTTATTATATTACTAGTTGTAGCTCTCGCTAAAAGTGCCAACGAGCAATAGAACAGTGAATCATGTTTTGCCCTTTGAAAATAAGACTCACTGCTGCCCTCCTAATTCATTTGGCCGACTATAGGTCACTAGAGACAAATATCTACCTCTAACTTCATACATGTAAAGTTGTATTTCCATGAGCATATGAGCTAAATCACTGTGATAGCAATGATTGTGTTATAATAAAAGCGCGAGAAGTGCAAACACAGCATCTCGGCGTTGGCATTTCAGAAGTGGACCAGGGGTCAAATAGTAGATTTCTCTTCTGATACTGATAGCGCTAAGTATTTGGTTACCCACTTGAATAATAATGCTCTTTCGAAATCCTGGCACTTTGATGGCTAGTGGTACACCACTCTGAACTCGAGAATTTTTCTCCTCGCACGGCTCTATAATGCTGCCGCCTCGCAGCCTCGCCTCTTGGCTCGGCTGCTCGTTGGCAATGATATTACGCAGGAAGTGCCTGGACCATTTTCCCTTGATTTTTGAACAACAAAGAATGCTCTTAAAAGTTCCATCTAAGGTTTGATTAGCCTTGAGGTGATTTGTATTTGTAGCAGTAGAAATACACAGCAGCCAGGAACAACGCTAGAGCTGTTTGAGGGAAAAACAATGCAAGAACCCTGAATTGCCCTAATAAACTTGCTCAAATTACATTAAAGAGTTTCTGAACATAAATATGTTTCTCACCAAACAGGAGTGTTTTGGGTGAGCTGTGAGGCTGGCACCTATATAAGGACTCTGTGTGTACATATTGGCCTTTTAATGGGTATTGGTGCACACATGCAAGAATTGAGGAGAGTCAGATCAGGCATACAGTCTGAAAATGTGAGTAAACATCTGGATAAATTTGATTACTGGTACTGTGGTTTTCAAAGTTAAAACCTGCAAACAAGGAGCAACCCTCAAAATGTTTAAGAAGCAGTTCGAGTAAGCAGTGGACAAAAATCTTGTACCAAGATCATTTGAATTGTATTGCAAACTTCTTTGAGTCTGTTTCAATATCTTGTGAAAATAATCCGTTTCTAATAACACGAAACACTGAAAACGAAATTCAAACTTCCTACAAAAACACTGGGAAATGGTACTGGAATGAAATTGACAAAAAAAAATTTCTGGTGTTTGCCCTACTTTTTTCAGCTTTGAAAATTATTTTCAGTCTCCTGTGGAAATTTTTTTTTGGTGTTATTTCAGTTAATGAGTAACATCTCTAGCGAAAATGCAAACAGAATTTGAATATCTTTGATATTACTCTGGTACAAGATTTTGTCCACCAAAGCCTGAAATTGCTCAATCTCTAAATGGATTTCCTCTAAATCCATCATCAACTAGGAGCCTTTGCCCCCATTTTCTTTTGCTTTCGAATTGTCTTGTTAATTATAAGAGGACACGCAACTGAAAAGGGCATTCCATAGCTGAGTGGATAGAACAGTTGTGAGCGCTCATGTGTACATGGCCATGCTTTGTCTGTTTGATAGAATATTGTTTCAGAATATTATTTTATTATTATAATATATTATTATTCAAGATTTAACATTGTCCATCACAGGATTTTATGTGTACCATGCATGACGTGTTAGATGCTCAGTGGGGTGTATGACAACACTAAGGATGGTAAGAGTGAACAAACACCTGTGGTACCGATATCAAAAACTATTTAAAGATTTAAAGAGCCTGTGTCAGCCGCCATTTTGACAGCATAGCAACATACCAAGTCGGAGAAAGCATCCATTTCCATCGGTGATTTAGAGAATGTAGAGTAATTTTCTCGATTGAATTGGTAAATCAAATCTGAAACTTCGTTTTTAGATGTTGATTGTGAATTTCTACACGTAATTCGTCTTCTAATTGTAAACAAAAACAATAACAGAGGAGTGGCTGACACAGGCTCTTTAAGGACAAAAGTCAAGAAAAGGAAACACAGGTTAAAGGCCATAGTCAACCAGCAACCTTTGCGCTTTATTTTCATTCGGATCTATTGTTACTGACCGCTGTGTGTTTAGCTGATCGATTCCCAAAGGGTTTCCTACGGTATTGTTCTTCGCATTTCACAAGTTCAAACAACAAATTTGCATCGACCTTTTATATAAGGAAAGTCAACCCTTACCCAGACCAGGACTGCAAATGATGTCGGTTGACTATGGGGCTTTAAAGGAAACCCAGTAATTGTGAAATGTAGTATGAGATACTCATCCTGTCCTCTGTTTTTCAGAGTCCTACTTGAGAAGATGTATAAAGCCCCTTGAAGCATTACTGACCTCGCATAAAAGACTTGTTGTGAAAGACAGCGCTGTAAGTGGTCTGAGTTGATGGTCATTCTTGGTCAAACCACAGCTGTTCAAATACTTTAAAAATCGAGGCAACCCCTGTGGAAATTCGGGTCATCTCCAGTGTAAGAACCATTTCCTGAGGACACCTTTGTGTTTAGTTACCATTTAATCATGATTGGTTCAACCTTCGTTCTACCAAACAAAAGAAAGCTTTGTGACGCAGCTGGTGAGTTCTTACACTGGAGATGAGCCGGAAATTCCACATTGTGTTGTGTTGCAATTTTACTAATATGGATGTGTAGAATCGAATACTAGGTTCCATTTGCTGATAACTATTAGATATTATCAATCAACATTAACGTGATAAAGGCCTATACCTTAATGAGTTCCTCTATAGAAATACCAACCACTTAACAGGTTTCCTGTGTGCTTTGTTTTCCAGGTAAATGCAATATGTTATGGCGCCAAGCTCATGATTCCTGGACTACTGCGCTATGAATCTGGGATTGAAATGAATGAGCAAATCGTGATAATGACCACTAAGGGAGAAGCAATTGCATTAGGTGAGGAAAACTGCCAGACAATTGCTGTCTGGCATTTTTCTTCAAAACAATAGACCGATCCCTATTTTGACGATAGCTCCGCCCACTCGTAGCAAACAATAGGAAGTTTTCCTACGGAATTCAAAATGTCCGAGCAACAAACTTGAAAATCGAAGATTTTTCAATAATTATTCAGCTTTTCAGGATACAAATATAAAATCCAAATTGCATGCAACAACTTCTAAACACCTCCCTGCAATCGGTGTCTTTTCCGCGCTCTATGCCAAAGATAAAATTTGGCTTGTCCGACGTAGCAACAGTAACTAGGGGTATAACAATGAATGCGGGATCGGTGAATTGTAGACGTACTCAGGTGTCTGTAACTTTTGTGGGGCAAATAGAAAAAAGGACAAAACAGATGATGAGTGGTAAACGATTCCATAGTCCAGTTTCGAATTCTCTGATCTACCGCTGAATAGGCATCACTGGTGCCTAAATACAGTGGAAGCCTCGGTTTGAAGTAAAATACCGACGAGAAACTGAAGAAGCTTGAATTGAGACAATAGAAAAACTTGAGAAAACTATTGGGACTTGTTGGTATTCTCAAGTTTTTCAACTTGAAATTGAGGCGCCCACTATATTTATGTGCCGTTGATGCCTTTTCGGTAATATAGAAGAGAAATCGAAACTGGATTATTCGAGTTTATTTTTTATGTAATGTTTACAAAACGAGCGGGAGGTTTTATCAGCAGATAGAAACACGAGGCGAAGCCGAGTGATTCTATCTGCTGATAAAACACGACAGCGAGTTTTGTAAACTACTTCTAAAACGGTTGCCAGTAATAATTCATAATTCCAAGCTAGTTAAAAAAAAAAAGGAAATAAATTTGTGAGAACTACTTCATTGAAATCGAGAATAAGAAATCTGATATAGACTGGCTTCAAGTTGCATTGTTTAGCTATTTGAAATGGCAAACAAAAGATCGACAACGAGAGCTTTTCATTACGAATAGTGTATTTAGAGAGGCGTTCCAAATAATTGACATA
Source organism: Scolanthus callimorphus (assembly GCA_033964015.1). Taxonomy (NCBI): domain Eukaryota; kingdom Metazoa; phylum Cnidaria; class Anthozoa; order Actiniaria; family Edwardsiidae; genus Scolanthus; species Scolanthus callimorphus. The sequence goes on along the minus strand of CM066923.1, from coordinate 10,513,207 downwards.
TCTTCTGTGTTGGACAAAAGGTCTGTTCATAATTACATGACTTTCAAAAAGAGAAGAACTCCCTTTGGAATAGCTGTCACTTTTTTACCTATAATTATGATAAGCAAAGAAATGCCGTTCAAATGTCATAGAAAAGAAATGAATGTATTAGCGATACCAGCGATACCTATAATAATGCTAGGGCTTTCTGATTGGCTTTTGTAAAGAAAGTGCTATGTCATTAGTTTTTGGGGCAGTGTTTCCTATTGTTTTTTATTCTTTTTATGATTCAAATTTCTTTGACGAAATTTTCTTTGTCATGCGCGTAATGCATCATATGCAATTTGCCCATTCATTCTCGGTTAACAAAGCAGTGCGGTTCGTACGGACTCGCCAAGTAGAGTAACTTGGACGGGTGAGTTAAATTCGTTTATCTGTGCATGATTTGAGCCCAATTCAACTCAAGTATTGCCAAATAATTGTCAAAGATGTCCGTTTTGGCTCGTTTCACGAAATGTTCACAGAAGGGTGGTCGGCACTGCCCGAGTCGTTGTGGGATGTTTAAATCATGGCCACCGAAAATTAATAAATGTGATAAATGAACTATCGTTTACAAATGCACGTATTCATTTCTAACATGCGTTCTTTTTTTCGTAGGTTACGGGAAAAGGTGGAAATCATGACCACAGAGCGTTTGTAAGAGATGGGGTCTCCATGAATATTATCGGGGAAACATGCTGTTCTGGTGAGTTGTCCTATCATTACTGATGCTCAGTGAGCCAAACTTGATAGAGAACTGTGCTCACTGAACTGGATCTGATATAGAACTCTGACGTCACCGGAGTTCTATATCAGATTCAGTTCAGTGCGCAGCAGTTCTATATCGTTTCTGGCTGATTGAGCATCATTATGATATGGCAACCAATCAGAACAGCTGTTCCCTGAAAATATTCATGGACTCCCCAAAATGCTAATTTCTATCGGGGTATACAAACGGCCTTCATGGTCTGATTTCCATTGTGTTTGCCTGATTGACTATTCATGAGTTTTAGAAGATAAAAATAGCGAATTTGTTCTCCTTAATGGGAGAGCTGTAGGACCAGTGCATCCCTCAGTTCCATAGGTGCGTGTGACAGCGACACTGTGAATGTGCCCTGCCACAGACTCTGCAGCATATGATGCACTCCTGCACGATCTGGTGGCCCGCCAATGGTCTGCAAGGCCGGCCTCTCAGAGCTATCCCCGTCTAAAAGATAGATTACACGAACGATGACGAATGGGAGAGCAAAGAGTGTCACTGAAACCTTCCCCATGCACAGGAACCTGAGTAACCAGTTGCCCGAGCAGAAGCAAATGCCTGAGTACCAGGACCTCTATAAAGGGAAAAGGGGAGAGGGCTTTTTACATCTCCTCTCGTTCACTCTGCTTTCCCGAACATCTGATACCCAGACTAAGTGAATCAGTAGACTGCTAGCGGCTCTCCAGTTTTTTCGGATATTGGATCATTTTTTTGCCGCGCGGGATTCCTGTGTCGCGGGGGGAAAGAAATGAGACAGGAATCCCGCGCCTCCAAAAATCAAATATCCGAAAAAAAAAAATACTGGAGAGCCGGCTCGCGTGCTAGTGAATCAGTGATCCTCAACTTAGTCGGGTCGTGAGAGTGCAAGTCTAACTATGATGTGTTGGTCCTCTTTCTATGGCAGGGATTGCTTTGATGACAACGGCAGTGATGGCGGCGTGTGACCATGGCGTGGTCGCTAAAATCAAGAGGGTCATCATGGAGAGGGATACTTACCCCAGGAAATGGGGGCTTGGTCCCAAGGTAGAACTTTAAAAACATCACTTTTAGCCCGAATATGTTCTTGCGATTTCGCGAATTTTGAGGACCAAGGTTCTTCCACTTGAAAAAGGCCTGGGAACAAGAAATACCGCTGTTTCTGAAGACTAAGGGCTCGCTCTTTCAATAGAAAGCCGTTGGATTATTGGCCTTTCGCTTGTCGAACAGAGAGCGAAGCACGAATTCGGTAAAGCTTTATAAGTGCTTTTTTCGAGTCTTTTTCTACTACAGAAGCCGCTTTGCTTGCATCATCAAGCAAACAAAGTCGGTAGGGGAACTTATTACGTGCCAGAGAGTCACAAAGAGCGGCAGGTTTTGCATGTGTGATCTCTCGAGTAATGGAGCCTTCCCTGGTCGTTCTGTAGTAGGATTTCAGCACCTGTCCAGGCAATTTGGGTTAGTTTTGAATTCAAAAGAATGCATTCGGCGCAATATTTAGTTGACAGGTGCGAGTGACTCTGGACTTATACAAAATATCTAAATCGGGGATTAGGGGCGAAGTGCTGTCATTTTTCAGTTTACCCATAATGCTTTGCGCTTGAAAAAGGGAAAAGACGTGAACGCGTTGGTAAGACACATCAAATGGCTGTTGCTTGGTGCGATGCGGAGTTGAGATGGAAAAACCGAAGGAAATCACAGAAATAAGATAGAATTTTGCTTTGAAAGTTGGATTTTGACTCTTAACAGACTTTTTTGCCTTAACAATTGGAGTTCAAAAATGATGTTTCCAGTCTTCTTATTCGGCGTAAAAATGCATATTTTCAAATTCTCCTCAGTGTAAACAAACCATTATATCTGCCAACAAATTGGACTTGAGGTGACTTTTTGATAGTATAAATTTGAGGAGCGTACTTGGTATCACTTTTATTCCAGTTTTGGAGCTCGTTCTCTCAGTTTCAGAATGATGTGATTTTTCAAACCGCACTAGATGATAAAGCCACTGTAGTGGCCTACGGGCGTTAAAAGGGTTAAGTGTAAATATTGTATGACCGAATCGCCAGAGAGTTGCAGCCCGTAAAATGTATTCAAAACTGTATTTCTGTGTGTTAGGCCCTCAAGAAGAAGCAGCTAATAGCCCAAGGAAAACTTGACAAGTTTGGAAAAGCCAATGAAAGCACTCCAAAAGACTGGGAGAAAGAGTGTCCCGATTTGAAGTAATTATTATTATTATGACTCCTTTGCACGCTGTGATTTGTCGGGGCGATTTCTTGTAAGTTTCATTCGGTGCGGTCCGACACTGAGACCCCTTTCACACGAGACCGTTACAATTCTGGTACGGTACCGCCTGTTCATACGGTACCGGTACAATTCTGGCACGTTTTGCAACAGTGTTCACACGTCCTAGCCGTGCCAAAATCGGTCCGGTACCGCATGTCCCGTGTGAACGAGCGACGGTACCGTACCAGAATTGTACCGGTCAGGTTTTGTGCCGGCTTCGTCTGAACGGGGTCTGAAAGATATGTGGCATCGCAATCGATTGTTTTTCGTGTCGGGACCGATTTTCCTGCGGACAAGTCAAATACGTCACGGCTCGAAAAGAGTAGACCCGACAAATCGCAGCGCGTAAAAATCAGCAATAAGACAAAAATAATTTTATGTTTCTAACCCAATTGTCCGATAAATATTGTCGCTAATTGTATTATCGCCTTGATTTGTTGCCTATTTACAGTGTAGAGAAACAGGCGGCTGCTAAAACTCAAGTCAAGACAGAGCCAGAAGAGGAAAAGAAGGTAGTTTTGGCCTAGTTATGGGCGCTTTGTTTTTCCATTTTCGATCACGTGGCATTCCCATGAGAAGTCTTTCTTTGTGTGAATCATGGAGCTTGAGGCGACTAATGTTTTTAGTATAAGTGCTCTGGGAAAAGGTTGTATACACCTGTTTCAAAAAAGGTTGCTTTTGGAATTGGCCTTTGGTCGTCGAAAGCCATTGTTTGATGGTCACTCAAGCAGAGAATCCCATTGAAATTAACGGCCAAATCCCAAAGCAACATTCATTGAATTAGTTGTAATCTCTGGGAAAGAGATTCTTCTAAGTTCAAATGTCATTTTCAATGCGGCATAGCTCCGTCTGGGTGCACTTGCTAGGCAGTGGTCTTGATATTGGAAAAGAGAAAAATAAAGTTCAACATTTTAAAAGCCTGTGTAAGCCACAATTTTGACAGCAAAGCAACATACCAAGTCGGAGAAAGCATCCATTTCCATCGGGTGGTTTAGAGAATATAGAGCAATGTTCTTGATTGAATTTGGTAAATTAAATCTGAAACTTTGTTTTAAGATGTTTATTAAGATATTTCTACACGTAATTCTTCTTCTAATATCGAACGAAAATAATATCAAAGGAGTGACCAAAATTTGTCCCTAATTTCCCAAAACCTTTTTATTCTATCCACAGCGGAAACATTCAGAGGAGAGTAGCGAAGAAGAGCCATCCACTCCTGGAAAACATAAGAAGTCCAAGAAAGACAAAAAGAAAGAGAAAAAAGTATGTACGAGAGAAAGTGTTTGAAAGTATGTGATTTGCCAGGAAAAGTAGGAGGTAACGGGAAAAAGAAAAGCATTTTGCTTTCCGATAAAAAATGCTATTTGTCACATCAGATTCTGGAGTTCTAGGAACATGGTGTTTTCATGTGAAAGCCAAGCATGTCTCGAAGGGGATGGAGGTTTTGGGCGCCTAAAATTGCTTTCTCGAAGTTGTCTTTCCCTAGTCTATCCATTTTCAGCTAGGATGGGCCTCTTGTAAATGATTCCTGAATTGTTTATACGGTTGGAATCAATCTAATGAATCGCATTTGCTGCTTGACCTCTTCAGGAACAAAGTGACGAGGAGAAGAAAGAAAAGAAGAAGAAAAAGAAAAAGAAGAAGGAAAAAGAGAAAGAGAAAGAAAAAGAAGATTCTTCAGACTCATCTGAGTAGTGACAGTTATATGTCACTGTTTTCTTACCCTGCAATCCCCTCGGCATACTCATCCCTTGTGGCGGAAGATAATCCATGACTTCTGCGAAGGTCCCAGAAGAGAACGAACAGATAAAAAGGACCGCACGTTAAGCACGACAAACATTGTCCCAACACAGGAGAACTGATGAATTTTCTGAAAGATTTACAAATAGAGGTCTAAAGCCCTTGTAGCCGAAAAATAAAACGCCGTACCAAACGATACGATTGTCCTCCATTTTTTTGGTTCAAATCTTTCTATTTTTTTGCTTCAACTTTCCCATATTACTTTATGCAAAGCAAACATTCCATGTTCCTTTGAGTAAGTCAACTCCTTTTCAACTCGTTTCCCTAATGTCCATTGTAATATATGCATAAATGTTTTAGAATCTTTTATTCATTTGCATGTATGAAATATAGGTGTTAGCAAATCACAGCAAAAAGTACTTAGGTCATGTATTTTTTATCAATGAAAAAATAAAATGGAATCGTCAAACTGTGCAACTTTTTTGTGTCCGAGGTACATTCCTGGTAGAAATAAATAAAAACCGAAGTGATTTTGTTACAAGTTTGATACCTTTCCGGTAATCTTGTGCAGAGCCTCAAATTTTAACTTTGAGGCCATCGCCAACCGGCGTGCTTTGCGCTTTTTGTTTTGCGGTTTTGCTCCGACTGCCTGATAAACTGTAATGGGTCTCTCAAATGGAATTAGATCAAGCAAAACTAACAGCCATTGGAGTTGTTCCGCGTAAGAACGTTAGAGATGCAAATGAAGCGAGCCTTTTGTTCCAGTTGATCCTGGTCAACCGGAAACAAAAGGCTCGCCTCATTGCATCTATAAGGTTCCTAAGCGGGACAACTCCAAATGTGAAAAATAGTGTCGACATGAAGGGGCTTCTAAAGGGGTGTTCGCGTGAGGAACAACTATTAGTCACTCGACCGACCGAAATCCCGAATAGCCCTGCGCACAGATGACGTCACACTAAAAACACAGACAAGCAAATATACTTGTCTCCCATGTTCTCAGTTTCTAAGGAATGATGACAAAATGAATGGTAAACTGATAGTTCCATTTTCAGAGCTTATATGTACTCCTACCCTGGCTCGTATCCAGATATGGATTTGAGAAGAAAAATGCCTTTAATGCCAAAATGCGCGAACGAGAATCGTAAGTCTTGACAGTTACCAGGTACAGGGTTATGCAACACACGGGCACATACTTACTTTTTTTTTTTTTTTTGATAGGATCACGATGGAACAGTTTTCAAAGTTGGGGCTCAGTAAGTTTGTATGGCAAGGTTGGTGGGGGGGGGGGGGCTGAGTTTAGTGAAAATGTAAGAAAACTTGGCGAAATGATGGGCTCCGCCGTCCCGTTCCTGAAGTGAGCGTAGAAGTCACATTTTGAAAAGACGATTAAAAAACAACGAATTTCGGTGTACGTTTTTAGCGAAATCATTCGCAATTAAAACATAGTTTATATGATTAAAATGAACGTTGGCGTTATATACATAAAAACAGCTGTGAAATCGTTTTGATCAAGCCTAATATTTACGAAATTTCGTTTGACTAACCAAAAACGAGGACCATACTTCCAGACAGAGCTGAAGCGTCGTATGGCGACCGTACGGTTCTTACGCCCACGCCAGAGATTTCGGCCCTGACAGTCGCTATCCTTGGTGTTAATGCTCAGTAGCGACTCAGGGACTCGGTCCAGGGACCTAGGTGAGGGAACGCCCGGCCACCAGACCATTAAATGAACGCCCCTTGTAATGAGTAGTGAACAATTAACGGTTTCTATACTTCCCTCAACGTATATATAGGTCTGGTAAGCTATTAGGTATTCCATGTGGGACACTTGTTTTCGGTGTGTTCATGTTTGCGATATATAGTCGACTTATTCATCCCCAATCTTTGGGTGTCATTTAGTGATGTCTTTTTGAAACAATCTAGATAAGGCGTCGTCCATTCGATTCGATTTCTACGCATGCGCACTCATACTTACGACTATCACTTAATCTTTTTAATTTTTTCTATAAGTAAATCGTGTATAGCTTGTACATTCACTTTATGGTTTGTTTTTACCCTACTCGAAGCCTCTTGAAAGACGATAAAAATGAAATCCAATTTGATTCTACGGAAAACTTTGCCACGTTTTTTTTTTCCAGATAGGTATCTGTTAGAGGTCCGCACTTGTTGGTCCTGAATTTCAGAGGTATTTTCCTTGTATAAAAAAATACGAGAGAAAATTCCTAGGGAAAATACGTACGTGTGCCTTTTGGGGGTCAAAATAAACTAAGTGACGCCATGTTTGGTACCTTCCCCCCACCCCGGGGGAGTAATTTTGGTTGCCTGCGGCCGGTTTTGTATTATGAGACAAGAGTTCTTTTTAACTTCAATGACGTCATGTCACGTGAACACCTCGAAGAATCCCGTGAGTTGCTGAAAGTTTTGACCAGGCTTGGTTGGCTGCCGATGTTCCATCGAAGATAGGAAATCTATGTTTTGACGTCTGGATACGGCTCATTCCCCAGTTTATTTCTCCAACCATTGTGGGCCGGTGCAAATGCTGTATTGGAGGCAGCGGAGTGTTGTTATTCAGATAAAATAAGTAAGAGACAAAAATTGCCATTAGACCCTATTTTCGTCACATAGTTTTATTTCTCAATCTCAATCAATACGTTTTGACAATGGACGATTCAAGCTATGAGCGCGCGCGCTTTTTCTTCAGAAATGCTTGGAATGTAGCACAGCTACCAGAACGCAACGCGCGTATGCAAGGCACTTTGATTCTTAAAATGTAACACAACCACCGACATGCAGTCTGCACTACTGTCTGCAACTTTGTTACCATGAACCCATGAATCATGTCAGTCAACTTTCGACGAAAAAACTAGTTAACAATTATTCCTCGAGCCCGAATGGGCTCTGAGTCAATAGCCCATGAGGCCGAAGGCCGAATGGGCTATTGACTCAGAGGCCATGAGGGCGAGGGAATAATTGTTTTAGTCAAATCACACTAGTAGGTCAATTTGTATTGCCAAAAAAACGTTTTTGTTTGGTCATTTGCCATTTTCTGGCTTTCAAATCCAACACTTTTCGCTACTAGTAGGCTATAACTTATAGCCTACTAGTAGCTCAACCAATCAGAACGCAGCATTGATAATAGACCACTAGTGTGATTTGACTAATATATAATACCACAAGGAATCCCGTGGTGAGAGTTACAGAATAGGAACTAACACCACGCAAAAAGAATCACCGTGGCCAAACCACATCACTTCGGTATGCTGTGTCTATTTATTGCATTATCATCCAGAACACGTCACACTTCACACGATCATAATTACAAAAGTCATGAACAAGTAATGCGAACACATGGGGTCTTGTGATTTCCATTGTGAACTGGGTATAAAGCCACTGGTGGTTGTCAAGCCTGGTGCACACTTGCGACATAGCGATATAAGAAAAATATCACACGAACAAAATTTAGTGGTTTCAAAAATTTGAAGTCCACAAAAATAACATAAGATTGCTTTGGTGATTGCTTTGGTAGTCTAATGATGATCCATGGAAAATATTGATAATATTTCAATTATTTTCCCATGCTTTTTCGTTGCTTCGTAACGTCCTTAATGTCGTTATGTCGCTAGTGTGCACCGGACATAACTGATTTGCAAGGTCATTTTCAAGAAAATGACTGAGTCTTTTTTCCAGGGGTCTAAAGATGCTATCAAATTTCCAAGTTTGAAAAGAGTTTAGCCTGGTAAAACATGCTTTAGGACAGCAAATAACTGATGATACAGGTCGAATACCTGCGCTTGGTGATCACTCATCGAAGCATTTTGTAAATTAAATATCTGATTTCCTAAGTAACGATTCTCTCATTGTGTTTTCTTTACATAAGAGAGGATACATTTCTCTTTGGTGATACGTAAGTTAAAGACCCTGTCTGCGAAGGGCGTGAAATAGAGTTTTGTAAACAATAAAAGTATATAGTTCTAATGAGGGAACGGTAAAGTAGTGAACTCAATCTGTTTAATCTCATGAGATCATTTGGTCTAAAACTGGTTGTGTAGTCATAGAACAGCACACTTTAAATAACGGTCCTTGCCGTATTAGATCAATACAACAAAAATATCAGAAGCTACGGCTAAACTAGGACACATGTAGCGCGCAACATTTATATCCTGCATGTTTCCCCGAGTGGCTAAACTCTCGCGAAGAAACATTTCTTGCATCGACGCTACAAAAGTTGCTGCGCGCAACAATGTTTCTCGCGTGGTTAAACAGGGAAACATGAAGGAAAATGTGTCTGGCTACAATGTTGCGCGCTACATGTGCCCTAGTTTAGCCAGGGCTATAACATTGTCACACCCATCGGACACAGGGTTTGTAACGTGTAAAGGCTTTACTGACTATCAATTCAGTGACCATTTCGTCGAGCGACTGCTGTATGTTGCTTTCCTAATTTATTATGATTTAATTAATAAAAAAATATTTCAGCTATAAATCTCTACATTGTGAAGTGCCGCGTATAGTCGTATTCTATTGTTGGGATGACAGCTTGAACAAACTTGAGGAAGATCAATAGGTACCTGGATATGGTTAAGGAAATACAAGCAGGATTTTCAGTGTGAAAAGATAATGAGTGCAAAGGTGACACGAATGGCAAGACAGCTCACTTGAAGAAGCTTCAATCGTGTGGCGGAGAGAACAAATCAGCTGAAAGAAAAATAAGTCCATCTTGCTGCAATCGTGATTGTCAGTGTGAAAATGTGATGGGCGCAAATGAGTTACCAAATGGTACGACGGTAAAGGCAGCCCTACAACAGGGAGAGCGAAAACCAAGTTAAAGAAGAACTATCAATCTAGCTGCAAGCGTGATTTTCAGTGTGTAAAGGTGGTGGGCGCGAACCTGGTGCCAAATGGCAGGAGTTCATTGAAAAAAGCGCGGCTGTGCAACACAGAGAACAAACCAGGTGAAATATAAAATAGTCCATCTAGTTGCCTGTCCGTCCATCCTTATCTGTTAGTCGGTTAATCGATTTGCTCGTCTGTCTGTCTGTTCCGTCCGTCCGCCCGTCAGTCGTAAGGTAATGCAGGCTGCCTGATAATTTTACTCTATTATATAAAGGATACATATAGACGCTAAGTTCTCCGCCGCCATCCGCTACTGTCTGAATAATTTTCTTCATTACATCGGCATGACTTCAAGAAAGAAGAAAGAAAGTATAACGATCATAAAAGGACACAAGTAGGAGATCAGTCATCCAGTCTTTTATAGTCTATTTCGTATGACTGAAAAGCCATGAAACACGGTCGGCACGGAACGCGCGGGCATACAGCCAATCATATCACGCGAAATGCTAAGACACGGTACAATAGAACAGATTTTGTATGACTGTGACAGAAACACGGCAGGGAATATAACTTTGCCTTTACGTGATCATTCTGCCAATCATATCGCGCCAAATAACTGATCAACCAATCAAAATGCTTAGACACGACATGGAACGGAACCTTGCCTTCTCGTGAACATTCAGCCAATCACATCGCGCGAAATGACTGAACAACCAATCAAAATGTTTAGACACGGCACGACACATCATGTTGACGCTGACACTGCACAGAACGCGCGCGCTGTAACATTTTTACAGTCATACGAAAACTGCTCTGCACGACATTGCAACTGATTCTTCTCAAAGCAAATGCATACAATTCTTACCGACAGGGGTGGACTGAGGCCATTGTCATTGGTAGATGGGGATGTGCTTCTATTGTTACAGTTTTCTTTGCATGATCCTGGAAAGTTCAATATGAGATAAAAACGTTTCTTATCTTAGTGTTCTATCCGTCTAGAGTTTTCGGGGATACGGTAAATATCCTTGCTGACTTTCAGCCGTCTGTCCCTTCGCTCTCGGTCACTTCGAATTCACCACGATATTTTCTTACCCATTCTTATTCGCCAGCCACCACCAACAGTCCTTCTCAGGACTACTTTCACCCGGAGGATCATACCACTACTCACATACAATGCATACCTGACTCATGTCTTCATACATCTCGTCTACTGATAAGGGTTTTCTATTCTACAAAGAGAAGTATTTGATCATTATTAGTTTTATCTTTTAATTTTGTTTCGTAGTAAGGTAAGAATGGAAAGTCCTATTTTTTAAATTTACTTTGGAGATCCCATCAAATCTAGGGCTGGCTCTTTCTACAAGTCTAATCACATGAAAAATTATAAACAATCCAAAATTGGAAATTAATTCTCTGATCTTTAAGAAAATGATACTCCCCACTGTTGGTAAGGACTGCACGTTTCCTGTGACTGCGTAATGCAAATGGCCAGTTATAGCCACGCAGCATGTCTTTCCAATTATGTAAATATATAGAGACGGACTCTCAAGACTTGCAGCCGAATTACGTTTGGATCTCACGGCACCAAAATGGCTGCCAAGCAGTCGTAAGTGCAGACACTGTGGATGGTCACTTCCGCGTCCTAGGGGTTCTTTAACGTACCTCTGGCTCTGTACAGTTCTGCGTCATCATCCGAGAAGACGCGAGAATCTAACCATTTGCAGATGTCAGAGCAAAGGTATTAGCACCTTCTCCTCAATTATTTGCAAAAAAAGCACTGAAGGTTGGTCCGAAACCCCACTCAAATAGCTATTATGAAGGCTAGACCAGCCGAGAATCCCCTGCACATGATTAAAGAGCCCTTGTTAGCCACTCCTCTGTTATTGTTTTCAGTCGATATCAGACAACTCGAAGTACGTGTAGAAATCTTGAAATAGTATTCTAAAAACAAAGTTTTATTATTCATTTATCGAATTCAATCAAAAATATTGCACTACATCCCCTAAATCAGCCGATGGAAATGGATGCTTTCTCTGTCTCGGTATGTTGCTAGGCTGACAAAATGGAGGCTGGCAGAGGCTCTTTAATAAGTATCCTCTCGAGCCTTTGCAAACTCAACCCAGTTTCGCAAGCACACCTTACCTCATTATAGCCATATAACCATAGTCTTGGCGTCTGGTAATATTTATCATAAGTAATATACATGTCATATGTTCTGGTCTGTAGTATTCCCTCTCCACTTGTAACATCGCTACTGGTCTCGCCTGAATCAGCCTTAGCAGCTGTTGTGACTGGGATTGACAGAGTAGCCTAGAAAACAGGAATTATATTTCAGGATGGTGGAAGAATTATAAGCAGGACTAAAAATAATGACTGACAGGATGGCCGCCATGGAGACTGCCCAAATCGATTTGAGCTCGGTCATACCTTGTTTCTGACTGGCCATATTATGCACAAATGAAAACGAAGGCAGCATCATTTTGGATGCAAAAAAAAAATCGGTCTCTTAGCTAGAAAGAGATTTTCTATTGCTTTGTGCTCACTCCAGAGCCTTTTTTTTACAACAATCTTACCTCGTCATTTCAAGCATGCCACTTTCCTCAAATGCTACAAGAAATAAGAAAAAAATGTACATATGTACTTGTAATAAGCAGCTTCCAACATTCTGATAGAGCTCCTTGGAGGCAAGGCAAGGTGATTTAAAGAGCCTGTGTCAGCTGCCATTTTGACAGCATAGCAACATACCAAGTCGGAGAAAGCGTCCATTATTATCGGCTGATTTAGAGAATATAGAGCAATGTTCTCGATATTGAATTCTGTAAATCAAATCTGAATCATTGTTTTCAGATGTTTATGAAGGGATTTCTACACACATAATTCGTATTCTAATATCGAATAAAAACAATAACAAAGGAGTGGCTAACACAGGCTCTTTAAGATCATGCTTTAATTGTCACTTAAGTATTGGAAGGTTTTCATGAAAAGCATATTAGCTGTCATACCCTCCATATCTTCAGCTTCTTCGTCATCTTCTTCATCCTCATCTTCGTCATCCTTGACTGTCACATCTGCTGCTGGTTTTGCAGTCTATTGACAAAAAATAACAGGAATTTAATAAAGATGCCAGTACAACAGATCCAGTTTCAACGGGTCAAGTAACAAGTGAACAGAATATCTGGATTTTTAACTGCAAATAGCGTAAATGTAAATGTAAAATGTAAATCTTTTGGTTGGGTGGCTCTACGTCCCGTGCGTCTGTGAAGAGCTTTTAGTTGGACCTGGGTTATTTTATGTCCCCCTCAAATTGGATATGGAAGTGGAGGGAGATGGGATCTCGGTTTATTGTCTCATCTGAAAGACTAAGGAAGCACAAGCTTTTTACAGCCCACAATGAAGCCTTAGCTCTCTTCGCTGCAGGAAAGAAGAGAAAGAATTTCCACATCCCTGCTGGGAATTGATCCCTGGGCTACAGCGATGAGAAGTGAGCACCGTAACGCTGCGCCACCCATGCTTCCCTAATAATAAGTGATTAAGCATTTTTTTGTTTCACCAACCTAATCGAGGTCGAGCAAACAGGACCGTTTCAGATTGACTAAGGGATACTTTTCTTAAAATCTTAGGTTGGTGAAACAAGAACACTTCACTTGATCACATTATCAGGTGCCCCTAAAACATGCTTTGTGAACATAAGACTGTTGAAAATCAAAAGGGGGGAGTCCTGAGCCAGTACCCAACACTTTTGACAAGCCTGGATACCTTAGTACAGAGTATGGTAAATGCTGGTGTTCATTGTTATGTAGTTTACTGCAATTAATCTATTCTTATGCCTGGTGCACACTAGCGACATTAGGATATAACGACATGAGCATGCGCTCTCTTATGCTCTTATGTAAAAGTGTGAACATCCGACACAACAGCAAAACATTGACATTACGACAAAGACATAACAACATAAGAGAAAAAAAAAATGTTTTTTCTCTTATGTCGTTATGTTCTTATGTCATTATCCACTTATGTCGTAAGGTCATTATGAGGTTATGTCGCTAGTGTGCACCAGGCATTAGCTATGGTATGTTAGCCTTGGTTCCAGAGCCTATGCAGCAGTCACATGCAAACAAGGCAAAAGTAATGCTAAGGCTGCTAATATTTGTGCCGTACAACAACCCAGAACTATAAATAACAAGTTAAGGATCAAATAAAGCACAAGTCAATAGGCCGATTCCTGGTAACATCATTGTTAACATTATTGGCTCTTGATATCTTGTGTTGTGAGCATGTCGTGTGATGTGAAGTTCAATTAACAGAAACTGTATGGACTAATGAGTACCATGCTGGAAATAAGTCAGTATTAAAATACTATCCTGCAAATGGTAATATACTAGTTCTGATGGGTCTATATTATAGTATAAAGGCTTTTCAAAAATGCTTCATTTACTGGAGGGTGGGGCCCAATCATACATTGTGTGGATCCAGAAACTATCCATCCCCCCCCCCCTACGGAAGGGATTGGAAATTCCGGAGGGGTGGGTGGGGGGGGGGGGGGGGGGGGGGGTCAATTTACCTGATCTTTTCCATACAAATACTGTATTTTTCTTTGGAAATTCCAGAGGGTGGAGGGGTCACTTTTCAACACCCTTCCGCAGAGGGGGTATGGATATTTTTTGAACCACACATTTACTGTAAATGAAACTCCACACTGCGAGCTTGCTATGCAAGATGTTGAGCTGAGATTTTCTATATATTCCAATTGACCTTTATCACATTAATAGCCCAATAATATCTAATAGTTATCAATATATACAAATCTGCCATACCTTATCAGAGTCTAATCTCATCATTGAGAACTGCTCTTGTGCCCCTGCGACAACCTTCTCCCCACTTGGGTCGACCTTGTGATGAGTGTCAACCCAGCCTCCATCTTCATCGGGTTCAACAATGGCTTCATTTTCTTCTTGATGCTCCATCTGCTTACAACGCTTGTAACATGGGACTAAAACAAAGTGATAAAATTGAAAAAAGAGAAGCCTGAAATTCATGATGAGTCCCCTATAACATTCTAGGGTGTTCCAAAAAATAAGCAATAGTGAGATAGGCACGTACCGCAGAGCCGGGGGGGGGGGGGGGGGGGGGGGCAACAATTTGCCCGCCATTTGAAAATATTTGTCCAATTCATCTGACCTTCTCAAGAAAACCTAAAAGTTACCAATTTCAGACCCCCTCCCCAAAGTTGTCTGATTTAGTCCACCCCCTCCCCCAATCAAAATTATGCGCTGCCGTGCCTGATAGGACTAGACCCCTCTATGGTTTCCTCATCTTTTGAAATCGCAAAGTTGGTGAAATCCACACACACTTGAAAAGAGCACCTGGAAAATTGTCAATGTGCAAAGTTTTGCAGCAAAGTTTGTTGGTTGAGGAAAACAGCCCTGAGAGGTCATTAATAAATTAAATGCTGTTTCTTTCGAGCGAGGAAAAAGTTTGCCCCCACAAACGAAATGAGACAACATAAAATTTAATCCTAATTCCATCCAAAAAACCCATAATACAGGCTGAGGAAGAAGCCATTCTTACCATTTTTAGTGAACAGATACTGTTTCTCTTTGGGGAGATATGGTTTGACTTTGCTTTCTTCGCCCATAGACCTGTATTTTAAAACCATGTTATTTTTCAGCACTTTGTCCTGGTCACTTAGCGTCTCGTGCGATATTGTTTTTTGCATGACATTTACCATGGAATCCACTCGTCATGTGATGAATTTATCTATAAGTTTCTCATTCTTACCATTGCCATGTTGGGCAGTGGTGAACCAGGTGATCACCTGCAGCTACAAACTATGAAAAAATAAGACAATATTTAGCAACAATCAAATGACAACAGGGCCTCTTGTAAAGTGTGGAAAAATGGAAAATAGTGCAGAATTTGTTCCCAATAGTGTAACAATATGCTTTCAAATGTAAAATGAAAGTACATGTAAGCTTAACCATGCCTCTACCTGTTAGCACTAAAAGATAAAACAACAACAATAGGAAATATCACTTCTTCCCGAATTTTAATATGAAAATACCTCTTCAGGGGTAATAACTCCTGTTTCCTGGAACTTGGATTCCTAGAAAACACAACAACATAGCAGACATTAGACTGAATCAACATTTGGGACAGAAATCACCACCGGAAATAGAAACCCATCCCATGCACGCCGCAGACATTCGATAACATCGCACGATAAATATCATGACCGAGATTAGAGTAAGACTACCTTTAACACAGGCGTGAGATATTCTGCGACACCAAGAGCAGTGCCCTTTACTTTGTTGAGAACATCCTGCATCGCCATTTTGGTAAAATTGCAGCGAATAATTCGCCTTTCGCGATTTGCAGGTAGTAGTACTTTCGATCATATGATTCGAATAGGCACTGCGCATCTTTTTACGCGTAGAGACCGCTGAGGTATTATCTAACCACAGGTATACCGCGTTAGTATGCTCGATTACTACTGTTAGTGCGGCGACACTACATTTCAGGGTCCGGTTGCTCGAAAGTGGTTTAGCACTAATCCAGGATTAATTACCATGGTGACTCGATGGTTTTGTTCAGAACTAAACCTGGTTTAAATTTAATCCACCTTTGAACAACCCACACCTTTCATGGTTCTATTCCCTCAAAAATCATGAAAACATTCTCGGTTCGTGTACGTATTTACTCGAACAAGGCCGTGGCGCTTATTTAATTTTCCGGCCTTTCATGAGCACAAATCTACTTAAAACTGTACAAAACAAAGCTAAAATTGACCGCAGTCATTGCCGAATAACTTCATTTTCGATCGCAATGCTCAAAAATGAGATACGGAGGGTTATCGGGTGTAGTGCTTATCGATTTATCGGGTAGGTGCGGGCGGCGCAAATACGGTATGCTAAATAAAGAGAAAACACGGGCTGAACGAAATTTGCACAACAGGTATACCATGTAGGTATTCTCGATTAACTAAAATTTTGAGAGAGCCTGTCGTGCAACTGCGCAGCTGTTCTGCGCATTTCAAAACAACGGGAGTATCCATTCTCGAACCCAGAGCTCCCGGCTCGTGCCTCGCAGGGTCGCTGATTGGCGGAAATGACGCGCACGCGTACACAGAAGTAGCTCGCTTTATAAAAACGTCTCTGTGAAAATAACACTGGCATTCGTTTCTTAGTCGTCTTTTCAACCTATGCCTTCGACTTGTTGAACGCTTTAAAAGTAATTATCAATCTCGTACCCAGAGCCCGTCATCTTTTTGGAATCTTGCCGCTGGCCAAAAAGATGACGGGCTCTGGGTACGAGATTGAAGTAATTATAAGGCATAAAACCAGAATTTTCTTTTACGCATGCGTCGTGGACGCCACCAGAGCCTCCCCCGCGAGATGACGAGTCGGGGAGCTCAGGGTACAAGAATGAGGAGTATCGTCCCGTAGCGATGAAAATGTAGGCCAAAAACCTCGAAAACAATCGTTTATAATCTCGCTATTTCTAGTTCTCGATCCATCGGACCATTCTTTTTAACTTTACATATTAGCTGTATTCACACTAGAGACGGGTTTCCCGTCTGAGACGAGTTTCTCGCCTTGAATATGGTTCCCTGTTCTTCTGTGATCACGTGAAAACAATTTTTTTGAAGGAGAAAGTTTAGACAGATAACAGGCAAGTGTTTCTGAGCAGAATTGACAGCCCAGGAACTTTTGACGAGAAAACTCGTCTCAGACGAGTTTTCCGTCTCTAGTGTGAATACGGCTATTATCTGATGGTCTAATTAGTTTTGATGAATGAGAGTGATCGCTCCTTGAGCATGCGCGTATCGTGCATGACGGCTCCTTTAATTAACAAAGTGCGGCGACGCTGGGTGACGCTACATTTCAGGTTGTCATCTTTCATATGGCTCCCTCAAAATAAAGAGATGCTAAATAAAGAGAAAACACAGGCTGAAAAAAATTCATAATTTTGTGTAAATAATTTGACTCCAGACTGACAAATATATATTTTTTTTTGCAAATTTAATTTAAACCCAGTGTCTGGTTTCTTGATCGACCTTATGACGTGAATATAATATCCGGGTGCGAATTCCTAGAAAGCAGGGCACAAAGCACGCGAATTCGACTGCAGTTGTATCTACCCAAACCGTTGGCTCCAAGCAAATTTTTGACGCCCAAAGTTGTCAAAATGAAGGGTAGCACTATTTCGAGATACAAGATACAAAAGATACAAAGATACAAAGATACGAAGATACGAAGATACGTAGATACGTAGATACGAAGATACAAAGATACAAAGATACAAAGATACAAAGATACAAAGATACAAAGATACAAAGATACAAAGATACAAAGATACAAAGATACAAAGATACAAAGATACAAAGATACAAAGATACGAAGATACGAAGATACGAAGATACGAAGATACGAAGATACGAAGATACGAAGATACGAAGATACGAAGATACGAAGATACGAAGATACGAAGATACGAAGATACGAAGATACGAAGATACGAAGATACGAAGATACGAAGATACGAAGATACGAAGATACGTAGATACGAAGATACAAAGATACAAAGATACAAAGATACGAAGGTACTTAAATACAAAGATTCCTTGTATCGGATTTCTCATATTCTCATATGTATTAGTGTTACCCGGGTTTCAGCCTCTTTAGTTTCGAGATATAGATGCAGATGCCCATTTTAGCTTAGAAAATGTACTGTACTGATTTGTTTCATTTTGCAATTGAAGTTTGGTTTTGTAGTTTTACAGTGACCGGTTTTAATCTCTTCACCTCTAGCACAGTTGATGAATGTGATAGTGACGGAGAATCTCTGGTCGAAATGATTGCCCATCAAACGCGACGTAAGTACAGCATATTTTCTAAGCTAAAATGAGCATCTGCATTTATATTTTGAAAATATAGAGGCTGAAACCCGGGTATACAAATACATATGAGAAATCCGATACCTTGTATCTTTGTATATCTTTGTATATCTTTGTATATCTTTGTATATCTTTGTATATCTTTGTATATCTTTGTATATCTTTGTATATCTTTGTATATCTTTGTATATCTTTGTATATCTTTGTATATCTTTGTATATCTTTGTATATCTTTGTATATCTTTGTATATCTTTGTATATCTTTGTATATCTTTGTATATCTTTGTATATCTTTGTATATCTTTGTATATCTTTGTATATCTTTGTATATCTTTGTATATCTTTGTATATCTTTGTATATCTTTGTATATCTTTGTATATCTTTGTATATCTTTGTATATCTTTGTATATCTTTGTATATCTTTGTATATCTTTGTATATCTTTGTATATCTTTGTATATCTTTGTATATCTTTGTATATCTTTGTATCTTTGTATCTTTGTATCTTTGTATCTTTGTATCTTTGTATCTTTGTATCTTTGTATATTTGTATATTTGTATCTTTGTATCTTTGAATCTTTGTATCTTTGTACCTTTGTACCTTTGTACCTTTGTACCTTTGTACCTTTGTACCTTTGTACCTTTGTACCTTTGTATCTTTGTATCTTTGTATCTTTGTATCTTTGTATCTTTGTATCTTTGTATCTTTGTGTCTTTGTGTCTTTGTGTCTTTGTGTCTTTGTGTCTTTGTGTCTTTGTATCTTTGTATCTTTGTATCTTTGTATCTTTGTATTCTTTGTATTCTTTGTATCTTTGTATAAGCATAAATTGCATAAAGAGAACTCCTCGATAAATTGTCTTTGACTACAGGAGTATTAAATCAATATGCCACTGAAATAAGGGAGCGTTCATAAGTTATCTAGAGGGGGGGCTATGATGATTTTGAGGGGGGGCCTCTGTTTTTCCCTAATATGATTTAGGGGGGCTATGGAAAATTTCCAACAAAAATAACATTGAGCATAGGGGGGGCCAACCATTTTTTCCCGAAAAAAATTATACAAAAATACAGTAAAAACCTGCGTATTAGAACCTGTTAGGCTAAAATTTTCATTTTAATCCCCTCGACATAATAACCTAATAAGGTTATTAAATAGAGGATATTACATGGCCGAATTTTATCTTCGAGTGTTGAAAATTTATCTCACGAGTGAGCGCAGCGAACGAGTGAGATAAATTTTTAACGGAGAAAATAAAATTCGTATCTCCAAGCGGTCATGTAATGTTCTGTTTATTATATAAACATCAATGAAATATCAAATTCAAATTTTATTTGAGTTAAGCTTAAAAATCGAGCATTGAGCAAAGGCAAGTGTGATATTTTCACATGTGAAAATAACATGATATTTTCACGTGTGAAGATATCAAGTTTTCGTGCGGGAGATCACCTGGTATTTCATTGGTGTTTATATAATAAATAAATTTTAAGTTAGGTTCTTATCAGTGGAGTTGCTGTAAAAGTGTGTAGGTAGAAACTCCTGAATTGGAAGATTATCATCTGATTATATTTACAAGTAACTGGACATTCATTTTTTTTCTTTCTGAAAAAATGGATAAGATTAATAGCAATCTTCAGGATCAGTAACTATCACAAGACTTTAATATGGCTAAGGGTGTATATGTGGGGGGGGGGGGCTATGATATTTTTCTTTGATTAATTGACATCTCTTGAGGGGGGGGGGGGGTCGGGATAAAAACCCTGAGATCATCAGGGGGCTTCAAAAATGAAAGAAAAAAATTAGGAAATCATCATAGGCCCCCCTCTAGATAAATTATGAATGCTCCCTAAGATAAACTTACATGTTGAGATGTCCTCAAAATACGGTAAAATTACCCGGGGGGAGGGGGACTCCAATATTTTCTGGTCGGGGATGATTGTCGTATCGTTTAGGGGTTAAAAAAAACTTTTGAGCCTAAGTTTAAGCCCACCCCTTAAATAAATAATGACCGCTCCGCCCTTAATTCAAACCATTATCAAGCATAAATTGCATGAAGACAACCTCTCGATAAATTGTCTTTCACTACAGGAGTATTAAATCAATATGCTACTGAAATAAGATAACAAACTTACATGTAAGTAAAGACAATTTAAAAGACAATTTAATTTATCTACCAGAGAAACTACACAACTGCAAATCGTTACAGACTTTTAAAAAAGCACTGGATGAGTTGCCTCCCTGTTTCTTCGAGTCTTTGTCAAATATCATATGTAAGTATATGTCCTCAAAATACGGTACAATTACCCGGGGGGAGGGGGACTCCAATATTTTCTGGTCGGGGATGATCGTCGTATCTTTTAGGGGTTAAACTCAAGAAATATTAGGGAGATTTGTATCTTTTATGGCCGAATTATGTGTCCAAATTGTTTTCTATCATGATGGTGCTTGGTCAAACACGGAAATTTCTTGATGGGTATCTTTTACCTGTTATTACTTGTCTCCTTTTGCGCCTACTTTGCACATAAGACCTCATCTTTTAGGGTCTCTTATAGGGCTTTGGGTAACAAATTATATGAGGCACGCCATGTTTGGTATCTTTTAGGGGTGCAACTGAAAATTTCCGACGAACATCCCTGATCCGGCAGCTAAAATGAAGAACAGAAAATGCAAACTGCAGTCTAGAAATTGCAGACTGGATAATGCATAGAAAATGCAGGCTAAGAGTAAATTACATTAAGAAGAACGAAACGATGAGTTGATGTGAGTAGCGAGATCGTCAAGATCGATCGGCCTGTATTTTCTGGTCTGCATTTTATACTTGCCGATCCCCGACCAAAAAATATGAGAGTCTCCCCGGGCAAAAAAGTCCATGGGAATTGTTCCGTGACGATGGCCGACAAGAGAGTGAAAGAAATTTGCTAATTTTGTGTAAATATTTGACTCGAGACTGACAATGATATTTTTTTTTGCAAATTTACACCCATGTGTCAGGGGATTCTTGACCTTATGACGTGAATATAATATAGCCGGATGCGAATTCCTAGAAAGCAGGGAACACAGAGCTGTGAAGTTTCGACTACAGTATCTACCCAAACTGCTGGCTCCAGGCAATATTTATGCCACATCTCTTTAAAAAGTTGTCAAAATGAATGCTAAACTGCTCCTACAGTTGTGTGCATCATTCACGTTTATAGTTTGCTTAGGTAAGTAAGATGTGATTTCTTTATTTGCAGTGGACAAGTTAGACATCTGTGGCGTGTGCAATAATAATATGTATACATTTCTCCTCTTGGCGACGCGGAAAAACTGATTTCCAAAACGCATAACGAACCGCAGTCTAGCGCAAACATTTGCTGCACTATGGCAAACGCTAGAAGAATTGTGTGTTCAAATCAAAGTAGGGTTGCTATGAGACTGGCCTCTTACACAGCCGCTCGTGTCCACTCGTTTCACTTTCTTCCCACCTGGGCAAAGGGGAAGGAAATGCTGAAATCGAAAACTAATTATATTACTTATGAAGCACGAGGGCGGGTATTTCGATTGCTTTTACGATATTGATGAGCAAACTATACTCTAATTTCTATTTATTTCTCATTGCATGATGCAGAAAGCTTCCGCATCACGCCAGCGACGATTTTCGGGCGTCCTGTGGCTGTTGGATCTCGAGTGAAGCTATCGTGGATCTATGAGCTCTCCAAAGAGGAAGCGCAAATGGCGGACGCTTTCGCTGTGATTATAATAGAAAAAGAAGAACACTACAACAGTAGTCAATGGTCTGTGCTGGCAACCAAAGATTTGAATACAGGTATTAAAGAAACGAAACCGTATTTTGACTGAAAATTTTTGATCAAATTTTTGATCAACGTTTTTATGGAATGCCTCCCAATGTCATTACAAGAATAATTAAGGCCAACTCTGGGACCTTATCTCGCCCTATCCCTTATCTCGCAACTCATTATAAATGGTACAATTTTTCCTTACCATCCCGACACATCATCCGCGACCAATTAGGGAGTCCCCATCCCCCCCCCCCCCCCCCCCATCCCCCCTGGTTGAAAGAAAACATCTTGTGGTAACCGTGAGTTCGACGAAGAAATGGAATCTTCATCATTGTTTTCTTTGCCAGGCTTTATAAAATGCGTATCAAAATCAGGTCTTGCTCATTCTCGAACCCAGAGCTCCCCGGCTCGTCACCTCGCAGGGGAGGCTCTGGTGACATCCATTTGAGGACCTTCGCTGATTGGCTGAAATGGCGCGCACGCGTACATAAAAGTCAATCTTTATTAATGTTATTTTCTAGCTGGACAAACGGTTTACACACACACTGTCTGCAAATAGCTTAAGCTAATCAGGGCAGACAGAGTGTGGAGACGGAATAAAAGATATAAATACAATATATAATATATACAATACAGTAGACGGAAAACTTGACTTAATTTAGAAAAATAGAAATGACGATAAATATTAACAATGAGTAATGAAAAATTAAGTACTACTAATAATAATAATATCAGGGTGCAAC
This sequence comes from Scolanthus callimorphus, assembly GCA_033964015.1. Lineage (NCBI taxonomy): Eukaryota > Metazoa > Cnidaria > Anthozoa > Actiniaria > Edwardsiidae > Scolanthus > Scolanthus callimorphus. Next base: position 10,490,189 of record CM066923.1, on the reverse strand, counting down.
TTTATAATTTCTAATATCTTGAATGATAGATTCAAGATCGGCGTAAAAATCCTGCTTTTTGAGAATTTCAAACAATGCTGTGTTGATTTTCTTTTCGAATCTATGTTTTGGTAGACTTAATATATAGATTTAGCCACTGGCTAAAAGCGGAGCTCCCGGTTACATATTTTTCTGTGTTAATGAAACAAAAACAAGGTTGCCATTGTAGATAGCTTGTCACAGTATGCTTTACAAGAAAAATGTCTAATAATAATGTCTCTTGATATGTATACAGTGTCTTCTTTGGTTGCTACACTTGCACAATAAAGCTTGGCCTGTCGAAGTAGGGTAAAGAACCTTCCTTCAGAAAAAATAGCATACTTAACCCCTCCCATGGAATGATTCTAACAAAGAATAAAAGTGCAATAAAGAGAAAAGTAATTATTTACCATGAGTTTTTTTTAATTTGAATCACAATATACATGTCCCATTATTACATGAGCAGTGTATTTTTACTAAAGTATGTCATTCCAGAAAATACCAATACCCTACCCCTTTCTTATACCTCCAGCCTGAAAGCCCTACCCCTTTCGGGCCAAGCATCCCCGTACAATCCAATATATGGTATACCATGAATGAGCAGAGAAATTCAGAATTAAATAGACAGGTTGCCAATTTTGGTCTTTCCACTCATACAGCTGCACCTTCTTTTTTAATTTATTAAAAATCCACTGAATGGTAAGGGGGGTGGGCCTAGAAGCTCAGAAGGGAGGGGCATCCACTTTTGAACATATTTTCTTGTTTTCCCCCACCCCCCACCCCCCACATTGCCATACATAATGTCTATCAGCCCCCTCACTTATGTTCTGCCTCCCATGTACTACAGCCATTATGTTAATATTATTTTTGCCTTATGCCATGGATGGCCTGTCCAAGAGCGATCTCTGGCTGCTGCTTTGTCACTGAAATTGAAAGAGAATAGGATATATACAGATTATCTTTGTGAAAGCCATAAAAATAATGAAAACATAAAACCAAGGATGAATAACATTCAAACTTTCAGATTCACCACTTTAAAAGGAATGTATTGAAACAAGGTTGATTTTTTAACATTCCATAATTACCATGTCTCTGTTTGATTGCCCAGGAGGCACAAGGGCACACACACAGAAGCATTAGTTTTTGACACACTTATGCTATGGTAGTATTTTATGTAGTATTTTATGATATGGTAGTATTTTAGAAATTATTTGCTTCTGATCAATTAAAAATATGCTTAGGAATGTTGTATGTGGATAAGTGTCCAGCAGGCACTAATTCAAGGATTTATGGTGCGTTAACAGTGTCAGGGCCGTAGCGCTTACTGGGGCAGGGGGACACAGTTTTTCCCCAAACAACCCTTAAAACTCCCAATTTTGCACCCTGCATTTCAAAGTTCTCCCAAACATGCGGTAAATTCTCATTTGGGCAAAAGAGTTTAAACTTTTTTTTAAAACTGCTCTGAGGTTTTTTATATGTTGTGCCCCCCCCCAGTTTTTGGAGGCTTGTTACGGCCCTGAGTGTTATGTGTGGTCCCCTTTCCCTCACTCCACAGAAGTGTGTTGAAAAGTGACACACCCCTCTGGAATTTCAAAAGAAAAATAGCTGAGTATTTGTATATAAAAAAAAGCAGGTAAATTGACCTGCAACCACTCTAGAATTTCCAAGCACTTCCTTGAATACTTTCTGGAACCATAACAAAGGAGGTACCTTGATATAAAAGTGATTTGGAGGTCTGACATATTTTTGGGGGTATGAAATTTGTAGTAAAAGGAATTTTTTTGGGTTTAAAATTCTACCAGGTATTTGGGGGGTGGGGGTTTGATCGAAAGCTAAAGCTATTTCCAGGAAACATGAGCACAGCATCATGTGTATGCTGGTATTAAATGGCCTTTTTAGACTAAGAAAGTTGGATATTATGGCCGGCGGGCAGTTTAAAATTTATGGCTCATTTTTTTGGGTATGAAATTTGGAGCTCTGTCGGACCCCCAGCCATTTCTATATCCAAGTACCCCCTGGGAACCACACATTTTATATGTGTTTGGCTACAGTCATTACTGAGGATATTCCACTTAGTGTGATGATTGCAGGGGGCCCGGCCGGGGGCGCAAGCTAATCCTCACAATATGACTTATGAAAAACATCACATGAAGCTACAATGTCACAGATACAAATGATTGTAGGTTCACTTTTTTCATTTTTATGACAAATAGTAACTATCTGTGAATTGTCCTAGGTTTTTATTGAACTGAAATATAATTGCATCTAAACTGAAGCTTGACAAAGGCCAAATATCATGAGGGAGAAATATCTTGTTCTAAGAAAACATGCCTAAATTTTGTTTCTTTTCCTGTATTAAGATAATCAATTTTCAGCCCCTTCAACTGTGAATGATGCACTTTGTCAGTTGTTCCCAGAATGTCTGATTTTATAAAGTGTACTTACACTTTATTTACAATGTAAAAACTAACTTTTTTTAATGATTTGGGAGACAAAAATAATCTAAAATAAACTTGCGCTACCTACAAGATTACTTGCCTGTTATATACGGTAAACACTGTGAAGCCAGAAAAACATAAGCTGGAAACCTACAAATTAAATCAAGCAGTCAATTAGTCTCCTTAGTCAAACCTCAGGGCTCTGCGAAATTGATTAAATATTCCAAAATTCTTAGAACAACAGGTTAATAAACTCAAGAATTACTGTACCATTGCCTAATCGGAAGTTCGGAGATTGCATTGCAGAGTCATTGTTTGATGACCAAAGCAGGGACGTCAACTCTCCCGGTTTTGCCGGGAGTCTCCCGGTTTTCTTTTGAAAAAACGATTTTTTTTTGCTTCTGGACCTTAAAAGAACGCTAAATACAGCGAAAATTATAGACATTAGGTATTTTCCTGCCCCAAAAGCCCAATATTTTGGTGTCTCAAGGTTTTTCGAGCGGCAAGGTTGACGTCCCTGCCAAAGTAAAGTGATGGCGTTCAATTATTCATTCAACATGGCTGCCTAATGGGCAAGCAAATACCTAAATTCTCCCTAAGTACAATAATTATCACTCAAAGCTATGGCAACGGAAGTAGAATCGCTGTCAAACTGAAAATCACTTAAAAATGCGTATTACACTTGGAATCCTCAAACAAACAAAGTAACGTAAATCTCCCGACAGCCACCATCGTTTTTAATGAACTTTCATCATTTTCTAACTAGCGTAGCGAGCCGCCGGGACGCGAGAAAACTTGGAACGAAAATTTAAAAGTTTAATAAAAAAAAAGTTTATAAAACTACGGTTGAATTTTAAAGTTTTTCGTGAGGACCTACCTTGAGAATATTTTTTCGTTGCACGGCACGACGACAGTCTTCTGAGTTTCGACCTTCGTTCTTCTTCTCGCGCTGTCGTTCTATCTTTCCTTCTGAGATTCTGAGAAGGAAAATGTTCTGGACACTTTTTTCCGTTGTATTTAGTCTCTGCCTTTTATCTTCAGGTTTCGACATGTTGGCTAGGGTACTTTCATCCCCCTACTGAAGACACTCTTCGCCCTCTGACTTCGTTTCTTTTTCCTTCGTGAAACTCCCGTGTTCATCGACATATCCATCTCGACGTTTCGACCTCATCGCGGTAAATTTGACTTTTAGACTTAGTCTAAAATACCTTGAAATGAGGCAGCTTGTCACAGAAACGTTTCATTTTTTTCGTGAAGAGCAAGAAAACAAATTCCTTCTCTTGTCGAAAATTCTTCCCTGCTTCAGAGGCCTCTTCTCTCTGCATTTCGCTGGTTGAAAAAAAAATCCCTTGCAAATAAAATTCAAGGCGCGCGCGTGCTCATTTTCCCGCTCAAAACTGATGGGCTACCTGTGCGACGACGGACACACACACAACCGGAAGTCCATGAAAATCAAGGTCGATGGGTATACACTTTTCTGTTATGTTTCCTTCTTCTCCTGCATGTAGCTATGGGGCTCCGCTACGCGGGCGCCTTCGGCGCCCGCGGGAGCTCCGCTATAAAAACGTATCTGTTAAAACAACACTTGCATTCGTTTCCTAGTCGTCTTTTCAACCGATATGACTTCGACTTGAAAGGTCTAAAAGTAATTTTGAGGCATGAAGCCTCCATTTGCTCTTGAGCAAGCGTCAGTGGCTGTCATCAGAGCCTTTTCTGCGAGTGACGAGCCGGGGAGCTCTGGGTACGAGAATGGGTCGCGCTTCGCAACGGAAGAGAAATGCGATCCAGCTTCTTCTGCAGTTCAGTGATTGCCTTGGCTTTCACGCAGTGTTGATAAATAATGACCCGTCCCATATGGTGAAAAATTTTGTTTTTAAGCCTAAACCTGTCCTTGTTAATGCAAAACCTCTAAAAGTCTGCGTGAAAATAGGGGGGTGTAAATTATGAATAATGTTTGCTGTAAGTGTAAAGATTTGTTGTAGGAGTGAGTAGAAGTGTAAGGTTACGTAGAATAAGGCAAAAGTGTTTTCATTGACCTGTTCGTTTGCTCTTCGCCTTAGGTCGCACACGAGTCGTCCCTTCGTGGGAGAAAGGTCGTGTTTCGTTCTCAGGGTCAGCGGTTTCACTCACTATCAGTAACGTCATAGCTACAGATGGCACCCGGTTTCGCTGTTCGCTTGTGACGTCATTTCCTACAGAGGAAAGCTACATTGAGCTACCACTGCTACGTAAGTAGTTATTCCAGCAATTTCTCTATCATTTGTATTTTTCTACTTCACTTCACTCAATACAGAAAAATTTCGGCGCGCGCAATGTAGTCTTTGGCAACTCGCGCAACGAAGACACTACCTTCGCACGTTCACAACAACAAGTGTATCTTGGCGAGGAAAAGCAAACTCTACCAAAAATGCCCTGCAGTGATAGGCCTGGCGGGCAGTCACTATGTTTGAAAGAAGAGTAAGCGTGAGTTCGACGTTACAGGCATAGAAATTCGTCATTTGGGCAGCGCTTTACGCAAATGAATAATAATAATTTCGTCATTTCGGCGCGCAATTGCGCGCATGAATAATAAAACCTAGAGGATTTGTTTACTATACAACGGAATACTATATAACGGAATGTTCATCTCAATTTCTCTGAGGCTTGATGAAATGCGTTTATCAAAATTCGGGCGCGCTTCGCGCGCAACGAAAGAAAAATGCCATCCCCCTATCTGTAAATTATCTTCTACTAGGTGAAATGGGGGGGGGGGGGCGATCACGAAAACGTTTAACTGCTCTGAGGGGGGATCACGTTAATCACTGTACTTGTAGCGGAGCTCCAGCGCGGGCCGAAGGCCCGCGCAAGCGGAGCACCATACCTAAGGAAAAACGTATACCATCGAGTTGATTTTTGAACGTCACGGGCAATTTGGATCATTTTGATGACGTCATTGATGGCGTGAGGGAACGTGACTTTGGTGTAGAGTTCCTCTGATGCTCTTTGAAAGTTTGTCCAAGTTTGGCTTCTAGAGAAGCTTCCCTTCGGGAGATATGATTTTTTCTTTATTTTTCTGGTATTAAACCTATAGTGTCCGCCGTCCGTCCGTCGTCCGTGTACACATGGGAACCCTGTGGTATGCAAATAAAAAATTATATCTCCTCAAGGGAACATGCTAAGACAGCCATACTTGGGATATTTTGTCTATGCCACAAGGGGGGTGCTGTAGCACGGTCACGTGATGTGACGTCATCGATGACGTCATCTATGCTTGAAAAATGAATATCTCGTGAAGAGAAGACTCTAAAACAACCAAACTTGGGTAGTGTGGTCTAGGTCACCAGATGAGCGAAATGAAGTGGTCACGTGATGTGACGTCATAGAAGACGTCATCTATGCTTGAAAAATGAATATCTCGTGAAGAGAAGACTCTAAAACAACCAAACTTGGGTAGTGTGGTCTTGGTCACCAGATGAGCGAAATGAAGTGGTCACGTGATGTGACGTCATCGATGACGTCATCTATGCTTGAAAAATGAATATCTCGTGAAGAGAAGACTCTAAAACAACCAAACTTGGGTAGTGTGGTCTAGGTCACCAGATGAGCGAAATGAAGTGGTCACGTGATGTGACGTCATCGATGACGTCATCTATGCTTGAAAAATGAATATCTCGTCAAGAGAAGACTCTAGAACAACCAAACTTGGGTAGTGTGGTCTAGGTCACCAGATGAGCAAAATGAAGTGGTCACATGATGTGACGTCATCGATGACGTCATCTATGCTTGAAAAAATAATATCTCGTGAAGGGAAAACTCTAAAAGAACCAAACTTGGGTAGTGTGGTCTAGGCCACCATATGATCGAAATGAAGTGGTCACGTGATATGACGTCATCGATGACGTCATCTATGCTTGAAAAATGAATATCTCGTGAAGAGAAGACTCTAAAACAACCAAACTTGGGCAGTGTGGTCTTGGTCACCAGATGAGCGAAATGAAGTGGTCACGTGATGTGACGTCATCGATGACGTCATCTATGCTTGAAAAATGAATATCTCGTCAAGAGAAGACTCTAGAACAACCAAACTTGGGAAGTGTGGTCTAGGTCACCAGATGAGCAAAATGAAGTGGTCACGTGATGTGACGTCATCGATGACGTCATCTATGCTTGAAAAAATAATATCTCGTGAAGGGAAAACTCTAAAAGAACCAAACTTGGGTAGTGTAGTCTAGGCCACCATATGATCGAAATGAAGTGGTCACGTGATATGACGTCATCGATGACGTCATCTATGCTTGAAAAATTAATATCTCGTGAAGACTCTAAAGCAACCATATAAACCATGTACACATGGGAATCCCTTTCATTCACATAGAAAATTTTATAACCAGGAGCTCCGCTTTTAGCCAGTGGCTAAATCTATATATTAGAGGGAGGATCACTGCATTTTGACCTTGTATTTCCCAAAATCCTCTGACCCCCCAGGCGATAAATAATGATCAGTCCCTAATTGTAGAAATGAAAAACCTACTCGACCATTTCGGCCAACTAGCTTCATTTTAGCGCCTGCTATGAAACTCTGTCAAGAAAATTTGACTGGCCGACGTTGCAAAATATATCAAGAAAGTCCTGGGGTTTTTTTTACGAATCCGCGCGGGTTGCCTGTGGCATTTTAAAAATCTCGATCCAAACCCTTTGACCCTTTGACCAAGGAAAAACAAAAATGAATGGCGACCACGGAGATTGTTATTTTTCGCAACATCTGCAAGTTTTGGGTGCATTCCCTAAGATTTGACATTTTTTGTCGAAATTTTCCTGATATTGATCCTTATTAAGAAATCTCTTTTCCCTATTTGAATCGCTCTTTGTCTGCATTTTTCCTCGTATTATCTGTGTAGGTCTTTCCTCGTATTAGCGAGAGAAATAAAACAGGAAAATTCACCAAAAAACTCCATGCGGATGCTCGAGAAGCATCGTTCTCTTGTGGTCGCCATTTTGCATTTTTCTAGTAAAGAGCTTGGTGAAAAGACTGGAAAAAACACAGGCAGCCCGCGCGGAGTCGATAAAAAAAACAGCACTTTCGTGATATGGAAGTTTCTGTGAATCTGAAACTGTTGATTCTACGCTTCTAAAACATGACTAACATATCAATGAAATATCGCCAATAACTAACGTTGCAAAGGCTTCCTTATTATAAAATCCCCCTTACCTTAGAGCGGATTTCACATGACTGTCAAGACTTGTTATGTAGTTGCGATTGCTTTGCGTTCTCATTGGCTACTCATTTTTCTCAGCCAATCAAATTCTGTAGTAAATACAATTGTGTAATTACTTAGTAATTGGTTCGGCTTGCAATTGACTAAGAAAAAAGCCATTTAGGAGCAAGTAGTGATTTCTCTCGATTCTGATTGGCTAGTGATTGCTCAATTGCAATTGTTTTCACGACAGTCATGTGAAAACCGCTCTATTTGGAAAGAACAATTATATTTCCTCATATCTTGAGAAACATCGCTCTCTCTTGGTTGCCATTTTGTTTTGTTTTTCTCGGCCAAAGAACATGGGTCCAGATTTGAGAGAAAAAAATAGGCAACTGAACCCACGCTTATCGGAAAAAAGCGAAATGCGATTCTCTTTGAAATTAACAGATCCTCCCCGAGTACGACTCGTAGGCCCCTACCCATACCAAGGGCGAGTAGAGGTGCGACATCCACATTACGGAACTTGGGGTACGGTTTGCCACAACTCGTGGGGTTCGACTGACGGTCTCGTTCTCTGCCGCGAGCTCGGCTACCAATGGGTAGTCACTGTTTCAACCTTCTCCAGGTTCGGCCGCGGAAGGGTCCCATATGGCTAGACTTTCTACAATGTACGGGGAATGAGACGTCGTTGACCCAATGCCGGTTTCCTGGATGGGGTATTACCAGCCATATCTGGTGTGACCATAACAGAGAAGCGGGGTGACTTGCGGCTTGCATCAGCATTTCAACGGTAAGCAACAGACTCTTTTTTCTTGTTCAGTATTACATGTGATAGAGCAAATTTCGAGTGTCGAAAACGAACTAACGCGAAAATAAATACACCTAGCCATTAAGAAACGAAACCCATTGAACAGGTGGCCAATCAGAAAACAAAGAAAGTACGACACTTTCGTGTCGTTTAGTCGCATCCCTTACAGGGACGGCGTAGCTGGGAGGGGGGGGGGGGGGGGGAGGGTGGTTTTAGCCCGCCCAACCACCCACCCACACACATCTGTCACGTTCACAGACATTTTCATTAATAAAACTCAGCTCCCCACACCTTGCCATACAATCTTACTAATGCCCCCCTCCCCCCCCCCCCCCCCTCCCCCCACACACACGCACACACTTTTAAAAAATGTTCCGCCGTCCCTGCCCTAAAATACAAGGTGTGTTTGGATTTTCTTCCTATTCTCACTATTTGCGGATTAAACAATGATCAAAGACCTCAACACCCCAATAGGAAAGTGTAAAAAAACGAAAGTCTAATTTACTTTCGACACTCACGCTAAATGCTTAGGGTATTGCTTCTATTTTGACCTTTCCTTTAATTTTTCGATTGAATCGTGAGCAGCATCTCCGCTAGGGCTCTAAACTGCTAAAGTGCGTTTTACATTCATGACTTGTAGATGATGTACAAGTACGACTGATGATCGGTAACACGAACAGTACATCTCTTGGGTATGGTCGTGTAGAAGTATACAGAAGTGGAATCGGCTGGGGCACGATATGTGATGATTGGTGGGACCTGAGGGATGCGCAAGTGATTTGTCGTCAGCTGGGACTTCCGAATGCAACAAGTGCACCAACTAGAGCAAGGTAACTGACCAGACAGACTCGCAAGAAGACGTTTTTATTAGGTCAAGGATTTCAAGGATTTTATTTTGCAATATTCCACGTGGAAATAGGAATATTAAAAGAGCCATTTTGACCAATTTTTAGGTTTGGATGGGGACGCGGTCCAATACTCCTCGATGATGTACACTGCATGGGCACGGAGTCCAATATAGCAGACTGCCGGCACGGAGCGTGGGGAGCGCATAATTGTCGTCATAGTGAGGACGCGAGTGTCATATGCGGGAATGCGAACTATACATTACCAACACGGTATCCATATACAACACGGTACCCATATACATCTCGTCCAACTGGTTATCTACCATATGGATCAGGTAAAATAGTGTCCTTCACTCAGGATCTTATATAATTTCTTTGCATTACTTTTTTGCATTGAGCAACACGAGGCCTACATTAGACGTTTAGCTCCATAGATGTTTGGCTCACACTAGACGTGTGACTCACACTAGACGTGTGGTTCACACTAGACGTGTGGCTCACACTAGACGTGCAGTTCACACTAGACGTGTCTCTCACACTAGACGTGTGGCTCACACTAAAAGTGTGGCTCACACTAGACGTGTGGTTCACACTAGACGCGTGGCTCACACTAGACGTGTGACTCACACTAGACGTGTAGCACACACTAGACGTGTGGTTGATACTAGACGTGTGGCTCACATTAGACGTGTGGTTCACATTAGATGTGTGGTTCACACTAGACGTGTGGCTCACACTAGACGTGTGGCTCACACTAGAGGTGTGACTCACACTAGCCGTGTGGTTCACACTAGACGTGTGGCTCACACTAGACGTGTGGCTCACACTAGAGGTGTGACTCACACTAGCCGTGTGGTTCACACTAGACGTGCAGTTCACACTAGACCTGTGGCTCACACTTGACTAGACTTTCCCAAAGTCTGTTGTTCGCTTTTTTTAAATTGGATTATTTGCAACGGGATCGTGCGCTTTTTTCTTCCCTTTACTCTAAGGAAAGCATAGAAGACGACTTGGGGCAAGTCTAACACTAGACTTGTGGCTTACACTAGACGTGTGGTTCACACTGGACCGTGTGGATTACACTAGACGTGTGGATTACACTAAAGTAGACTTTCAATAGTTTAGTTTTGCTGGCCAACGTTATGGTTTTCGGTTCCACTAACCAATGGGTGTCTAGCCGATAAGCTGAATCTTGGCCCATGAGTGAGGGGTTCGATTGAACGACTGAAAGTTCCCAGACTTTACTAGGGAGGCACTTCTCAATAAATTTCTGTAGAAACCCATCCATGAGAAAAGCTGAATTTCCCATGGTAGAAGAATGGAAAGGCTATCCATGTGAATTCCGAACATTTCCCATGCGTTGGCAAATTCCGCTTTTCCCATGACGGGTTTATGCAGAAATTCCCTCTGCTTGTCCCCAGCAGAGCGGATTGCGTGTGACTGAGAAAAGTGCTGTGGCAAAGTTCTACCGCGCCGCGACCGTGACCGTACTGCGACTACGCATGTCATTGGCTGGTAATTTTCTGTCGCGACTATACAATTTGATTGCCCGCCCTTGTTTGCTGTGCCTTGCCGCGATAACTTATTACGTGCTGCGACAATACAATATCTACAACAGCAGGGCAGGTTCTGTGCCGCGCCGTGTCGCGGCATTTGGCACAGTCAAAGGAATCCACTCTATGTGTCCCTGATGTATGCTATTGACCATGAGCTATTTGAACTAACGTCCACTTTTCGCTTTAGTTCGTCTGGTAAACGGGAGCACCCCTTACGAAGGTCGATTAGAAATGTACCTCAGCCGGCGATGGGGAACAGTGTGTGACGAAGGTTGGAGTCGAAAGGAGTCGGATGTCGTGTGTCGGCAGTTGGGATTTGTCGGAGCCGATAGTGACTCCTGTTGCGGCAACTTTGGCCAGGGAAATGGTCCGGTTTGGTATCGCAGCGTGAATTGCACAGGGAACGAAACTCGAATACTTAACTGTCGAAAAAACGAACGGCGAGGAAGTTGTGGTCGCGTTGGAGTGAAATGTAACTCAACGTCAGGTACGCGAAAAGTCAGTGAAAGATCTTGAGTCTAGCTTAGCGCCAAGCTCGCCCTCGTAAAATCCGTTCACTTAACGCTAAATTACTTATTTCTCCCCTTGCGTTTATATTCAAAATGCAACTTGTAGATGTACAAGTACGACTGATGATCAGTAACACGAACAGTACATCTCTTGGGTATGGTCGTGTAGAAGTATACAGAAGTGGAATCGGCTGGGGCACGATATGTGATGATTTGTGGGACCTGAGGGATGCGCAAGTGATTTGTCGTCAGCTGGGATTTCCGAATGCAACAAATGCACCACAAAGAGCAAGGTAACTGACAAGAAAGACAGACATACTGACTGGCAGATATATTAAACAGGCAGAATGGCTGGCAGACAATGGGCAGACGGACAATAGACAAACAATGGACAGACAGACAATGGACAGACAGACAATGGACAGACAGACGGACAATGGACAAACAATGGACAGACAGACAATGGACAGACAGACAGACAATGGACAGACAGACGGACAATGGACAAACAATGGACAGACAGATAGACAATGGACAGACAGACGGACAAACAATGGACAGAACGACAGACAGGCAATGGACAGACAATAGACAGACAGACGGACAATGGATAAACAATTGACAGACAGACAGACAATGGACTGACAATGGACAGACAGACGGACAATGGACAGACAGACGGACAATGGACAAACAATGGACAGACAGACAATGGACAGACCGACGGACAAACAATGGACAGACAGACAGACAGGCAATGGACAGACAATAGACAGACAGACGGACAATGGATAAAGACAATGGACAGACAGACAGACAATGGACAGACAGACAGACAATGGACAGACACGGGGTGGAGAGTGGAGAGGTGTATCTAATGAAAATAAAAGTTTTATTAGGCCAAGGATTTCAAATATTTTGTGGTAACACTTAGGCCTGTCCCGATTGCACTGGAAAAATCACAATACAGCAAAAAAAGTGCTTGTATAGTGCTCGATTTCTATAAAAAGTGCTTGAAAAATTGGTGAGATGAAAAAGTGACAAAGGATTTGTTTCTTGGTTACTTAAGGTTTCATTGTCTGATTATGTTATCACAAGATTTAATACTATGAGGATTTCCTTTTGATTTAAACTAGGAACAATTGTCATTGATTGAAATTTTCAATTTCTTCGCTTTTTTATGGTTGTCGCCAAAAACGGCCACTCCCAAGCTGCGTCGCTTATTTGAGGGCGGCGCTTATTAACTTGCTGTGCTCGAAATGCGTCGCTTATTTGAGGGCGGCGCTTATTAACTTGCTGTGCTCGAAATGCGGCGCTTATTCGAGGGCGGCGCTTATTAACTTGCTGTGCTCGAAATGCGGCGCTTATTTGAGGGCGGCGCTTATTAACTTGCTGTGCTCGAAATGCGGCGCTTATTTGAGGGCGGCGCTTATTAACTTGCTGTGCTCGAAATGCGGCGCTTATTTGAGGGCGGCGCTTATTAACTTGCTGTGCTCGAAAGGCGGCGCTTATTCGAGGGCGGCGCTTATTAACTTGCTGTGCTCGAAATGCGGCGCTTATTTGAGGGCGGCGCTTATTAACTTGCTGTGCTCGAAATGCGGCGCTTATTTGAGGGCGGCGCTTATTAACTTGCTGTGCTCGAAATGCGGCGCTTATTCGAGGGCGGCGCTTATTAACTTGCTGTGCTCGAAATGCGGCGCTTATTCGAGGGCGGCGCTTATTAACTTGCTGTGCTCGAAATGCGGCGCTTATTCGAGGGCGGCGCTTATTAACTTGCTGTGCTCGAAATGCGGCGCTTATTCGAGGGCGGCGCTTACTAACTTGCTGTGCTCGAAATGCGGCGCTTATTTGAGGGCGGCGCTTATTAACTTGCTGTGCTCGAAATGCGGCGCTTATTTGAGGGCGGCGCTTATTAACTTGCTGTGCTCGAAATGCGGCGCTTATTTGAGGGCGGCGCTTATTAACTTGCTGTGCTCGAAATGCGGCGCTTATTTGAGGGCGGCGCTTATTAACTTGCTGTGCTCGAAATGCGGCGCTTATTTGAGGGCGGCGCTTATTAACTTGCTGTGCTCGAAATGCGGCGCTTATTCGAGGGCGGCGCTTATTAACTTGCTGTGCTCGAAATGCGGAGCTTATTCGAGGGCGGCGCTTATTAACTTGCTGTTATCCAAATTCGAAAAAGTGCCGAAAAAGTGTCCAGCGCAATCTGGACAGGTCTAGTAACACTCCACGTGTAAATAGGAATATTAAGAGAGCCGTTGACCAATTTTCAGGTTTGGACCTGGACGTGGTCCAATACTCCTCGATAATGTACGCTGCATGGGCATGGAGTCCAATATAGCAGACTGCCGGCACGGAGGGTGGGGAGCGCACGATTGTAGTCATTATGAAGACGCCAGTGTTGTATGCGGGAATGCGAACTACACACTACCAACACAGTATCCATATACCACGTGGCACCCATATACATCTCGTCCAACTGTTAACCTACCATTTGGATCAGGTAAAATATCGTCCTTCACTCAGGACCTACACTAGACGTTTGGCTCACTAGACGTGTGGCCCACACTAGACGTGTGGCTCACTCTAGACGTGTGGCTCACTCTAGACGTGTGGCTCACTCTAGACGTGTGGTTCACACTAGACGTGTGGCTCACCTAGACGTGTGGCTCACTCTAGACGTGTGGTTCACACTAGACGTGTGGCTCACTCTAGACGTGTGACTCACGCTAGACGTGTGGCTCACTCTAGACGTGTGGCTCACCCTAGACGTGTGGCTCACGCTAGACGTGTGGCCCACCTAGACGTGTGGCTCACTCTAGACGTGTGACTCACGCTAGACGTGTGGCTCACTCTAGACGTGTGGCTCACCCTAGACGTGTGGCTCACGCTAGACGTGTGGCCCACCTAGACGTGTGGCTCACTCTAGACGTGTGGCTCACTCTAGACGTGTGGCTCCCTCTAGACGTGTGACTCACGCTAGACGTGTGGCTCACTCTAGACGTGTGGCTCACTCTAGACGTGTGGTTCACACTAGACGTGTGGCCCACCTAGACATGTGGCTCCCTCTAGACGTGTGGCTCACGCTAGACGTGTGGCTCACTCTAGACGTGTGGTTCACACTAGACGTGTGGCTCACTCTAGACGTGTGACTCAGGCTAGACGTGTGGCTCACTCTAGACGTGTGGCTCACTCTAGACGTTTGGCTCACTCTAGACGTGTGGCTCACACTAGACGTGTGGCTCACACTAGACGTGTGGCCCACCTAGACATGTGGCTCACTCTAGACGTGTGGCTCACTCTAGATGTGTGGCTAACTTTAGACGTGTGGTTCACACTAGACGTGTGGCTCACTCTAGACGTGTGGCTCACTCTAGACGTGTGGCTCACTCTAGACGTGTGGCTCACTCTAGACGTGTGGTTCACACTAGACGTGTGGTTCACACTAGACGTGTGACTCACACTAGACGTGTGGCTCACACTAAACGTGTGGCTCACACTAGAAGTGTGGCTCACACTAGAAGTGTGGCTCACACTAGACGTGTGACTCACGCTAGACGTGTGGCTCACTCTAGACGTGTGGCTCACTCTAGACGTTTGGCTCACTCTAGACGTGTGGCTCACACTAGACGTGTGGCTCACACTAGACGTGTGGCCCACCTAGACATGTGGCTCACTCTAGACGTGTGGCTCACTCTAGATGTGTGGCTAACTTTAGACGTGTGGTTCACACTAGACGTGTGGCTCACTCTAGACGTGTGGCTCACTCTAGACGTGTGGCTCACTCTAGACGTGTGGCTCACTCTAGACGTGTGGCTCACTCTAGACGTGTGGTTCACACTAGACGTGTGGTTCACACTAGACGTGTGACTCACACTAGACGTGTGGCTCACACTAGACGTGTGGCTCACACTAGAAGTGTGGCTCACACTAGAAGTGTGGCTCACACTAGACGTGCGGCTCACCTAGACGTGTGGCTCACACTAGACGTGTTGCTCACACTAGACGTGTGGCTCACACTAGACGTATGGCTCACACTAGACGTGTGGCTCACACTAGACGTGTGACTCGCACTAGACGTGTGGCTGACACTAGACGTGTGGCTCACACTAGACGTGTGGCAAAAAATAGACGTATGGTTCACACTAGTCGTGCGGCTCGCACTAAAAGTGCGGCTTACACTAGACGCGTGTGCTGAATTTTCTGGCTTCTGTTACTGCGGTTTTCATAATTCTGCGAACTCTCGCTAACGATTTCCAACCGTCAAACCGCCTTCTGGCTTCCGTCTATCAAACTCCCGAGTCTTTTCGTCGTTACTCTTTGTGCTTTTTGATTGGCCAGCACGTAACGTTGCTGTCGCGACAGGAAGCCATTTTAGCACTGCTTAGGCGCTGGCCAATCAAAAAGCACAAAGAGTAACGACGAAAAGACTCGGGAGTTTGATTGACGGAAGCCAGAAGGCGGTTTTACGGTTGGAAATCAATAGCGAGAGTTCGCAGAATTACGAAAACCGCAGTAACGCGCGTGGGGTCGGTTTCCAATGATGCATCTTCTTTGACATTTGTATGATAAATTTGTTTTTTTATAGTTCGCCTCGTCAACGGCAGCAGCCAAAAGGAGGGAAGAGTAGAAATATATGCCAATGGACAATGGTGGACTATCTGCGACAGCGGATGGGGTCTGAACGAGTCGAATGTCGTTTGTCGTCAGTTGGGATATGTCGGAGCGATCTCACGCTCATGCTGTGCGCGCTATGGTGAAGGCGTCGGACGAATTGTTCTTGGCAATGTGTCATGTTTGGGCAACGAGAGTAGGATTCTTAGGTGCCGCTATTATCGCTCCTTGTGTGACCACTCAAATGATGTCGGTGTTAATTGCAGCAGCAAACGATTGCCTTCAACAAGTGAGTGTACCTAAACATTAGATTGATCATGATAACAGAAATTCCAAACAACAAGATGGGTCTGTTTGGGTTACTCAAACCGATGACCAAAACCGAGGCGTTGCGAAAATCATTTGCCCAATCAACTCAATCAGATTCGCCCCCACGATCGTCCGTCTCCGACACAACAATCACATCGCGGGGATGGGGACGAAAAAAAATTTCTTTCACTTCCAGCAGGACAAAATCAAGATAGGTAATAGTCATTCTCGGGGACTTGGACAGTAATTGTACTGAACTCGTTTCTTTTCGTTACGATGCTTTGGATCCTCCAAGATGGGTAGTGATCAGTTTTGAAACAGAGGCCGGAATTGCATCATAATTTGATGCTAAATTACCAGATGTTCATCTGTGAAAGTCCTAAAAGAGCAGTTGTAAATGGAAAACGTGATATCAAACACACTAACCTGGAGAAATAGGTTGACAACTGTCAATATCATTAGGAGCCCCCCCCCCCCCCCAAAAAAAAATGTTGGGGTAAGTGCCAGTAGCTTTACAGCCTTGGTAAGAATTTTTTTTTTTCGCCAAGTGTAATGATCAATTAAGCTGCTTGATACGCTTACAAATTCTTGTTTATGTGGAAAATGATTATTTCATCGACAAAAAGCGATCAGATTCTAGTCATTTTACTGTCGCTAGTAATAATATTTTTCCTCTAGTACAATTTTCGCCTGATGTAAAGGAATCCAGGAGGTATTCCGACTCTGGCACGGATTGTAGCCTCCGGATTTCGGATTCAAGACCCTGGATTCCGGATTCCAATCCGTTTGTCCATTTGGATTCTGAAGACCTTATTCCGGTTATACCAATTACCGGATTCCAGATTTCAAAGCTCACAAAAAGTTGAATTCTGTATTCCCTTACATAAGGCGATGCTTGATCTGTTACCAAATGCTTCCTTATATGAGAAATGTTCTGAAATTAATTCGTCGACAAAAAAAAGACATTTGATACTTATTAGCTTATATGCCAGACGAAGAGCCTCTTCGGGGATATCGGCTGGCATTATATCGTTATTGTTATTATTATTATTATTTACTTTTTACTAGAATCCCATGCTATGACTCTATCTCGCGTGCTGATTGGCTGAAATCGAGGAGATTTTTTGTGGAATTACATTGCTGTAAAAGTAGAATTCAATGAAAACACAGGACACCCACGAAATTAAATTTCTACACGACAAATTTACAATTTATCAAGCGAGGAAGCAAGAACAATTAATTTCTAAAGTTTTAAACTCTGTGAAACACTGTATGAAACGTCTTTTCTTCAACGAAGACGATTGCTAGCAAAATGTTTAAGTTGCATTTTCCTGAAATTGAAACAGTTTGGCAATGGCTTCCTTGGCGCGCGTAAAGCCTTTTTTGTAAATTATTAAATCAAGAAAACCTCCGGCATGGGATTCAAAGTCGCTGCGCGACTCGGGCGATATCGATTTTTCAAGTGAGATTTAGTGTGGAATTCCCTCGTCGGGTAATGGATTTACCTATAGAATTTTCCCACAGTGCAATTTCGACAGCATCTGACGCAAAATCGTCAATCCCTGGATTCTCAGATCAGATTCTGACAGTGATTCAGTGACTGACAAACGTACATTCCTTGCTTTACCAGACGTGACGGTTCGCTTGGTTTATAACGGAAACTACTACAATAGCACGCAAGGGCGAGTGGAAGTATACAAGAACGGCGCCTGGGGGACAATATGTGACGACCATTGGGATATCCGAGACGCCAGGGTCATCTGCCGTCAACTCGGATTACCACCAGCTACAGCAGCAATTACTAGGGCAAGGTGAGTACAAATTTGTAACGTACTTGGCTGTTCCAGCTGCCGTCTTGTATCATCGTCATCATATCGTCATCGTCGAAATCAACATCTTAAACATCATGATAAAACAAGGAGGAGAAGGAGGACGATGAGGAGGAGAAAGACGAGAAGGAGGAGGAGAAGGTGGAGCAAAAAAGAAGACGATGAGGAGGACGATGAGGAGGAGAGGGAGAGTAGAAGGAGGAGAAAAAAAGCAAAAGAGGAGGAGGAAGAGGAGTAGGTGGACGAGGCGGAGAGAAGGGGAACGTTGAGGAGGGGGAGGATGACTATGAGGGGTAGGAGGAGGATGTAGAGCAGATCGTTTCCCAAATATCTGTTCCTACAGTAACTATGATCTGTTGTTAATGAATTATACTATAATAAATTATAATTATTAATATAATTATTAAATTAAATTAATTCATGATTACTAATGAAAATTAATCAGTATAATTTATTATAGTATAATTGATTAACAACAGATCATAGATACTGTAAGTATCATACACGCTATATCAGTCAAATCAGTCATATCAGTGTTTGATAAAGTTCTTTAAAGAGTTTTAAGGTGAAAATATATATCTCTTTTAATAAACACTGATATGACTGATTTGACTGATATAGCGTGTATGATACTTACAGTAATTATGATCTGTTTTTAATCAATTATACTGTAAGTATCATACACGCTATATCAGTCAAATCAGTCATATCAGTGTTTGATAACATTCTTTAAAGAGTTTTAAGGTGAAAATATATATCTCTTTCAATAAACACTGATATGACTGATTTGACTGATATAGCGTGTATGATACTTACAGTAATTATGATCTGTTTTTAATCAATTATACTGTAAGTATCATACACGCTATATCAGTCAAATCAGTCATATCAGTCTTTGATTATAATATATTCCATACATACCATAGCTGCTGAAAGTATCATACACGCTAAATCAGTCAAACCCACTGTTTGATTAAAATCATTCAAGAATCGTGTCTGTACGATGACAATGCATTTGTCTCAACAAACAGTGGTTTTGACGGGTATAACGTGGATGGGCTGATCACCATGGTTACCATGGGCTGATTTATTATTAATGATATTATGATTATAAAACAGACCATTACGACTGGAAATATCATGCGCCCTATTGAGTGAAAAAGTCGTCTGGGTCTGTTTGGGTTACTCAAACCGATGACCAAAACCGAGGCGTTGCGAAAATCATTTGCCCAATCAACTCAATCAGATTCGCCCCCACGATCGTCCGTCTCCGACACAACAATCACATCGCGGGGATGGGGACGAAAAAAAATTTCTTTCACTTCCAGCAGGACAAAATCAAGATAGGTAATAGTCATTCTCGGGGACTTGGACAGTAATTGTACTGAACTCGTTTCTTTTCGTTACGATGCTTTGGATCCTCCAAGATGGGTAGTGATCAGTTTTGAAACAGAGGCCGGAATTGCATCATAATTTGATGCTAAATTACCAGATGTTCATCTGTGAAAGTCCTAAAAGAGCAGTTGTAAATGGAAAACGTGATATCAAACACACTAACCTGGAGAAATAGGTTGACAACTGTCAATATCATTAGGAGCCCCCCCCCCCCCCCCAAAAAAAAAATGTTGGGGTAAGTGCCAGTAGCTTTACAGCCTTGGTAAGAATTTTTTTTTTTCGCCAAGTGTAATGATCAATTAAGCTGCTTGATACGCTTACAAATTCTTGTTTATGTGGAAAATGATTATTTCATCGACAAAAAGCGATCAGATTCTAGTCATTTTACTGTCGCTAGTAATAATATTTTTCCTCTAGTACAATTTTCGCCTGATGTAAAGGAATCCAGGAGGTATTCCGACTCTGGCACGGATTGTAGCCTCCGGATTTCGGATTCAAGACCCTGGATTCCGGATTCCAATCCGTTTGTCCATTTGGATTCTGAAGACCTTATTCCGGTTATACCAATTACCGGATTCCAGATTTCAAAGCTCACAAAAAGTTGAATTCTGTATTCCCTTACATAAGGCGATGCTTGATCTGTTACCAAATGCTTCCTTATATGAGAAATGTTCTGAAATTAATTCGTCGACAAAAAAAGACATTTGATACTTATTAGCTTATATGCCAGACGAAGAGCCTCTTCGGGGATATCGGCTGGCATTATATCGTTATTGTTATTATTATTATTATTTACTTTTTACTAGAATCCCATGCTATGACTCTATCTCGCGTGCTGATTGGCTGAAATCGAGGGAGATTTTTTGTGGAATTACATTGCTGTAAAAGTAGAATTCAATGAAAACACAGGACACCCACGAAATTAAATTTCTACACGACAAATTTACAATTTATCAAGCGAGGAAGCAAGAACAATTAATTTCTAAAGTTTTAAACTCTGTGAAACACTGTATGAAACGTCTTTTCTTCAACGAAGACGATTGCTAGCAAAATGTTTAAGTTGCATTTTCCTGAAATTGAAACAGTTTGGCAATGGCTTCCTTGGCGCGCGTAAAGCCTTTTTTGTAAATTATTAAATCAAGAAAACCTCCGGCATGGGATTCAAAGTCGCTGCGCGACTCGGGCGATATCGATTTTTCAAGTGAGATTTAGTGTGGAATTCCCTCGTCGGGTAATGGATTTACCTATAGAATTTTCCCACAGTGCAATTTCGACAGCATCTGACGCAAAATCGTCAATCCCTGGATTCTCAGATCAGATTCTGACAGTGATTCAGTGACTGACAAACGTACATTCCTTGCTTTACCAGACGTGACGGTTCGCTTGGTTTATAACGGAAACTACTACAATAGCACGCAAGGGCGAGTGGAAGTATACAAGAACGGCGCCTGGGGGACAATATGTGACGACCATTGGGATATCCGAGACGCCAGGGTCATCTGCCGTCAACTCGGATTACCACCAGCTACAGCAGCAATTACTAGGGCAAGGTGAGTACAAATTTGTAACGTACTTGGCTGTTCCAGCTGCCGTCTTGTATCATCGTCATCATATCGTCATCGTCGAAATCAACATCTTAAACATCATGATAAAACAAGGAGGAGAAGGAGGACGATGAGGAGGAGAAAGACGAGAAGGAGGAGGAGAAGGTGGAGCAAAAAGAAGACGATGAGGAGGACGATGAGGAGGAGAGGGAGAGTAGAAGGAGGAGAAAAAAAGCAAAAAGAGGAGGAGGAAGAGGAGTAGGTGGACGAGGCGGAGAGAAGGGGAACGTTGAGGAGGGGGAGGATGACTATGAGGGGTAGGAGGAGGATGTAGAGCAGATCGTTTCCCAAAATATCTGTTCCTACAGTAACTATGATCTGTTGTTAATGAATTATACTATAATAAATTATAATTATTAATATAATTATTAAATTAAATTAATTCATGAATTACTAATGAAAATTAATCAGTATAATTTATTATAGTATAATTGATTAACAACAGATCATAGATACTGTAAGTATCATACACGCTATATCAGTCAAATCAGTCATATCAGTGTTTGATAAAGTTCTTTAAAGAGTTTTAAGGTGAAAATATATATCTCTTTTAATAAACACTGATATGACTGATTTGACTGATATAGCGTGTATGATACTTACAGTAATTATGATCTGTTTTTAATCAATTATACTGTAAGTATCATACACGCTATATCAGTCAAATCAGTCATATCAGTGTTTGATAACATTCTTTAAAGAGTTTTAAGGTGAAAATATATATCTCTTTCAATAAACACTGATATGACTGATTTGACTGATATAGCGTGTATGATACTTACAGTAATTATGATCTGTTTTTAATCAATTATACTGTAAGTATCATACACGCTATATCAGTCAAATCAGTCATATCAGTCTTTGATTATAATATATTCCATACATACCATAGCTGCTGAAAGTATCATACACGCTAAATCAGTCAAACCCACTGTTTGATTAAAATCATTCAAGAATCGTGTCTGTACGATGACAATGCATTTGTCTCAACAAACAGTGGTTTTGACGGGTATAACGTGGATGGGCTGATCACCATGGTTACCATGGGCTGATTTATTATTAATGATATTATGATTATAAAACAGACCATTACGACTGGAAATATCATGCGCCCTATTGAGTGAAAAAGTCGTTCAAGAATGAAGTCTAGAAAACGCCAATAATTTCTATCAAGAGCAGTTTCTTGATTTTAAGCTGATTTGGCGAAATGGAAATAGCAAACTAAATGACATTTCAATTGATCAGAATGCGTATTTGCATGTAAACTCTGGCAGCGGCCTTTCTAGGAATCTCAAGCTTTTGTCAAATTAAGGTAACCGATTTGACAAGAAATTCATTAGGAAGGAATGCCGAGTCATTTGTTTCTCATTCACTTCCTCGCAAAACATACCAGTTCATCAAATATTTCAAAGCTGTACACGTCAACTGCTTGCTTATACAGTTGAACTGAATGAACACGTGAACAGCTTGTGTAAAGAATCGGCATTAACGAGATTCGTTTTGGAAGGAAAGCCGCACGGCACCTTAATATGTTCAATTACATCACCACTTCTCGCAAAACATCAACTTGTTTTTAAGAGCAACAATTGAACAATGATTTTCTAGATGTACACGTGAACGGTGTGTATAAAGAGTTGACATTGGCAATACTTTTTTTTTGGAAAGGAATGCCCAAGCATGGCACCTTAATTAGTTCGGTTACATCACCACTTCTCACTTAACGTCAACTAGTTCATCAATATCTTTGAAATGGAACAATTGAGCATGTTTCCCTAGATGCAAACGTGAAATACTTGCATATATTATTTGAAGTGTATATAAATGCCAGTGCCAAACCGGTCCTATCTCTTCCAGTACACGGCGCTGAAAAGTGAAGGTGAGTGCTTTGCCATTTGGAAATTATAACCCGATATTTGTTGTCTAAAACGCTCTGTCCAAGATTTTTCTAACATGATACTTTGCTATTTATCAGATGTACGGACGAAATAGACCGAATCCCCAACTGAACAGTTCCGTGATTCGAGCAGAAATTTAAGCCAACATTATACCGGTTGTGGAGAAGAGGTGTACGATCATCGGTGTGAAATGTATTTGGAGACTTCAGGGTGGGAAGCAAGGAATTATCCAAGCTTGGCATGACATTGTGGCGAAGAGAAATGAATGCGACAGTACTGTGGCGCGTTTAAACGGCGTCTGTTTTTTCGTTTCATCCATTTCCACATATGAACCAAAGTCGTCAAGTCGCAAAAATGACGAAAAGGAAGGCGAAGTCGAAGATTCAAGCGAGGAAGAAGATGCAACTCAATCATTCTCTGTACCGAGTTCCCAGAAGTCACAGCACGCCAAAGAGGCTTCTGAAAAAAAGCGATATCCAGCAATCACCTATTGGATTGCGATTGAATCAGTGAATGGGGCACCAGTTTCGCCGTCAGTAGTACAATCTGCTCTACTTAAGTGCAATGTCGAAGTAAATCCCACTAGGGCATGCCCCAGAAACAAGGCCAAGCATTCTTCAGAGCTGTTAAACAAAATCTGCCAAGCGATGAAAGATAATAAGAACTCGTATATGGCCGACTTATTAGAGGAATCATACTCACATTGTTATCAAGAGTTGTGTGACGAATTGACGCACGGCGGAATGAACATCACAGAGAGGATTATAAGGTGTCCAGACAAAGTTGTACGGATGACTGTCATAAAGCCCGAGTACATTGGATTACTTCAAGCCAGTCTAAAGAAATTGAAAGACAAGGGACTTCAAATTGACGTATTTCAGGCCATGGAACGTGATTCTCAAGCACTAGGATCTGGCGATAAAGAGAATATTGCTGCACAGCCCATGCTAGGTAGCGAGATTCTGGTCCTATGCAACGATGTGGAGAGATTTCTCAGAACTCTGAACTTCGCCGTCAACAAGGGAGACGTTTATCGACTCCAAGAAGGGGCATCATACACGTACCAGCGCGCATGCTCCATCGAAGAGTTCTTACACAGCCTCCTAGGGAACAAACAGTTTAAAGACCGACTCTTGAAGAATATGTCAAAGCTGCTGACTGTACTGAAGCACCCCGACTCGCAGGCGATACAGCAATTTACGATTGATCACGATCTAGTCGAAGTAAAGAACCACTGGTTTTGGTCTTTCAAGGCGAAAAGTTTTCTTCATGGTGTGATAAATCGTCACGACGTGGGAAAGGTATCCACAAGAGCATTTGTCCCTTATGATCACGAAATCGAGGAAGGTCCAAAGTACTTCAGAGAAATAATAGAAAACAGTTTGGACGAGCAAGAGGCAGCCGAGCTATGCAAGGATTTCCTCAACTTATTCATACTGAACAAGCGCGACCACAAGGATAAGATCCCTTGCCTTATTGGTCCATCAAACAGTGGCAAGACGTCCGTGCTTCTCGCTACTACCAAGATCATAGATCAGACGAGAGTGGCAAAAATCGTGAAGCAGCGCCAGTTCAACAAAGCTCTAATCGACGAAAGCACGCAACTAATTAACCTTGATGAAGCGACAGTGTCGTTGATGGATCTGGATGATTGGAAGGTGTTATTACAGGGAGGTTTATCAGCACACGACACAAAGTACAAGACGGCAAAGCCCTTCATCAGTCGTGCACCCATATTCATAACAGCACAAAAAGAGCTCAACTTTGGCGAGGATGTGGACAATCAAGCCATGAACAACAGGTAATTACTCTATTTTATCATAGTCCCTTGCGTCTATTTCCACTATCAATCTTAAAAGTAGGTTATTCTCAACTTTGGTCGATTGCTAATCTGAAATTGGCTGGTGAATCAGAGACCACTTTTGGAAAATCGTACACGATTAGTGGCTTAAAGTTGTCGTTCCATTTTCTAGGTTGAAGAAATACTACTTTAAGGCGCTTCCAAACGTGTCGAGTAAAGCTGCACGTTGGATTAGAGAACACCCTATGCATTGCATCGTATGGGCAACGAGCATGGCACGAAGATGTGCTGATTCTGAAGATGATGAACGTGACGTGAGCTACGGGCAGCGAGGATTGACGACCTCAGAACTTCGGAATATCTTCGAGCATACACTGGATCACGGTCAAGGGAACGAAGGACGCCAAGAATCATCTGATGACGAGGGGGACCAAGAAGGTATGTTTTTTAATAGTTTTTTTTTCAGCATTGGATTGAGTGAAATAGAACATCTGAAGTAGTTTGCTGTGACTTGAAGGGTAAAAAGACACCTAATAATTTGAGAACTTGTATCGATCTGTTTTGCTTACTCCATTCTAGACGATCTAAACGAAGAGGAGGAAGAGGAGTCCGAAGAAGAGGAGCCCGAAGAAGAGGAGCCCGAAGAAGACGCCGACGACGTTTTGGTCGACACACAACTCACTGATCGCGTAGACGCTCTCGAGAGAGCAAAATCAAAAAGCCTATCAGAGCTGGACTTTGGGAAAGCGAGAATGATAGAGGCCATGGCAAGCTGTGCTCAAGAAACAGTAGACGAGGTGAGGCAATCTGTGAGACAAATGCATGCGGGGCAACGCGAGAGAAGGCGACGTTACCTGATTGAACTCGGCGTGGATCAAGATTTAGTGACAGATTTCCTACCATCTAACCCAATCGAAGAACTCCCTTCCCAGCTTGAACGGGCTGCTTCGGAATGCCAAAGACAGCGAGATGAAGGAAAGCGGGAAAATGAAGCGAAGGAGGCCAAGGAAAAGGCGGACAGTTATTTCAAGATCCCTTGGGTGATTGGAAAAGAGAGGGAGTTGCGAGAACTTCAGAAACAAGAGCACGAGTGTCCCGTTCACGACGTCAAGCAGGCCCTTCGATACAGGATGGAAGTGGCGTCCGAGTCTCTTCGCCTGCGCTTCAATGAAGAGAACATACCAGGCTTGAAGAAGTACGTTCTACAAGAGCGAAAGAAAACAGCACTTGCGATGAAATGGGTGAGCGAAGATCAAGTGGAAGAGATCATAAGCCCGTGGGATCCCTTGCCGTATCCCCCCGGACGTCAGGGTGGTGAAAGCGACGGCGAGAAAGAAAGCGACGAGGACGAAGGCGATCTACATCAGCCACCGATGATGAGCCGCGAGAAAGAAATAGGTGAGTCCCGTTAATGTTATGCCAAACATTTTCTCGATTTCTTAAACTTTGCATAGAAAAGACCATGTGTTAAACTGTTATAATCCGTTGTTTGATTATCAGAACTACCGGAGTCACTTGTGTCAAGTGGATTTGCTGAAGGAGACATAGTGGAAACGCCTCCAAGTCAGTCCATTTTGACAGCGGAAGGTCTACTGCGCGAGTCACCTAGCAGAAAAAGAGGGGCGCCGTTCGAGGATTACACGTCGTCGCAGGCGTGGGGCGGGATCAAAGTTCGATCCCAACCCGTTAAGACGAAGAAAGCAAGGCCTTCCAGCAAGCTGCCTCGGGGTCAAACGCAAATCGGACATTTTTTCAATAAAGCAATGTAAACTGAAAAGTGGCTATAACGAATCGAGAGTGTTGTAAAACGAAATGTTGTTAAAACGAATTAAAGTAAATTGAGCAGAGCATTGAAATACGCGTGAAAATATTTTATTGAGCTTTTCTCACACTGAGCACTGAGCTATTATTAAAGTCCTATCATGTCGTAATATTCCAGGGGCCTCCAATTCACTGATTCCAGTACTTTAAGCTCCTCCTCTATGATATCTGTTTTTGGCACCGGTGTAGAAACCATGTCCATAAATAAGGAGGTTCTTTCGATATCACTGTTTTCCAGTTTGATGGCAATGAACAGACACGCCAAGATCAGCTCCCTTAGAGTAGACTTTTCTCGGTTTCTTGTCCGGTTTAAATGGCGCCAGAGCAAACTTTCCGCCAAAATGGCCGTTGATGTTGGAAAGTTGGAAACGCAAACTCCACGTATAAACTCTCCAGCAAATTTGATATCTCGTAGCGACAACTCGGGATGCTTATCAATAACAGCGTCCATCTGAGCTCCTCGGCGTTCAACAGCAAATGAGGCCTAACACGCAAAATGTTACAGCTCTAATAGTTTCGCGCTGACTACCGGCATGCAAAGGGTTAGCAGCGTCCCAATAAGGGAAAGGGCGCCAAAATAAGCTTTAATAAATTCCAACTCTACACTATTGGCGAAACTTGGCGATCGCTCTCTTTTTCAACGAGTCTGGGGACCTCCCTTTCTGGAAATGAAACTCGGAATCTCTTAGAATAGCTGTCCACTGCCCATACCCGTACCTTTTTAGTCCGGCCTTGAGATATTTGTCCTCGTCCTGGGTGAACAACATGGCCTTTTTTCTATTGCATGTACGATCGATGTTCGCCACTTTGAAAGTGCGCTGGCGTGAAAGTCTTGGCATTTTATTGAAATTGCACTCACGTTTTAGTGGCAACGCCTCCTCTGCACTTTCTACTTCTTCTGTAGAACCGCTGGACAGATGGTGCGGATCCTGTTCTTGAGAGGAGGCTGACGAGATGTCTGAAAGCCTTGAAATCACATCTTGTTCCAGCTTTGTTCCCTTGTCGCCATGTAGTTTATGCAAGCATTGGCGCGCCTTCGTTGCGACCTCTCGAGATCTTTGCTTTTGATAATGCACTCTTGCTACAACCGAGCTGTGTTTTTGATCCTCTGAAACTGAGTCTTGCTCTCTTGCGCTAAGCTGGTTGGAACTTGCAGTCTCGACGATCTGTCGATAGCGCGTCGGATGAACGTACTTTCCAATGGCATCGAAGACCAGTTTACTCATGAGCTCACCGAGCTTGTTGTGCTGCCCTCCGTTTCTCGTCATTAGCACGTAATCGCAAGCTGGTTTCTGCAGAGGGCGAATATGATTGATATATCCATCCAAAACTTTCATGTTAGTGTCGGTCAAAAGGAGCGAGTCAAAACCGTATTTCCCTGCCGTTTTAAACATTTTCTGGTCAATGAATCCCCCATTTGTTTTCGCTGTGCGAACCATGTCAACTGTGAGGTACTGATACGTCATAGGTCGGGATCCCTTTACCTTGATAAACAAGTAGACGGCAAGAAATTTTGTGGCAAACGATAAATCCCCCGAGCAAACACTACCTGGTTTGTCCCTGCATTTCTTGAGCACTTGTTCATATCGAGGAAGGTAGTAAGAGACAACTTCCAGTAGTTCGTCGAGCGATGCCCAGTGACCCTTGGCTTCTAAAACATCGATGTCCAGATCGCTGGTCCACTGCAATCTCATCATCTTCGACACTGTTCTTCGAACTCTTTTCAAGTACGTCTCGGTGACTGACAAACCTCTCGCCACTGTTTCCGACAACCCTTCGCTAACTTTTCGGAATTGCACTAGCTCCCCAATAGCGTCCAGGTATCCTAAACGTCCAGCATGTCCAAGGCTCCACGTGTCCTGCATCGTATCAGCAAATTTAAAGAGAAGGTTAGGAGAGCATAAGCTATAGTCGACATTTTTCCAAGTCAGTTCGTCTTCGTCATCACAACAAAATCTGAGAAACTTAAGGCATTTACTGACAGTTTGTTGAGCTTTTCGATCGCTCTTGCACCCCCCGCCACTCCCAGTGAGCCAAGAAAGGAATTCTTTAGCAATTGCACCTGATGCTTCAAAGGTTGGAATCGATTTGCTTGCGCTGGTGGATTCGGATTTCTTTGCGTTTTCATTACAGTCGTGAACTTGACTAGCCTCAATTTCTAATTGCTTGGTTTATGATCAAAATAGAAGAACCAACCGTGCTTTCTAGTTACGTGTTTCCTGCAGCCTCTTTGAGTCCCAAAACCATCGTGATCGCAAGCCTGCACTGGGCAGTGAAAAAGTCCATCGGATTCATCTTTCTCCAAGTGAAGTCTTTTCGGTTTGGGCAAAGCATTTGCAATTTTAGCCCAGTCAACTTGCTTGTACTTTTTACTCGACATCTTTCTTGGGCGGAGAGCAGGCGAGAAATGAACATATACTTACCTGACAGTTGTTTGTATACGATCCATGTGTCCCTAGAGTACGAAAACCCTTATTGGCCAATAGCAAGGCAAATAAAGTGAGCGTGTTCAAACTTGCCCTGAACATGTTGTAGCCCCTTTGGGAGCCTAACTGTATCTTGTCCAATAAAAAGGCGAAGGTGCGCATAATCAAATGAGCGTGCACAAACTTGCCCTAACATGTTTAGGCGGAGTTCTTGCTCAAACATGCTTAAACCGATCCGATCCTATCCTATCTTACGTTAGTTATTGTGGCCTTTATTTTAGAACACTCCCCATCGCTTTAAAGTATAAGGAACACTGTGTTCCCAAATATGCATCAAGGGAACAAAGCGTTCCTTTTAAATTCGGAACGCTTTGTTCCCAAGATCCATATCTAAGACCAATACGTTCCTTTAAAAAAAAGGACCGATGTCGATCATAGGAACTCTTTGTTCATAATTGTGTTGCAGTGGAACAAAATGTTCCTATTGCTAAAGGAACAATATGATCCCATTTGCTCATATGGGAACAAAGTCTTACCTTTTTTAGGGCCACCTTGTTCCTAATTCCTTTTTAATTGGGAACAGCACGTTCCCTATTTTCACACAAAGGAACTTCACATTCCCCTTTCGTTAGGTCCAATTTGGTCATGGGAACAGGATTCCTGTTTAATTGGGAACAGCACGTTCCCTATTTTCACACAAAGGAACTTCACATTCCCCTTTTGTTAGGTCCAATTTGGTCATGGGAACAGAATTCCTGTTTAATTGGGAACAGCATGTTCCCTATTTTCACACAAAGGAACTTCACATTCCCCTTTTGTTAGGTCCAATTTGGTCATGGGAACAGAATGTTCCTAATTGGGAGTGCGTTCAGGAACAAAGAGTTCCTGATTGAGCTTGACAAACTCGGTAAATGGGAACAGGTGTTCCCAATTACCTCAAAGGAGAACCAAACATCGAGATAGGAACTTAGCAGTTCGGAACTGTTGGTTCCTTAGTGCTGTGAAAAGGAACAATGGTTCACATTTGATTACATTATTGGGAACAAAACGTTCCCTTTTTCCAAAAAGGAACGTCATGATTAGGAACGTGAGTTCCTAATTGTACATAAAAGGCCCAGCTTATTTCTATGTTTAGGAACAATACGTTCCTTTGTTATTACAAACACGGGCACACAACGAGCCCCCTGGTTAAAATGTGTTTAAATTACGTATTTGGACATTTTACGCACGTAGAGCATATAAATACATGTTTTAAAAGTTGCTGGCAAAAATTTAGCTGTTCCTTTTTGCCAGGATAGGGTCTCATTTTTTCCCAGCCAGCAGCTGCGTGTTAAAAAATTTCTCAGCCAGCAGGACAATTTAACTGAAAATTTTCCCAGCCAGGAGAGTAACATTACCACAGGAAGCCCGAAAAATATATGGCTATCCTTAAAAACGACCACTAACTAAGTGCATTTTAAGTACTGTCACTTAAAACTTCATTTTTCAACATCCATGAGCAACTTGTGTTTCCCAGCAAAAGCGATATGCATAAATTTTTGCCAGGAACCGGAGGCGATGAATTTGAGGCCGCGATTATTTTTTGCCAGCCAGCAGCGAAAGGGGGTGAGGAACAGCTTTTTTGAGGAACAGCTCCGTTGAGTGCCCGTGTACAAAGGACCGTTTGGTTCCTAATCAGTGATACTTTTGTTCCGATGAACGCAAAATGTGTTCCTATTCGTGGGCATAGGGCTGTTCGTATATTTAAGAAAAGGAACAATTGTTTGGTTCCTAATTTGATTATAGGAACAAAGGAACAAAAATAGAGGAACGGACCCCTTTCAATTGACTGATTGTAGCACTCGTGCAACTTGGTTTTTATCCAAAAAAACGATCAAGTTATCTGCCCTGGAAGCTAACCTAGTTTTAGTCCAAGTTTTACAACAAACTTCAAAGCAAGTAAGCAGAATTTCGGGTTTCTCTCATTTTGGGAAACGTATAGGAAGGATGAGGACGACGATGATGATGATGATGAAGATACTTGCAAATAATAACAAACTCTATAATTCGAAAGTAAAGTAAGTAAAGTAGGTGCTTATATAGCGCTTATTCTCAAAGCTCTAAGCGCTTTACATGTATGTATATACCGTTTTCGGGATACGTTGTCACCCAAAAAGCCTATAAGCTTGGTGCGCTAGGGAGTATGGGTAAAGATTTATTTAAATTTCTGTAAAATATTAGAAACAAACATGCTTGGAAATGTGCTGAAATTTAATCATTTCACCTGTGTTTGCGATAACTGTCTGAATTCAGACCAAACAGTAGCAGTTTAAATGCCCCCATCATCCTTTGCGCTTCAAGCTTATAGGCTTTTTGGGTGACAACGTTTCCCGGAAACGGTATATATATATAACCCATCCTATAGAAACCAGTTTTACAAACATGAGTGTGTGCGTTAGTATGGTGAGTGGTTCTTTAACGTCCCTCTGGTTCCGGTTAGTGTAGTGTATGTGAGAGACGGGACGTAATATTTAAAAGCCGACTATGAGGACTTGACGGGATTTCAAAGTCCGCGCAATTAGTTCCAGTCCGAGGCGAAGCCGAGGACTGGAACTAATTGCGTGGGCTTTGAAATCCCGTCAAGTCCGAATAGGAGGCTTTTGAATTACTTCAAATACTCAATAATTATTCATGACCTAATTAGCCAACACAGAGGGAAAACGATCAATGTTGAAGCATCTCCATTTTTATTTTTTAATTCCTTGGTCATTTGAAATACTCAGCCTGTGACATAATCTTCAATCACCAACCCCTCTGTACCCTACCCAAACAGGATTTATCAATATAATCATATTTTTTTACTTGTGAAACTTGAATTACGTCACTAGTCATGCGCACAAATGAAAAGGTCAAGATTGTTTCCACAAAGCCTGTCCCACATGAAAGTTGGCGGCGCACATGCATATTGTCTGGAACAAGATCCTTTCTATTCTACATTTCCGAGAGAGGAGACCTGTGTCTTCTCACGGAACGTTTCTACAGTCTGCCTTTGTACGGCGTAGACTGAATAGTACAAAAAAAAAATCGACGGGGAGAGGACCTTGAAATTATGAACTTGGATTGCGTCACTAGTCATGCGCAGAAGTGAAAAGATTAAGAGTGTTCCAAAAACTCTGTCCCACATGGAGGTTGGCGGCGCACATTCATATAGTCTGGAATAAGATCCTTTGTACTTTGCTTCTCCGAAAGAGAAGACGCGTGTCTTCTCACGGAAAAGTTTCTACAGTCTGCCATTGCATGGCGCAAAGACTGAGTAGTACAAAAACATTTATATGGCGAGTGCCTTGAAATTATGAAAATTATGAACTTGGATTGCGTCACTAGTCATGCGCAGAAGTGAAAAGATCAAGAGTGTTTCCATAAAGCCTGTCCCACATGGAGGTTGGCGGCGCACAAGCATATAGTCTCCAACCAAAATTCTTTGTATTGACTTCTCCGAGAGAGGAGACTTTTGTCTTCTCACGGAGTGGTTCCTACGGTCTGCCTTTGCACTGTGCAAAGACTGACTAGTAGAAAAACTTTTCGAGGGCGAGGACCTTGAAATTATGAATATTCATAGTTCAAAGGTCCTTGGATCTAGAAAACATTTCTAGACCCAAGGACCTTTGAATTATGAATATTCATAGTTCAAAGGTCCTTGGACCTTGAAAAATGTTCAAGTCCCACTTGCAGTATCTTCCTGGGATTTCAAGGTACTGCACGTGGTACAAAATGAGAGCTCTGGTTGGCTGATTAGGTCATGTATAATTAATGAGTATTTGAACTACGGTTTAACGTCCTTATCCGAGAAGACGCGAAGGTCTAACCATTTGCAGATATTAGAGCAAAGGCAGTACCTTTTCCTCAATTATTTAAAAAAGACCCTGAGTGCTGGTCCTGCCGGGGTTTGAACTCCCAACCTCCGCGCACATAAGCCCGGCGCTCTAGCCCTGCGCTAACCGGTCGTGGAACAAACCGGTCGTCAAACAAACAACAAGTGATATCACACACATGAAATTGGATTCTATTTTCAGATTCGGGCCTGGTAATGGCCCCATATTGTTAGACGATGTATATTGCACGGGTGCAGAGTCCAATATAGGGGACTGTCAACATCGGGGATGGGGAGTCCATAACTGTAAACATGTCGAAGACGCCGGCGTCATCTGCGGGAATTCGACCGTCATGCCAACATGGCGACCGACTGGGTGGCGGACAACCTACAGGCCGACATGGCGACCAACTGGATGGCGAACAACCTACAGGCCATCATGGCGACCGACTGGATGGCGTACAACCTACAGGCCATCATGGCGACCGACTGGATGGCGTACAACCTACAGGCCATCATGGCGACCGACTGGATGGCGTACAACCTACAGGCCATCATGGCGACCGACTGGATGGCGTACAACCTACAGGCCATCATGGCGACCGACTGGATGGCGGACAACCTACAGACCATCATGGCGACCGACTGGATGGCGTACAACCTACAGACCAACGTCTTCCCCTAATGAAGGGAGAGGTAACACGTAGCCTTACTGCGATTTTCATAATTCTGCGAACACCGACTAACTATTTATTGTGCAAAGTGCTCCCTGGATCAAACATTTCTGCGAAAGCCATTCATGGGAAAAGCTGAATTTTCCATGACACAAGAATGTCGAAAGAATGGGAAATTTTCGGAATTCACATTACTGGCAAATTCAGCATTTTCCATGAATGGGTTTCTGCAGATTTTTCCTCTTTAGAGGAAATGGATTGCACATGTAATCTAAAGAGGAAAAATCTGCAGAAACCCATTCATGGAAAATGCTGAACTTGCCATGTGTCGCATGTATACGGCAATTTTTCTCGCG
Source organism: Scolanthus callimorphus (assembly GCA_033964015.1). Classification (NCBI taxonomy): domain Eukaryota; kingdom Metazoa; phylum Cnidaria; class Anthozoa; order Actiniaria; family Edwardsiidae; genus Scolanthus; species Scolanthus callimorphus. The sequence continues at coordinate 10,456,261 of CM066923.1, read as the reverse complement.
CGCACACTGCAGCTCTAGTGTACTACTGCAATATTAGTGTACACTACAATACTCGTGTAAACAAAATGCAATTACCGGTCTTAGAACAGACTGTCGTAACCTACTTGAAATAATTATTTTCGCGTGCTAATATAGCGATGAAACAGCCCTGAAATAATTATGAAATATATTATTTTTCCTTCGGGCGAACGAAACAACATTAAATCACGAGCCTGTATCTCTGCCAATTTACTCCCCCTTCCTCATTCCTCTTTCTCCTTTTCTTTCTCCTCCTTCTCCTTCTCCTTCTCCTCCTCTTCCTCGTCCTCCTCCTTCTTCTCCATCTCCTCCTCACTCTCTTCTTGCTCCTCCTCCTTCTCCTCTTCTTCGTCCTCCTCCTTCTTCTCCATCTCCTCCTCACTCACTCTCTTCTTCTTCCTCCTCCTCCTCTCCCTCATCCTCCTCCTTCTTCTCCATCTCCTCCTCACTTCCTCTCTTCTTGCTCCTTCACTTCGTTCTGAAACTTGGGAAATTTTGGAGGGTTCGGATCCTCGTCAACTTCATCTTCGTCAAAATTCCAGGAAACCTGGGACGGGTCTATATTCAGAAGTTTTTAATGCCTGGAAACGACACTTAGAATCATTCCACTTGACTTCATATCCGCGAGTTAATCAGGGTCTCACTTTGATTTTCATTCTAGTTCGCATTGTGAATGGCTCTACTGCGATGGAGGGTCGCGTTGAGATCAATCACATGGGTCAATGGGGTACCATCTGTGATGATGGCTTCAAAATCAACAACGCTATCGTCGTTTGTCGCCAACTTGGATTCAGAGGAGCGATGTCTACGAGGTCATTTGGTGGCGGGACGGATCCTATATGGCTTGATAACGTGTTCTGTCGGGGCTGGGAGAGATCTCTCGCACAGTGTTTTCACCCTGGCTGGGGCTTGCATGATTGTAATCATGCAGAGGACGTTGGAGTAATTTGTCTTTAGTAGATCTTCCGTGTAGGGCAAACGTCTCATGCACCCCCTTTTCTTGATTTCGACTTTAGTTTCCGCCGCACACATATTGTAGCCACGCTTAACTGCGCACATATGGCAGTCTGATATAAGCTAGGTTCGTTAGTATAAATTGTACTAGCTATCGGGAGAGATTTTTCCATAGAGATTTCTTATTGAGACCTTCCAGTTATATGTGAATATTTTGGAAAGAAACGTCCCGCCCGACGCCGCAGTTGTCCCTTTCGTAAACGGTCGTTGCGGCGGCACTATGACCATGAATCGAATCCTGTTCACCACTAACCACAGCATCCTACCAAGGTTGACTGCTTAGCCTCTGCATGTCCCTTTCTGAGATGTATATTTTTACAATGTGCTTGTATCACTGATGGTTACCATGCAGTTGCACCTCCCTTGTCACTTAGACAACTTCGGCCAAGTTTGGTTGGCTGTGGTCCATCCCTTCCTAAGATATAAACCTTTTCTCGTTTGACGGCTGAAAGTTTTTCGCTTAGAAGAAACAATAGAAAAAAGTTGAATATGCATGATGAACTGGTTGTATAGTCCCCAGTCTAAGTTTTAAACTGCACTTTTTTTATTCCCCGGGCTGTTCGGGATATCATCGAGTACTGTGGCCCGTGTAAAATAAAAATAGTGAAATGTTATACGAATTAATAAAGATGTTGTAGTGATGTACTATGTATCATATAGCGTGGGTCTCAGAGAGGAGTGTCGAAAATTATTTTGTATTTGCGCTTTGTTTGCCTTTTATTGGTCGCACTTTTCTCAATCAACCAATTATATTTTGAACTAAACGCAGTTGTGTCTTACAACTGTATGCATTGCTACGCGACTTCAAAATTCAATGTTGCGTTTTGCGATTTTTAGCCCGGTCAATCTAACCAAAACGCCGGATTCGGGCATGCTGCTCCAGGAACGATCACTGAGCAAAACTATTTAGACCATCATATCAGAAAACTATTGAAGAATATGTAAAACGTAAACATTTGGTCGGATGGATCGAGAAATAGCGAGATCAAAACGGATTCTTTTCGTGGTTTTCAGCATTCGCTGACCATCGTTACGGGACGATACTTCTTTGTTTTCTGGTTTTGAGATGCGCAGAACAGCTGCGCAGTTGCGTGACAGCCTCCCTTTAAGTGGTTCGAAATTGATTTCCAAATCCGACCAATTAAGCCATCCTTTGACTTTTTTGCCTCGAATGCCTAACTTTCTGGTTCAAGAAGATTAATATTACAATTTTCTTGCGTGAAATCGCCAATGGCAACGGTGAATTTTGAGGTCGCGTAGCAATGCATACGGTGTTCACGTGTTCACTGCGTGATAGTACTATATTCGCACTGGATCCCATTGTACTATATAAGTTATGGGAAAGTAGGCCTGGCGGAGCACAAAATGGCAAAGGCAAAGGGAGGGAGGGTGGGTGAATAAAAGTTAGAAGGCGCCACCAAGCCTAAGGGTGAGCACAATGGGACCCACAGCCGCCACCGACACATGGCGTCCCCCATGGACGCCATTCCGGCGCTTGTTCTCAAACCAACTGAGACTGAGACATATGCTAATGAGTTGATATGCGTACTACTGGGACCCAGTGCGAATAGAGGGAAACATTATACGGCGAGGTTCACCCAGTCGCTCACATGCACAGAAAATGGAGAGAAAATTTTACGGCGAGGTTCACCCAGTCGCTCACATGCGCAGAAGAAAATGGAGTGAAAAAATTTACGGCGAGGCTCACCCAGTCGCCCATGTGCATAAAAATAGAGAAAAATTATATGGCGAGCCTCACCCAGTCGCCCACATGCACAGAAAATGGAGTGGAAAAATATATATATATATATATTACGGCGAGGTTCACCCAGTCGCCCATGTGCATAAAAAATTGAGTGAAAAATTGTATGGCGAAGTTCACCCAGTCGCCCATGTGCATAAAAATTGAGAGAAAAATTTTACGGCGAGGTTCACCCAGTCGCCCACATGCGCAGAAGAAAATGGAGTGAAAAAATTTACGGCGAGGCTCACCCAGTCGCCCATGTGCATAAAAATAGAGAAAAATTATATGGCGAGGCTCACCCAGTCGCTCACATGCACAGAAAATGGAGTGAAAAAATTTACGGCGAGGCTCACCCAGTCGCCCACATGCACAGAAAATGGAGTGAAAAATTGTATGGCGAGGTTCACCCAGTCGCCCATGTGCATAAAAATTGAGTGAAAAATTGTATGGCGTGCATAAAAATTGAGAGAAAAAATTATATGGCGAGGTTCACCCAGTCGCCCACATGCACAGAAAATAGAGTGAAAAAATTTACGGCGAGGTTCACCCAGTCGCCCATGTACATAAAGCAATGACGGAAACAAGACAAATGGCGAGGCAATACCATATAAATCCGTGGTAAGCGAACTAACTCTGCCAGACTAACAGGGAGCGGGAAGATAGCTACAAATTGTGCTGTACTCAGCAAACACATAAGCAAAAATTGTAATGGCAACAACTAAGTGGCAGACAAGCTAGGGATACTGAAACCCAGCTTACTACAGAGGGAGCGTGACGAGATGGCGGTAGAGAAGAATGGCCGATAGAAGTATGACAAATATGCTCCAACACGCGGCCAAGTCGGCTTCGGGGTTCGCGTATTTATTTACGAAGGAAAACGCCGGTAGAAGAGCTCCCGCGGAACCCGGTACGACTGTAGACCTGTAAATATAAATGAAACAGTTCGCCCTTGAGTGAAACGGCATGGAGGCAAATGACAGGATATTATAAAGCACAACATTTGAATTCAAACCGAAATTGCAGACGCCACCGAGCGAATAGTAGACTGCTGGCAGGAAGAGGAAATAAGTGGAGACGATGAAAACCTGTAGACTTTATTGTAGAATGGCTGTGAAGTCTTGTGCAGAGTATAGAACTTTTAGTCGGACCAGAGAGACGTCGACGGCGCGGCGTTCTCAAACCAACTGAGACTGAGACATATGCTAATGAGTTGATCTCTTATATGCGTACTACTGGGACCCAGTGCGAATAGTGTTTGAAAGTGATAGTGACCTTGTGACTTGGCTTGTGACTGACGACACCGCAGGGAAATCCAGCAAATGTGTAATTTCTCTTAGTAGAAAAGGCATGCCGAAACACGTCCTTTTCTACCTGTTATTTGATAGAAGAACGCAACCGCCACAAAATGCAAAACAATAGTTGATTGCGTTTCTTTTCGAGTCAGAGTAAAAAACTAATAAGTTAGAATCACTCGTGCTCTCGAATCCATGCATTACAACTCAATCTTTATCATTTTCTACTCAGGAAAGCGTTCACTTTGTCTTTCAAAATGTATCTTAGAACGGTTCCTCTGACCCGAAGTGATCCCGGAAAATAGTTGCGTTTGGTTTGTCTAAACATGTTCACTAGAAAGACTAGAAGCGTACTTGCTTCTACAATATTTCTACTTACCGCTCCCGTTCAAATTCGGTTTAAAATAACAAAATAGTTAATGTTGAAATTGATGGTCCAAACGTCAATATAGATTTGAAACTAACACAGATAGATGGCTGCAGTAACATGATTGGTTTTTCTATGCGGGTGTTACTTAGACTGTAAGTACCTTGGGCATTTGCCCTTCAGACACCGGAAGTTGTTTTCTTGTTCCACTATATATATAGGGGTAAACACGTTCTCACTGTGTTCTTCTGCAGTAGGCTGCAAAATTATTCAACACTGCTATGATTTCTACAACCTGAGGTTCTCAAGACACAAATGATTCTTATTTGTGCTACTGTCTTTGCCTGTGTCATTAGTTCAGGTAAGATTGACTTGTATTTCATTTGATATATTTATGCCTACGGAGAAAAAAGCCGTCGCGTATCTTTCTTTCGTGTGCATAGTGGAGGACACAATATAAAAAGTATAACAATAAATCAGCAAAAACGAAAAAGCTATAAGTATTTCATTCACGTTATTCGCTGATGAGAGAATAATAGTTGGTTTATTTTCTTGGGTGCTTTGGCAAACTCCTCATCGAGTGCTGAACATACTGAGGTGTTCAGAACTTTGCCACAAGAACAACAATATCAGAAAATCTATTCGACCCATGTAAAGGAGCCCGGATCCCGACCTGCAGGTCCCGGATCCCACACGATGGATCCCGGATCCCACACTCTGGATCCCGAATCCCAAGCCTCATTTAGCTGGATCCCGGATGTAAAGGAGCCCGGATCCCGACCTGCAGGTCCCGGATCCCACACGATGGATCCCGGATCCCACACTCTGGATCCCGAATCCCAAGCCTCATTTAGCTGGATCCCTTTACATGGGCCGAATCCAAGCTTTATAAGCAGGTGGCACACAAATCCAATTATTGTACGCACGCCTTGACAAGTGTATGTCAGTCTGTTCTTGTGGGATTTATTCGGTGAGTTACAAATCAATGACAGGATGGAGGGTTCGAGTATTGCTTCGTAATATTAAACCCAATTACAAAATGTTCATTCATAATTTGGTTCGCATTTTGTCTAGACGTTCCGAGTTGAGCCAAGATACCATATAAGCACCGATATTTTGCAGAATCGAACCAAATTGGTCCGATGATTAATACATGTGTCATCCGTACAACATCCGTGTACCCTCAGGCATAAACGCTGCCTTTGTTTATAAACATGACCTTCATTTTGCCATCGCCAAAAAGCCGTTTTGTGCCTATTTTGCCGTCGCGAATAATATTTCATGAATTTTCGCAAAAATTATCTGTTGTTTGGGCTATTTCTGCAATCTTTACTTTCCGTGATAATGTGGGATATCAGGACAGTAGATTTCGTTTCTGATTGGCTGACAAAGGGTTGACAAGAAAAAGGGGGAAAGGCGCTAGGAGGAACATCATAGAGTGAGCAATAATTCGCTGTTTTAAATTTTGTCTCTGACTTTCTTCTTAGGAGCTTTCTACTTGGCTCCAAGCGTGACCTTTACAGACCCAGTCACAATTGGATCGCGATTGACGTTGTCATGGAGATACGAACTCTCACCACAGGAAGCCCGTCAAACCAGGGACTTTGCCGTGATTGTTATAGAAAAAGAAGAGTCTTACAACAGCAGTAGATGGTCGGTATTGGCGACGAAGGATATCAAAACGGGACGCACCAAAATTGCACCTACATGGGAGAAAAACCGCGTGACGATTTCTGGATCAGCGGTTTCACTCACCTTTGCTTACATCATAGCCACAGATAACACGCGGTTTCGTTGTTCGCTCGTGACGTCATTTCCTACAGAGGAAAGTTATATTCGAGTTCCCTTGTCACGTAAGTACGAGAGAACTTGTTAAAGTGGATTTCACATGACCGCCGTTTAGTCAGCGTTTCTATTGGTCGAGAACATATAGTATTTCATCTTTCAGCCAATCAAATTGCAAACTAAATCAAAACGCGCCATTATTGTGCACGTCATGACTAAACGCAAGTCTGATTTACTTCGCTTCGATCCTGATTGGTTTGTTGTTGAATGGCTTCCACTCCTGATTGGCTAGTGGTTTTGTATTTGCGTTTTAGTTTTCTCATCTGAAATCCGCTCAAGCACAGACTAAAAGGAAAGGGCTTGGACAATCAGGATTTAGCTTGCCCGCTTCTCCGTGCCACTAAGGGGCTTACATCTACAATCTTTGGCAAAAAGATTTGGATCTTTTTGAAGAACAGTGTATTTCTTGACGGTTCTGGAATTGTCTTCAGTTCTTGCCACTCCCTCCACTTCCACCATTAATATTGCTACATATTTTCAATCGACAGATCGCGGGTATAAAAGGCAATTTTACTCACTGACATCAATATTGAAAAGGGAGGGGGCGCCAGAGTTCTACAATTAAAGCTCGTTCAAAATAGCCTACGTAGCCGGCTCTGTTTGTTTTCGAGAGGAGTCGTTTTTCGAGACAGTTTCCAGGCTCGCACGAAATCGAGGCGTCCTATCGCGCGCTCGGCTCTGGACCGCGCTTTGCGCGGAAGAGCCTTTCACTAAACACACGAGAGCTACTGGCGCAAGCATTTTGAAAGAGTGTTTTCCAGGAGTGTGACTGGCAAACATCTTGTGTTGTTCTAATCTCAGCTGTCGCTGCAGTGCGGCTTGTTGGTCCTTACCCCTACCAGGGCCGTGTCGAGGTTCTCCACCCATATTATGCGACATGGGGAACAATCTGCCAGAACCAGTTTGACAAGATTGACGGGTTTGTCGTATGCCGCGAGCTTGGCTACAAAGATGTACTCTCTGTGACGTATTTCTCTAGCTTTGGGGCAGGCGCGGGACCTATATGGTTGGATAACGTAGTGTGCGGCGGCTCCGAGTCTTCGCTCATGCGGTGCCGTTATGGCGGATGGGGAGCGGAGGGTGCATCATGTACTCACTGTACAGAAGTCGGTGTCTCTTGTTCTATGCAAGACCTAAAAGGTAGTAGCTAATATAGCAGAGTTTAGATGACTGTCGAATGTAAATCAGACGTACATTTTCTACGCGTTCCTATTGGTTGAGGTCTCGGGTCTTTGTTACGCCAGCCATTCAAAATGCAAAGAAAAACCAAAACGCTATGCTTGTTTTCTTTGGTCACGACTAAACGCAAGTCGTGCTCACTTCGTCCCCTGATTGGTTGGTTGTTGAATGGGTTTCGTTTCTGATTGGCTAGGTGTATTTATTTTGCGTTTAGTTTTCGACATTCATCTGAAATCCGTTCTACTAATTGACGCGCGCGCTCGTGTTGTGGATACACTTTTCACACATTTACAGTTAGTCCCTTACCAAGAGAGCTGATCTCTGGGAGATTATTTGTGCTGATCTCCGGGAGATTGTTTGTGGCATAGCCAGTGAGAGCCAGCACCACGAAGCGCTCGTTAAGAGAAACGAGCAAAGAGCCGTCTGCGAGCTCAAGCCAAACATTCCATACTGGTGACGATGTTGACTCAGAACTGCGTCAAAATAATTATGTTGCCTTATTGTATCCTAGTGAGAGTACGTCTTGCAAACAACAGTAGCTCAACAACAGAAGGACGAGTAGAGATCTACCAGTACGGGGTCTGGGGCACAGTGTGTGATAGCGAGTGGGATATACGAGATGCGATGGTGATTTGTCGTCAGCTTGGCCTTGCGCCAGCTACTGCGGCTCCTATTGGTTCACGGTACGAGTTGCCACACACAGCATTATACATTATACAGAAGGGCTCTTGAATGGTCCTTGGTGTGCACTTTTTTTCTGTTCTCGTCTCTTTGAGAGTCAGAATTCCTGCCAAAACCACCATTCGGAAGCTTCAATCTTCGGCTAAATTTCGGAAGAGTCCGTTCGTCGTAAAACAATACTTGCGAAGAGAAAATCCGAATTTTAAACATTTTGGTCGGATACTGGTACTGGTCGAATACTGGGCCCCATACTGCATACTGTAGCTATAACCTCCAAACTTTACAGGTAAACTGTTTCAGCCACTATCTCAATGCTACTATTCATATTTTACCGATATGTTTGATATTTTTGCAACGATTTTACGTCGCGTTTGCAGAGTTTATGTGGGATTTTGCGCGGCTTGCCTACTGAGCAAGGCGGCAGAAACCGTGATAAGGCCTATTGTTGTAGAGATAAATTCATTCTTTATCTTCGGTTCACAGATATGGACCAGGAAGTGGGATTATATCATTTCATAACATGAGCTGCTTCGGAAATGAAACCACCATCGCAGACTGCCAATATACAACGAAAAGGGGCAGTAATTGTAGTGTGGCTGGTGCTGCGTGCGGTAATTTAACAATGGTTCCGACTACTCCGTCGCCTAGCAACAGTCCCAGCACCCCTACAACAAGTGTAGATCCATGTGCCTCTCTTCCTTGTCACAATGGAGGGCGATGTACTAACGTGCCAGGATCAGCTACAGGCTACAGATGTATATGTGTTGCTGGCTTTACGGGATCAAATTGTCGCATCCGTAAGTTCCCTCTATCGTTCTCCGCATGCAACTTGGCTTCCTGTATTTTGTGTTCAAGGCGTTTGGTGATGCAACTTTAGAAAGCCCTCGTACCACCTTTGGACATATAACAACTTTCTCAGTTCAAGCTACACTTTACTTCGGGAAATCTTCGTAGAGTCTTCTTCTACCAATAATCCCTCCGAAGAAGTTCGGTTGCGATCGGTTCTACTTCGTAATTCCTACGGGATATATTCGGAACACATTCGGACGCGATGTGATAAATTTAGTGTGTCATTAAATAGAGAGCATACATAGATTAAGTTGAAATTAGAACAATGAGAGGTTTCACATGTAAATTGTAATTTTGCCATGAAGTGTTCTATAAATAGATCAGTCAGTAAAAACGCTGCCTCTGCATGGACCCTATATGGGAGATGGAGCTCCTACTCACGGGCTCATGGTTGAACCTAATGTCGCTACTATGTCGACCATCTTTTTTATCTTTTCTTAGAAATCGACGAATGCAAATCCAACCCATGTCGTAACGGAGGTTACTGCTTAGATCTCACGATCCGCTACATTTGTTTGTGTACCCCGGGTTTCACGGGAACACACTGCGAGACGAATATAAGACCGTCATTGTCGCCTAGCAGTCGGCCTATGGTATCTCCATCTAGCAATCAACTGTCAGCATCCACATCGACATTATCTTCTTTGCCAAGCTGGCCCACAGTATACACATCCCCTAGCAACAGTCCAACAGTATCCACGTCCCCTAGCAACAGGCCCACATTATCCACATCCCCTAGCAACAGGCCCACAGTATTCACGTCACCTAGCAACTGGTCATCAGTATCCACGTCCCCTAGCAACTGGTCATCAGTATCCACGTCCCCTAGCAACTGGTCATCAATATCCACGTCCCCTAGCACTTGTTATCAGTATCCTCGTCACCTAGCAACTGGTTATCAGTATCCACGTCCCCTAGCAACTGGCCATCAGTTTCCCCGTCGTCTAGCTTCCCTCACACCGTTCCCAGCACCCCTACAACGAGTGTAGATGCATGTACCTCTCGCCCTTGTTACCATGGAGCGCGATGTACTAACGTGCCAGGCTCAGCGACAGGCTACAGATGCATTTGTGTTGCTGGCTTTACGGGGTCAAATTGTCACATCCGTAAGTTGCCCTGTCTGTCCTCCTGTGCATGCTACTGTGCTGGGTTTGCTGTTTGTTTGGGCTTCCTGTATTTTGAGTTCAAAACCTGGGACCGTGTTCAAAAGCCTTGACACAGGAAGCCCGGAACAGAGGCCGTGCGCATGCTTTTTCCTGGTCGTTCCATAAGAGTTGTTGACTGCGGAGAGGAAGATAGGTATTCTCACTAATGTGTACTAGAATAATAATCGTATAAATATTCTAACAGAAAAAAGAAGCTCAATTTTCAGTTGCACGACGCTACCTTATCACTGGTGTCTATGTGGGCAAAGATTGAAAATATGGCGAATTTGTGAAGCAACTTTTAGCATTTTTCCGAGCAAAGTTTAAGGAATATTCTGGCAGCTTGTGGCTAGGTCTAGCAAAAATGCAATTGCACGCCAGCAATTTCTTGATATGAACCTTATGTCGTGGCATCTTTGTTGTGGCAAGGTCGGAAGTGCACTTCCAGTAAGGGACGGACCATTAGAAATGTGATAGGGGAGGGACTTTTTCATTTGACTTGCTCGAATCAGTTCTTTTTAAGGGGGTGTCCCAGCTCTGTAGGATTTTTCTTTCAGCCGTTTTTGGCTTTTTGTCTTCCATGCCAAGCCTGCTCGAATTTTTTTCTCCGCCAATTTGAGCTTGCTCGATATTTTTCTCTTTCTTTTTGTCCACCCCCCTAATGGTCCGTCCCTGAGTACACATTTTATTTAAATATATAAATTTATACGGTGGTTCTATCAGACAAGCTGGTTTAAATAAAAGTCGTGCTGCACTTACTATATGTACATAAAAAAATTATAATAACTTAAACAGACTTTAATAAAGTTCGTTGAGCAAAGCATATGCTACCTGCATTCTAATTGGCAGATCGAATGTGTGACGTAAAGTTTGCGTGAAAATTTGAAACTAAAAATAACTTTTTACAGGCTTTACTTTCCTATACACTGCTACACTGTGAAAACATGGGAGATGAACGCTCATGTAATGGACTCCTGACAATGCATATAGGGGTGTCGAAATATTATAGGACAAATCCTTCGAAATTGCATGTCTTTAGAGCGTCCAGTTGAACATCTTTGTTTTTATCTTTTCTAAGAAATCAACGAATGCAAATCCAATCCATGTCGGTACGGAGGAATCTGCTTAGATTACGTGAATCGCTACATTTGCACGTGTCGCACGGGATTCACAGGAAAAAACTGCGAGACGAATATAAATGAATGTGTTGTTAATAAACCTTGCAAGAATGGAGCAACGTGTATGGATTCTTTCGGGAACTATGCTTGCAGATGTAAAGTAGGATGGCAGGGGAAGAACTGCGAGAACGGTGAGAGACTGACGTGAATAAGCCTTAGCACGGTTTCCGTCGCCATTTTGTTCAGTAGGCAAAATGTTCACTTCGTTTGAAGAGCTTATGTGGCATGATTTTGCACGGCTTGCCTACTGAACAAAATGGCGGCGAAAGCCGTGATAAGGCCTATTAAAAAGCATATTGAAGAGAGCTAATTTCAGATGGGCCGTCTTTAACGTCCCTTTGGTTCTGGTTAGTGTGGTGTATGTGAGAGACAAAAACCTCGGTTTAACGTCCTTATCCGAGAAGACGCGAAGGTCTAACCATTTGCAGATATTAAAGCAAAGGCAGCACCTTTTCCTCAATTATTTAGAAAAAGTCCTGAGTCCGGCAGGTGTTTGAACTCCCAACCTCCCGCACATAAGCCCGGCGCTCTACCACTGCGCTACAGAGTAGCGCGCCACCCTATAGCAACTGAGTACGAGTCTAAAATAAAACAGTCACGTGTTCAATCGGTGATAGTCATTTACTTGCCTTGCAATTCAGCTGCAACTTGAAATGTCAGTGCCGTTAACGATTGGTTAGGTTATTTAGAATCTGGACTGCTGTCATTTGAAGTCAGTTAGTTAACATATCAACACGTTTACAATCGCGACTTTTGTTGCATTGCATTTATCGCGGCTTTTTTCTCGCGCGAGTTGCAGATTCCAACTCTCTTGTCTTCAAATCGCATCAAGTTGCAAGGAGTCTCGAACATGTTTGAAATTTTTGCCACATCACGTGACAAAAATCGCGGCAGATCGCGCCGAAATGCACCTAGTTTATATTAGTGATTTTAAGTTGACCCGTACGTGCGAGAAAAATCGCCGCGACTCGCGCAACAAAAATTGCAGCAAAATTTGCAAGTGTAAACGAGCGTTTACACCATATTTACACCGACATTTTTTTTTGCTTTTAGATATAGACGAGTGCGTGGTTTCTACGCCGCCCTGCAGGAATGGAGCCAAGTGCATCAACCTTCCCGGCTCATATCGTTGTAACTGTACTGCAGGATGGACTGGCAGGAACTGTTATTTTAGTGAGTTCACATTTTGATTTTATGACTTAGTAAATCCAGCAGTAACACCCTTTCAGCTGTGAACAACAGGTTCTCAAGATTATTTGAGGATTATCCTCTAGCCCGCAATGCGGGCTTCCTGTGTGGTGCATTTCTGTGAATTTGATTCAAATAACCATATTATTCATCTTTGTCAGACATCAACGAGTGCTCATCAAATCCATGTCTTAACGGAGGAAAATGCAAAGATCTGGTAAATGGGTACAACTGTACATGCCGTCCAGGGTTTACAGGCTTCAACTGCAAAACGAGTAAGTGCCCTGCCATGCACTATGCTTCATTATAGTACAGCAATTAATTTTGGCGCATTTCCATTGGCCAAGAGTGATCATGTGACATACTTATAGCCTACTTGTAGCAATACTTGTAGCCTACCTCGACGAGTATTTTCTCATTAATTTTTTCTATCAGAAATAGCCAATTGTACGGACAACCCCTGCAGGAACGGCGGTACATGCATACCTACGGCCAACAGTTACATCTGCAGATGCCGCACGGGCTTCGATGGACAGTACTGCGAAGAAGGTACTATAGGGTCCAACAATCATAGGCACACAAAAAATTCCTGTTCCTCGTCCCCTTTCACTGCTAGCTGGCAAATCTGCTCGGAACTGTTTTCGCAATTCACTTTTAAAGTCATGTCACACGAGGCATCATCCAACGATAACGAACTATAAAACATAGGTACGCAGTGCGTACGGGAAGCTATTTGCTGAATATTATTCGGTACTGGGACAGGACCGGCCATCACACAACCTTGCTCCCAGCATTCCCAAGGGATGGGCTGATCATGACTTGTTTAGATGGGGGTCATCGGTTTAAGCAATGCGGTGTTAATTTTCATTTTGGTTTTAATTAAAGCAGGCGATAAATTCAGTTTAAAATTAAAATATTGTGCATATGGTCACTGGCAACTTTATTGTCTGGTAGTTTTCTACCCTTTCCCTATCGATTTTGGAATAAATAAAAACTTTTTTTTTAATGACACCGCGTCCAGTAACAAACACAAAAATATAATTGCCTATGAGAAAATTGCAAAAAAAAAATCAAGCCTTGTCTTCCCGGGATTCGAACCCCGGACCTTTAGATTACAGAGCGAAAATCATACCATTTTAGGCCATCTGAAAAGGTCACGTGACTCTTGAACAACTTTATGTATTTATACCTAAATACTTGAAGTCGTCCTCGAATTCGATCTCGGAACTCATTTCTTGGACTTTTTTCTCATTTCTCACCTGTAAGATTTTTCCCCTCTCCATATCAAGAAAATTTCGCCAAAAGCTGTCGTTTTGCCGACGTTGCAAAACTTCCTTATTAGGAATTCCCCGCCTTACCTTATTTGGAAGGTCTGTAAGTACTTTTCCTCATATCTTAGCGAAAAAAGCAGGAAAATTGACCAAAACTTGCAGATACTCGAGAAACATCCTTCTCTTGGTCGCCATTTTGTTTTTACCCCCCGCCGAGGGGCCTGTGACACGATTGGGACACCACAGGCAGCCCGCGCGGATTTACCATAAAAACGACAGTATTCTTGATATCAGTTTCATCCATATTTGTCTATGTCTTGTACTTTTAGAGATACTTCTTTGTCAATTTTGACCGGCGTTTGCGGAATTCCACGCTCGATTAATAACATGACTCGATCGCATTACTGATAAAACTCGGAAACATCCACCTCGTAAATTAGGTGATTGGAACAAAGCAGCACGGCGTTGAAAATATGCAGCACAAAACTAAGGAAAGGTTATATTTTCAATCAATCCGGCTTGATTTGATCTCTTGTAGCAATAAAATTAAGAAAACATGTTGCGCATGCTCAGTGGCAACTTTAATATTGTTAACGTTTTACTACCTTAGCATACTTATTTATTTGTCGTAATGGAAATATCCTAAATAATACACGATGGTGGGCATGTATGACGTGATACCGAGAGCATGCTCAATTGACATTATCGTCCCACATGGACGACTGATTGGCCTACGTGGCCTATATATATGTTGGCAGAGGTAAGTTGCTTAGAAGGGAGAAGAGATAAGACACAGGATACCCAACGTCGAACAAGTGGCTGCCATGATGCTACAAGGGATGGGGTGGCGGGGGAATGTACTGATGTACCAAGGAAGGGGAGGGTAAAAGGTGATGTAGGGCTATGATTGGCTAAATTCAAATATTTGAAAGGCAGAAACTTCATGACCCGTGATTCTAGTGCGACTGAAGTATAATCAATGTATAAAAAGGAGCAACATGAAGTGCAAGCTGGACGATTCCCGCGAAGTGACATACTCACATAGTCACATAGTTCGAGGGCGATGACTAAGAAGCAAATTTGCTGAGCAAATAGCTTCAAAAAGACACACTTGCGACCTTTTTTTGTGTTTTGCAACATACAATGCGCCTGCGATAAAAAGTACAGCGGCTTATCCAAGTAAAAACATGAATGGTGTGCGCTGATTGGCTAATAAGAAGAAAACATTGCCTTGCGAGTTGCAAAGACATGTCATACGCAGCAATTTTGCTCGCAATGCGAAAAGTTGAACTCAAATCTGCTTTTTCTGCAACTTGCAACGCAACATTTTGCGATATGTCAGACGCGCAATATTCACTGCAATTCGAAAGATGAATAATGGAAAGAAGAAAAAATGGCCTCGTGTGACATGGCCTTTACTGGCAAAGAAATTTAGGGGTCTGGGCAAAATTTATTCTAATTTTGAAGCCGTGGGCACTTTATCTTTTAACTTATTTAAATTACAATTGCGTGTCTTGTGGCATTTGACAGTCATGCTGGCCGGGAAAATTATCCCCAAAAAATTACTGCGCTTGCGAGCAAATTTTCCGATCTTCGTTCTCCTGGCAAGTAGGAACAGGTTAATGTTTGCCAGTAGTTCTGAAAAGTAGCTTTGCTCTACACGGTTAGACTAAATGCAGGGGCACGAAACGGATATCCGCAAAATAGCTGTGACGCAGCCCCTTCGTTTTGTAAAAGGTTTTGGCCAAAAAAGATCTGCCTCTTGGCAAAAAGGAAGGGATATAATTTTCCCAGCAACTTTTAAAACTCATATTTACAAAACAGTAACACCTGCTAACAGCAAAGAACCCATCCATGGGAAAAAGCTGGATTTCCCAAGGTACACGCACTGAATTCACATAGATAGCAATGGCGAAATCCGAACACTTCCCATTCTTCTACCATGGAAAATTCTGCTTTTCCCATGGATGGGTTTTTGCAGGGTGCTCGTTGTATGCCCCCGGAACGGCCGGCTACTAGATGGTGATTTCACTTGCATCTCGTTTTGAACATTTGTTTCAGAAGTAGATGAATGTGCTGCCAAGCCATGCCAGAACGGAGGCAAATGTCAAGATTTAGTGAACGACTACAAGTGTGTCTGCGTGGCAGGATACACAGGGCGAAACTGTGAGATCAAAATATCATAATGCGCAACAGGGAGGGGGAGGAGTGTGATACGAGAAAACGAACTGACATTCATATATCTAGAATTAATTTTATTTCAAAAATTCAAAAAATACAAAAATTTAAAAACCTACATTGCCCTCTCAAATATAAATATAAAAGCTTGAAAATTAGGCTCGACAGAATTATATACAACGTCTTTGCATCTCCAAATAAAAGTATTCTGTCTCCGTCTGTCTGTCTGTCTCCTTGACGTTTCTAATTAGAGAAGTATTAGTGCTCTAGATGTGAATGGCTACTATCTACACATTTGTCTATTTTCGTATCTATCATTCGTACTAGAAGATACTGCATTAGTTTGCACTAATGGTTGGACCATTTGATTTTTGAGGGCGTTTTTTTTCGCTGGCCTCAGCCAGCGAAATGCAGAGAAAAGAGGCCTCTGCTAGCAGGGAAACAAAATAATAGACTATCGAAGATAATTAAAAAAAAAATCACAAACAAAATATTCCAGCTCCCCTCCCCCCTCAAAAGTCGAATGATCCACCCCTATCTGGCGACCGCGGTTTTTCGCTGTCAGAATAAAAAATGCAGTTTATTACAACTGTGTGTCCGTCGGCATCACTCCGTCTCCATTTAGGCTGAGAGAGCTTGTAAATTGCGGGTATTTTTCTTGATTTCTTCCATAATTGCCGGCAGTACCCTTTGCATGAAATTAAAGAGGAGTGATTGCTTTGATTCGACATTTGTAGTTTTCTTAATTCTGCAAATTCTGACGCAAACAAAATGCTCTAAAAAAGATAATTTATGCCCTCAATCTAACTCGCTAAAGAAGGGGAAGATGCAGATATTCCAGGGTCAAACACGATACGGATGTAACGGATCAAAAAAAAGGAAAAGCCCACATGGCCGTGACCATAGCTGTTTCCACAATTACCAGAACGCAGGGCCCGCTTTATTCAAAGAAGCGCGCGCTGCATGCTAGTTAATTTGCATGCTGGTTAATTTAGAACAAATGAGATTTTTTCGGTGGCCCCTTTAGAGCTGGGACAGTTACTTTTGGGACAGGCTGATAGGTAATACTAAATGGTACTTACAATCCCTTCAAGTGATTGGCTGCCGTAAATACCAGGACCAACATACGCCTCATTGGCATCACGTCTAGAAATTAAGAGGGCGTCAAAGTAAACATTACAGTGTTCGGCAAATTGGGTTTGATATTTGAGTATGACTATGAAGATGAATGTTTATTTCGTCATTTCGTATTTGGTAGACATTTTAGTGTGTGCCTTAACCGGCTTTTGTGTGTCTATAACAGTATTGTTATTTATAATATTCATAGGATGCTCATCCAATCTTTGCACTGGATTCGGATCAGGTGACACTACTTGTATCTGCCGATACAACATAGCCACTCATATTGTAAATAGCTATTCCCCCATGGATGTTCCTGCAGAAGTTCCCTTTGGTAAGCGTGGTTTCAAGGGGGAAGTTTCATTAAAAGCGGAGGATAGAGAAGTATATTGTGAGTGCGCACCAGCCAACTGTACTCACGTTATAGATTTGTTTGTTCTTGGTCTTGGCGACCTCTCGCTCACTTTATCTGGGGGCATAAGTTTACATCTTTAGTAACAGTGCTTAAGATCGTGGTTTAATTACAGTACTAAGAGAACTCATCTAGCGGCTAGTTACGCAAGCGCTGCACGAGGATATCAAACTCATACTATAATTTCACTGTTGTGGTTCACACTAGAACGCACAAGCGCAAGCGGAAAGAAAATATGGATACGATGCGTTACCTTGCTCTTGCGTTTGTGCTTTTTGAGTCTAGTGTGAATCAAGCGTATAAATGAACAAAGTTTCCGTTTCGACTGAATCCATTCCCAGGCTAGAAAATGGTTTATAAATTTCAGGGGTGTGCCGTGTCCGGTGGCAAAAGCTTTGGCTGGCTGTGATTCAGTAACTTTGCGACCCTGACTTGAAAAACGATATTCGCACTCGTCGCTTCGTGACACGTGCGATATCGTTTTTTGCGTGAAATTTACCGTGGAATTTTCACTCGTCATGCGATAACTTTATCTATAATATTCTATGATGATATAATTTAGAAGATCGATTGGGCCCATTTGTGAAAACTTACCAACTGATTTGCTCTTGTGGAAAATGATGACCGACAGAACAATAATGACAATAATAAGGAACCCGCCCACTCCGGCGATAGCAGCAATGATCTCGACTGTTAATATGGTCCCGGGATTCTCTGTTTTAGGCAGGCGTGTAGCTTCCTCTGTGAACAGAAAATTTGAAAGGTGCTTACTGCGATTTTCATAATTCTGCGAACTCTAGACCGACCAGCAAACCACGGTTTGGTTTCCGTCAATCAAACGAGTGAGCAACTCTGGGTCAGATTTCACGCAGGCTTTAATAGATCTTGTGAACTAAACTGATAGGGTTTAGCTAGGCTTCAAAACACTGCAATTTTTTACTGTAAAATGCAAACAAAACTCAGAAAATATGCTTTGACTTGACTTGAAAATGTCAAGTGGGAGTTCGCAGAATTATGAAAATCGCAGTAATATTTTAGTCTTTCTTGGCTTGGGGTAGTGTCGACCCCGCAGCGCAAGCGATGAGACAGCTCTGCGTGGTTCCATCTGCACTTGGGTTTGCGAATGTTTTAATTAGATACGCATGTAGCTTCTTCATTGAACAGAAAATTTGAAAGGTGGTTATGTTCTAGTCCTTCTTGACTTGGGGCGAGTCTCCCCTGCAGCGCGGGTGATAAGGAACCGCTGCGTGGTTCTTTTCACTGGTGTTTGGTAAATGGTTTGTAAAAAAAAAACATTGAAAATTGCTCTTCGGATTGCCGATCAGAGGACCAATGCATATAAGTTGACCTCTTTGAGGGTTTTAGGATGGATTTTTATCCGCCTTCATTAAAAAAAGAGCAAAGTTTAATAACCCACTTCTGACACCATCAATAATTTCTGCATCGAAATTCTAAATTCCTCGGAGTTTGCCCGACAGTCAAATTTCCAGAATTCCAGCAGTTGCTCGTAAGATTGGCTGGATGTTATTTTAATTTTCTATCGTTTCCTTTTGTATTCTTTTTCTCCATTGTTTTGCAGTGAGTTTTATCAATCTAATAAAGTGAAATGATGTATAACAACTTTGGAGCAGCTGCTATACGATCCCAATTCAACGGTGACATTCTATAGGATTATTCAAAGCTTCAAGAGGTTAGATTCCGCTAGTGACAATATCAGCATTTAGTCAAATCACACTAGTGGTCTATCATTAATGCTGCATTCTGATTGGTTGAGCTACTAGTAGGCTATAAGTTATATAGCCTACTAGTAGCGAAAAGTGTCGCATTTGAAAGCCAGAAAATGGCAAATGACCAGGACAAAAACATATTTTGGCAGTACAAATTGACCTACTAGTGTGATTTGACTAAAACAATTATTCCTCTCGCCCTCATGGCCTCTGAGTCAATAGCCCATTCGGCCTTCGGCCTCATGGGCTATTGACTCAGAGCCCATTCGGGCTCGAGGAATAATTGTTAAATATCCATTTACTTGAATCGTATTATATCTTATCCTCAATTTTGACACAATGAAGAGATATCATACGATTCTCCACAAAAACAAGCAGTGCGTGGCTCGTGAAGTATAAGTGTGAATGCATCCGTATTGAACGCCATCATATGATCGCCTGAAGGCCGGTTCACACTTGCGATTTTTGTTACATTTGTCGCGGCGATTTTTTTCACGCGAGTTGCAATTCCAACTCTCTTGTGTAAACGAGATGCAAATCCGGCGCGATTTCTGTGCCCATTTTTCTCCAAATCGCATCAAATTGCAAATAATTTCGAACATGTTTGAAATCTCCGCGACATCACACGACAAAAGTTCTGGTTTACATTTTGTGATTTGATATGACACGTACGTGCGAGAAAAATCGCCAATATACCCGCGCGACAAAAATTGCAGCAAAAAGGTCAAGTGTAAACGGGCCTTAATAATGTTAGTGCTCGGTAGCCATTTTATTCATCAATTCTCACCTTTAACGGTGATATCCAAATTCGCCGTTTCCCCCTCCCCCATAGTATTCCACGCCACACACCCGTACCTCCCATCGTGCTCGGCTTTGTTGACGTTCTCCACAATAAACTGGTTCGACGAGGAATTTTGTTGTAGTTTCCCATTCAAAAAGAAGCCGTATTTGGCTGGTGGATTTGCTTTTGAAGTACAGTTTATCACAACAGCCTCCCCTGGTGAAATGTTATTTGCTTCAATTGTAATTCTGGTATCCACAGGTTTATCTGTGAAAGGAATAGCATGGTATCGATGAGAACAGCAACGTGATACTTCCTACCTATATACCCCCCCATCAGAATTGTTTGAGTTCCGCACAACTTCGCCCGGCCACACAGAACTGTCTGAGCTGTGGCGCCAGTTCATGTGTGTTTTCTCTCTGGTATTCTTTGCGCTGGATTTTCCCAGCATACGAAGACGTGAGCAACATTTGGCGAAAAATGCATCGTGCTTATTATCCCTCGAGCCTCGTCCCAAGAGCCTTCTTATTTGACGGTTGGTAGGAAGCGATCAGGGGACGAATCTGATTGGCTAATATGTTCGTCCGCCATTTTGAAATCTAAGTAACAGACGAGAGAATGACCAAATAAGGATGTCTGCTTCCAGAGCCTCGCACAGTCAACATGGCGAAAAGTCTCTTGGATGAGAAAGAATAACATATTCAATGCAAAGCTTTAACTTTCGTTGGTGTGTTCCTTTGACGCTTTGCGGGAGCTGAAAGACCCCCGCCATGAACAATCAGACAGGACGCCACGTGAGCTCCACGTGAGCAAAGTTGGTAGACGATTGTGGGTGCAGTCGCCACAGCACGAATGTTCGAAACGGTGACATAGTTCGGTGAGTTTCTTAGCAACACACCCCTTACTATTAAACATGAATAACAAAGCGTACACTTTTCTCAAATGAGGAGTAAATACTCACACATAACGTCTAGCTGTAGTTTTGATGGGGTTGTGTAGAAACTGCTTCGCACTTCACACATGTACTGTGCGTGGTCCGACATCTTAACATTCGTGATTACAAGACTGTTGTTCTCCAAACGGATACGATCTGAAATGAAAACAGTCATGAAATTATGTTCTCTTAGAAAAATTCTGCGGAAACCCATCCATTGAAAAAGCTGAATTTCCCATGGTAAAAGAATGGGAAGTGTTCGGATTTTCCATGTCTATACATGTGAATTCCGACACTTCCCATGCCTGTGCCTTCGGAAATTCAGCAAAGAAAAGAGCATTTATAAAAACAAAATAAATAATTTATAAAATATTTGCCGTTTTGTTTACCGGCCTTGAAGAAGTGCTTATCAAATGAAACGGGCGAAACTTTTTAGTTGCATTTCATGCTTGTTCAGACGTTGAAATTTTAGCTGTATCGGTGACGTCAAATCGAGCGGTGTGTAACGGCCAGGGATTTCTCTGCAATAAATTTATCAATTTGGTCAGTAATTTTTACAAATTTCGTCAGTCATTAAAAAAGTGAACCGGCGCATCGCAGTAAAATTTTAACATTTTCAAAAACGGCCTGCGAATGCAGGTGAAATCACGATGAGATCGCCAGTCGATCTGCCGTCGACACCATCAGATGGCCGTAAAATGGCATAAATAATCGCATCGTATAGTATGAACGAGCGTCTATTGTACTGACCTATTTTTAGAAGCCGTTTTCTGTTATTTTCCAAAAGTCTCAAGATTCCCTTGAAGGGCACAAAAATCTGGTCGGATATTGTAGATTCTTTTTGCAACACTGTTACTCTTTTAATGTTTAGAGTGGGTTATTTTCACCAGACTTCCTGCCTTGCCACAACGGACCTACGTTGAACAATAGAAAACTGTTTCTAAAAATAGCTTGGTCAGTCAAAACGCTGCCTCAAGAATGTATCTCAGATGGAAGCTCCAACTCATGGGCTCCTGATTAACAATCTCAAGTGAGAGATGTGTCGAAGTTTTGAAGGAACATGGTAGTTTTATTACTGCGGTTTTCATAATTCTGCGAACTCTCGCTAACGATTTCCAACCGTCAAACCGCCTTCTGGCTTCCGTCAATCAAACTCCCGAGGCTTCTCGTCGTTACTCTTTGTGCTTTTTGATTGGCCAGCACGTAACCGTTGCTGTCGCGACAGGAAGCCATTTAAGCACTGCTTAGGTGCTGGCCAATCAGAAAGCACAAAGTGTAACGACGAAAAGACTCGGGAGTTTGATTGACGGAAGCCAGAAGGCGGTTTTACGGTTGGAAATCAATAGCGAGAGTTCGCAGAATTATGAAAACCACAGTAAGGGTATTTGTTTTCTTGTCAATTAGTCAGCAGCCACCTTAAACAAAGTTTCAGATTTGATTTACCAAATTCAATTGAGAACATTGCTCTATATTCTCTTAATCAGCCGATGGAAATGGATGCTTTCTCGGACTTGGTTATTGCTATACTGTCAAAATGGTGGCTGACACAGGCTCCCTACCTTTATCACCGGATATGACTTGTGGCTGCAACACACTTGACCTAATGGCCGTACCCGCCCAGCTATTGCTTCCCATCGGCACCTCCTTGCTCCATGTAATAATGTAAAACTGGTCCAGGCTTTGACGCTCCTCTGACGTCAACACGAAATCACATGGCAACGTGACGTCATCATTGATGGGAATACTGATCACGTGACTGGCCTGTTGAAGTGCAGACCACTTGAATCCTTCATGAAATAGAAGAAATTGCAAATATTCAGTGGTAAGTAACACTGTAAAGAGTGAGTGAGTGACATCCACGAGAAAATGAATTGCACTTCTTATTTCTGTTCGCGTATCCACGAGTTAAAAAGAAAAAAATATATTTTGCATCAGATCTTCGATTTCTCGTTCAAAATCATTACAACCATTCATAATTAATGAGAATATGTTTATCTTGACGAAAGGATGGGGATCAAACTCAACCACGAGTTTTTCCCGTTTTTTTTCTTTCATTGCCAAGGCAATTACAGCTATTGAAAGTGAAATGAATAGTGGTGAAAATATACCGAGACTCAAAGCTTCGAGGTGGATATCTCCTGTCCCTGTTAGTGGACCCTGAAGGGAATTGTTGTTTAGTATTCACCGAATCAGTTGGATGAAATATGAAATTGTTGTCAATATTGTCTAGAAACGTCTGCGAATACGCCAAAGATCGCGCGCGACGTAAAACAGTGAATGTCCTCGCATATTCCGAGTTACAGGAGCCAATCACAGCGCGCAATCGATTTGGTGAATACCCCCCCCCCCCCCTCCCTCCCCTTCCTTCTTTTACCGTGCTGTACACGAGATAACTTCATGTGTTCAAATGTGTTCAAAATATATATTCGATTGTTTCGAAAAAAGGAAGAAAA